>JAFMTC010001029.1:0-93426 GCA_018845635.1 Nicrophorus orbicollis
TTATTAATAAAATAATATTTTGTTTAAAATCTCATTCTGTTATTTTTCAGTCCAGCAATCTATTGAAATTATTTACAAAGATGTGTTAAATGTGAATGAGAAGAATGCTATTGCTGCTATAGGTGAGGAATCAAGTGATGAAATTAAAGAGACTTTCAAACAAGCACAACAACAATTTAAGAAAAGCACCCAAGATTGTATCAACAAATTCAATGTAAGTGAAATAAGTGCAATTATTTACAATATGAGATTAATTTGAATTAATTTAGCCAAGTGCCATGAAATTCTTTAGAATCCCTGAGTCAGTAACAATACCTGAATCTGTTTACAAGAAATATGAGAACAAAACCGAAGAATTGAAAGAAGAATGTGATAGTTTGGAGAAGAAATATTTACAGGTTTATTTTGATATATAATGCTATTTCTAAATAACAAATTATTTGTTTCCAGCAAAAGAATTTCATAGCTCTGTTAGAAAAGGAAAAAGAGGAAATGGAGGTGTTGTTGACTCCTATTAAAAAGTTGGTGGAATCTGCAAATGAGATTAATGAGAATTTGGATAAGATTACAAAAATTGTGGATTATAATTATAAGCAGAATGGTGTAGTAAGTGAACTGTTTCTTGATGAATAAAATTTTTATAAATATATTCTTGGAGCTGCTAAAAAAATATTTACAGTAAATATACAATAATTTTGGTAAGAGCACAAAGAACAGAGATTCAGAAGCAAACGATAATTATAATGTTGCCATAATGTGGCAGGTTTCCTACATACAAGATATCCTAATTGGAGACATTACTTTTCATGATCATAATCATTTGCAATATAAACTGAAAGAAAACCTGACACCTAAAACTTATTAATACAAGGAATGTTTGATTTCCTGACATGCAGTTTGATCTACAAATGCTCTTGCTATTATTATTACTTCTATCACTGAATCTGCATGTATATAATTGATGTATAATTTTAAAGTTAAAAGTTTCCTGGATTATTCTGTGGATTTGGGACATGAACGTAGCTACTGGAGACTGGAATCACTTGAGTCTGGTTGAACATCAAAGTGGGTTGGCAGACAAGCAATGGTTCAATCATGTCAATTTGAGAGCTGCTAACCATGACTTGAGTAATCTGTGGTTGAACTTCCAACTTAATTGCTTCAAGGCTTTGTAGTGGTACCATTTGATTCAATTGTATCATGTTGAGTTGATCGAGGTTTTGTACTTGAATCATTTGATTGTTGTTGGGCATCTGCTGTGGTGGATGCACCTCATTCTGCTGTTGCTCTGTATCTTTCTGCACTGGTACAGCCTTCTTGCCTTTCTCCACAATATCTGCTATCATTTTAGGGAGTTTTTCATTTGAATGTACTATGGGCTTTAGAGGTTCTGCTTGGGGCTCACACATGTGCACGAAGAAGGAATATGGCTTGTTGATGTCAGCATTGTGGAGATGTGTAAAGTTTATCTGAAACATAATCTTATAAATATTTCTTATTTTTGGGGGTAAGTTTGATTTGCATTTACCTTTACAACAATGTTAAGCCCTGCTTTGATGTACTTATTCTTCCTCCTCGTGTGGGGATTGTCTGTAAGCACTTTCACATCAGTGGTGGCTCTGCATTTCCTGGCATCAAATAGTAATTCCTTTTGTACTTTACCAGTGTGCGTCCAGCACTGGTATTGCTTTCGGAATTTAATTTTGGGACCAGTATTGGATATCTTCTTTACCCAAGTGGTCCTGGTGATGTCGGAGAAGAGGTCCACCCATTGATCGCACATACCGTTGTAATCCTCGTTGTCGCGCGGTATTTGCGAACGGAATTTCGCCTCGAAATTCTTTTCGTCCAGCCATTTCGCGTGGATAATGTCGAATTTGCGATTTATACCGGCCAGAATTGAGGCGAATTCCTGCCTGGACCTCTCCTCGCCAGCCATTTTGTTTACTAATACTGCAACCGGCTCTGACCATTGATTTTACGCCCCCCATATTGGATGCCATTACCAGTCCTATAACACCCCACAATTAAGAGTAAAATGCCTTGCTAGCACCTCCCAAAAACCCGCAGTTATAAAAAAAATCTGCGTATCAGACTTATAATTCATGTCCCTTAGCTGCGATCAATCGCCTACTCAAATATATATTGAATAATCATGAAATATAAGTTAATTACAATCGTCGATATTAGTATCAAATTCAATTTTACTACTAAAAAATTAAAATATATTATTAACTGGATATTTATTTTGTCTGGTTCAGTATCTTTTTGGAATTATGAGAAACGAAAAAATATAAGTTTTTTTTTCTAATGGTACTTTGGGAACATCCTGTATAATTTGCAAATGTAAAGCCACTTTCATTGGATAATTTATCAATGAACATAAATTGCATAATATCATCCTACAATGCATTAGATTGAATGAACCGTAATGAGAGATAATTCCTGCATATAAATAACTTGCATCCTTTTCATATTGGTAGAACTGAAGTGTCAAAGTACAAAAAATTGCGTAAATGTGTGAGGTTACTTTAAAATCGTCCATTTAAATTTGATTGTTGTTGTGTCTGTGGTTTGTGTACTGTTTAACTTCGTTCTGTGGGGGGCGTTCACCAAATGAAAATTCCAAATTTTGTCAAAAGTCTTCTAGTGGGCCTCCCAGTTGGTGTTACTATATTGGATACAGTCGGTTATGTGGCCAGGGTTGATGGCATCTCAATGCAACCTGCCCTGAACCCCGATAGGGAAAGCACAGACTATGTCTTCCTGAATCGATGGGCTGTACAGACTCACACAGAGATTGAAAGAGGTGATATAATATCTATGGTCTCACCCAAAGATCCGGAGCAGAAAATCATTAAAAGAGTTGTTGGAATTGAAGGTACTTTCTAACAAAGTCTTGATGATTATTGTAAACATTTTTTTTATTTTTAGGTGATATTATAGCCACACTTGGATATAAGAGGGAAGTTATTAGAGTGCCAGAAGGTCACTTTTGGGTTGAAGGAGATCACACTGGACATTCCATGGACTCTAATAACTTTGGCCCAGTATCACTTGGACTTGTCACTGCCAAAGCCTCTTGCATTGTCTGGCCCCCATCTAGGTGGCAGTATATTAAGTCATTTCTCCCTGAGAGTCGACATCCCTTAAATAATACTGTGTAGTAAAAATGCGTGCCATATCGTTAGTGAATCGACTTGAGTTCGATTTCGGTGGAAACGTCCTTCGTAATGCTATCACCTTGAGGGATGTTGACAACGACGGAAATTACGAGCTCATTGTCGGGAATGAAAAGGGCGAAGTGGTTATTTTCAAAGTGAGCAAATACATCTAATTACAATAACCTTTATGTATATAATAGCATGTTAAATACTGCATCTAAATTAACAATTATCTAACATGAGCAAAGAAATTTTAATTAAATTGACTTTCCATTGTTATTATTATGAATGTTTTTTCAATTGAATCATATTATTTTTGTGGCAGCTGATCTAGATCATTAGTATCCATAGTAGGTTTGATTCATATCTAATATATCCAAGGCAGGTGTGTGAGGCACATATTTTTCCAAAAACCTTAAAAAAAAGAATTTCTGTGTTAAATATCATAGAAAATATAGCTTTATTTCGTAATAACGATTCTTGAAGAATATTATATTGTTTGAAAGCCTGTGGAGGGTTTAGAAACCCTGCTCTAATTTATCAAAAAACAAATACTTGTATATATTTGTATGACCACATAAATTAAGTTTATTATTTAATTAATCTGATGTGAATCAAATTTATCTAGGAATACGAATTCGATGTGCAGAAAATAAAAAATAGTAATAATTTTCGTTGTTGTTATTCTTTTACTAGAATCTGTCTAAAACGCTTGAAAAATTTGGAGAAAATGTTACAACAGCATTATCATTAAATAAATTTATAGCGTGCATAGTTACTACTATCATATTAGGGTGATGCTTCTGAATATAGGACATAATAATTTCGGAGACAGGTAACTAAGAACACAATTAAAAAGAAAAACAGAATGTTTGAAAAACATGTTTTTTCTATATACTTTGTTCAGTATTTTCCATTTATATTGTTTAAGCTGTTATGCTATTGATCGTTTTGAGTTTTCTGAAAAGCAACAGTTTCCCATGCTTACTGCTCTCCACGTCACTCGTTATTCGAAATGTCGCTCTTTAAATAGACATTTGTTTAACAAAATGTTTCACTATTATATTAATATTGTAACACAGAGAGAAAAGTTGCAGTGAGAGATTTGATATAGCAAATAAATGTCATTCAAAGTGTCGGTGACCTGAATGTCAACGGATCCATCCGGTGGATATTCAGTTTAATAGAACCTAATTGATACAAACAAGCTTAATGCAACACAATTGCAAATTGCATATGTTGATTGAATAATCGAAACTATAAAACACGATTATTAATTATAACATACGAATATTTTCTATTACAAAAAATAATTATAATTGAGTGAGGTCTTACAATAAAAAAACAAATCATATCCAAGAGTTTTAGAAAATGAAACAGGAATCACTGTGTATATTTTTATAGAATATCTTTCAGTTAAATTAACTTAAATAATTCAATTAATAAATTAATTAATTAGCTCAATAAAAAATGTGCATTAAGCATTAGTTCTCTTTGTTGCATTCTATATATTTTTTAAATACTACTATATTTTCTTTATTAAGTTTACTATTTTAATATCAACATATTAATTTGGCCAAATTGTTATTGGCGTAGGTCTTTGTGCTAAATTTGCAATTAATTTTGTTTAATTAATATATTTCTGTATATTATTTAAATTTCTTTATTGATCCACATTTGACTGATGTCTTTTTGCCTATTTTTAAAAATATTTTTGAATGGTATAAAATGCTTATTTGTATAGCAATTATGAGTTTACTAAATGTTTAAATTTTGTATCAATAGTAATATTTTTTAAAATTGTTTTTAGGGAAAAGAAAAATGGCAAACAATTAGCAACTTAGGTTTTGTATGCTGTTTAGCCGTAGGTGATATTTTTAATCAAAATAGAAATAGTTTAGTCATAATTACTGGAGATGGATGGTGCCACATTTACGATAGTCCGGAATCGAGGATCACAACGGAAAGTGTAGATGCGGTATACATCAAATAATTGCATTTAAATAAGACGTTTCAAATACTTAAGTTTAAAGGTTGACGGTCAAATACTATCTGGGGAAAGTTACGAAAGTCATACGAGTGACTCCCTAACAGCTAAAACCTCCAGGCGCAGAAATATCAATAAGAAGCATCTGCAGCGAGTCCATGTACAGAGAATACCCGCAAATACTAAAGTAAAATCAATTATAAGCACAAGTAAACAATTTAATATGTCGAATATTTCAGTATATTTTATTAGATGACATCGATGGCGATGGTTGCATAGAAATGGTTCTCGGTTTGACGGATCGAGTGATCCGATCTTACAGATGGTTCGACCCATTCCATCCCAACAAAGCAGTCATCAATGTGCCGAACACCAAGATCAGAACAGCCGATTGTGAGATATTTAAGAATATAAACACTTTCAAACTTAATTATGGTATTTTTAGGTAAATTAATTGGGTTGAATAAATGGGAATGTGCTAAACAGATAGGTTCGGTGACTTTACATCACGACAACGAAAACAGGCCGTCGCTGTTGATTGCGCAGCCTGGAGGAACTTTTATGCGGATTCGATACCAGCACGACGACAATGGCGAGATGAGCGATTCCAGCAAGTAATAACTGCATAATTTAATTACTTACTTTGAATCTTATTTGTACGAATTGAAATTTTAGCTCGCAAAGCGAATATTTGACTGGCTCCTTCATAGATTATCAGTTTTTGGGCTTATCAAGAATGCGTAACCACAATATATCTACTGAAATCGTTGGAAATCTAAAGACGAAGCAAGGCGACTGCAAGGAGTTCCCATATGCTGTGGCTACCCTTGATGGTACTATTATGCTGGTACAGGATGAAATCATTTTGTGGTAATTTACTGTTTAATTATATTTAACAGCATCTAAGTACTAACTTCGAGAGACCACGTGATATGTGATGGCTTACCTTGACAAGTACTAATTCATTCTTTTAGACTTAAATTTCAAATTTAGCGTTATTTGTATGTTATGTCGGAGCCATACTATAGACAGCTGCATAATTTGATTTTAAGGCACTAAATTATTAAATACTTTTAATGTGTCGTTTTTTCTGTTATGTAACATGCCTGTACTATGGCCCGAGCCTTAAATGCAATACGGTAGTGTTTTATAGCAAGTTGTGAACAAAATTGTTATTCAAAAGTATATGGAGGGAAAAGTTGACACAACAGCACTACCAAAATGATTAGATAGCCCACCCCGCTCTGAAGATGGAGAATATTATTCATGTTATTCAACATCTTCAGAACGGAGTGGTATGTCTGATCAAAAGGGCAGCGAAATCATAATAAAATGGCCGATAAATTTAATAATCAACATATGAAACTTTTAAAGGTTTAATTACTAAAGTTGAAGGTACTTATATGATTTCACATTATATTAAAGATTGTTTTAATATTTGTTTGTTTGTTTCTAGTAAAGCAACGTATCCACTTCGCCCCATTTTTTATGAAATTATAAAGTCAATGAAAACGTAGTATTGATTTATGTAACTTTTCAGGGAAATCGCGGTCGATCATCAGGTCTTCGCATTAACCAAACTCGATGTCACTGGTGACGGAACTGATGATCTGGTGGCCTGCAGCTGGGATGGGAATACTTATATCTTAGACCAGGAAAAACATTCAGTACAATTTCAGCTGGGCGAATCCGTGCAGGCTTTTGATACCGGCTTCTATACTCTGGTGGCTGGCGAGAAACCTGTAACTTGTTTCGTTTACGTGACTTTCCGTAACAGCGTTCTCCTGTATCACGATATACCTTTAAAGGAGATGATTTGTAGGAAGTTCACGGTTGATTTAGAGAGAATCAAGGATGTATTCGCTAGTCAGGACCCCGAGGAAAGGGATAAAATGGTGGCTACTCTATTGAATAACGAAAATGATAAGAGGCTATTAGTGGAGTATTTATTGTATGGTGTGCAATTGTAAAATAACGGAACGCTGAAATCAATTCTGTACAGCTTTTGGCATTTATGATGGTTTTATTAAATTTTTTGGGAAATGTATTACAATCATTTTTCTAAGAAACTGTCCTTCCGGAATTATTTATTCTAAAAGTCATAAAACGTAGACATGATTCCTCTCCCCAATTTTCGATTTCCTTTCCGTTAGGCCTTAAAATTATAAATAGGAATTTTCATTTCAATGAATTACATTACTTTTTTTTAAGTCTTCTTTACTTTTAATCAATATTACAATATAATATCTAACGATCACTCAACAGGTGGTATTTTATTTCATATATTTATATATAAATACTTTTATTTTTCGTCATCGCAAAGACAAACCAAGTTTGATAATAACAAGAAAATGTATTGCTACTGGCCTCGTATTTTTTCCCTTTATTCGAGCTGTTCAAACTTAAGAAATGAAACTAAACAGAACGAAGCTCGAAATTCGCCCCTTTACCTTCAAAGGATTATGTGGTTACAAGTGAGTTCACTGTCGATAAAGCTAAAGGAGACGCAGCTCGACGCGCTCCGTTCAGTTTTAAATTTAAACGTCGAAATGAAACATTCACAAAGAGAATAATCAATCAATAATCTATGTTCAACGAGACTAAACCTAAGGATATGTACAGTTTTTTTTTTATTATTTAATATTTATAATCTTAATTAAATACAATATATACTTCTTTACTGCCCTGGAGAAAAAGTTTCATCGGAATTCTGATGAACGATTCATATTTATTCCTGCTATCGATATAATGATCCTGTAGTAGTCTTTTCGTACGTCGGAATAATAAAAATAAATTTTGGCACAAAGATATCGTCTAATTAATAGTAAATATGAGATAAAAAGGACTAGGCGCTTCGACCACCTACATTTAATAAATTCGATTGTGTTGTTAATTCAATATATATTTTGGAACATACAAGGAATCCATACGCAACAGATAAATAAACATTAAGTCAATTTAAACTTTAAACCAATAGTTTTTTGCGAATAGATTACTTATATATGGAAATAGTGTTTTTTTTTCAAATTTAAATATTGCAGAATCCATAATTCAAAATGTACTTACGAAAACAAATAATTTCTCGTAAACTGACATACGTAACTTTAAAGTGTGTGTATGTTTATATATATATTATATTTATTTATACATTTATATATATTATATTTTTATAGATATATATATATATATTTATGTATATATATAATATATATATATATATTATTTTTCGTTGCTAATTAATTAAGTTAATTATTCTTATTTGATTCATTAATTTCGACGGGGTTTCATTTGCGGTCCCAGCTGGCGTTGTAGAACCACGAGGACTCCTCCCTGGACTTGCTCCAACTCGACTCTAAACTGTTATCCTGTAATTGAGCATAGAGCTTTAGTTAGTAAAGCCGATTTCTTCTTAAGATAGGCGGTGGATAGACTTACGGGGAATTGCGAATGGCCCATTGTACTAGAACTAAGGTAATCCATGTTGGTGTAGTATGAGTAGTTGTTGTAGCAGTTCGTACTTGAGCTAGTGGTGCTGAGAACCGTCGGCTGACTGGTGCCGCACCAACTCCTATGTTGGTCCAAGGAGAAACTGTCTATCGATGCTGGCGACCAGATGCTCGAGTTAGCGGAATTCGAATAAGCTGATGACACGACCTACAAACAACAAGTACATGTTATTGAAATGTTAAAGATCATCACTTCGAATTTAACTTACCGGTGGTGAATTCGTATTTCCGCTGGATGCTAACACCGTTGGTTTGACGTAGTTCGGACTATCCCTAACTTGAGGTGTCGTGTGCACTATTGGTGAACTAGTAGATGAGCTGAAAATCGGTAAAAGAAATATATAATATTAGAATAATATTCGATAAATTAATTTAATTGACAATGAATTTACAAATAAATATGCTTATTTTCAAGGACTTCCATCAAAGTGATGATCTTTCCCTTCTTAAATTTGATTTGCAGCGATATTTTAGGATCAATTTTAATCCCAAAATTGGACTAATCGGCTATTAACCGAGGTCTTCTGGCCAATCAAAACGAACTTTTTAAGGTAAGAAATCTGAAGAGGCTCATATATAGATGTGCTTAACAGAATCTCTTTTTTCCTGATAAGGACCAAAAGTTCATCTGCAGATTCAATGTCACCTTTAATTAGGGGAATATTTAATGTAACGCAGAATAGTATTATTTACAAATAATGATCCAGGTTCAAGTAGTTTTAAATAATTAAAATAAGAATATAATATATATTTGTCTATTGCTAATCTTATATATTTATTATTATTGCTATTTATGTGCCAAATTAAGATTAAATATGTATTATACTTTTATGAAACCCTTCGAAATAACAATTTTAAAGTTTGCTATAGTATAAATAATCTGTATTTGAAAATCGAATCATAACTATAAATAGGGAATAAAAAGTTAATAATTGTCCTAAAATTAGTATTCAACAAGTTCAAATAATCGTAGAAATAGGGTGCAAAGAGTTAATCTGTTTATTATTGTAACAAATATAATTAAGACTATTTTAAAGTGTTTCTTTACCTTGTGTTCGTGTTATTATTATTCGACGCAACCGGCGGAGAGACTTTGGTAATTAAAGAAGCAGCGGTCTTCGTCTTAATGCGAGCCGTCTTGTCACTGTTCTGCTGTTGCTGCTGGTTGTGTTGCTTCTGCTGTTGTCTGCACTTCGCCCGTCTATTCTTAAACCACACCTAAATCAAAAGAATCAAAAGATTAATTTCTATAGAGCAATCAAATGCAACATATTACAGTTATTCCAATTTTCAGTTTTTGTTGCTACGCAATTACACGTTGCGGCGATTGAAAAACAGCTTTTTGATTTACGCTCTTTTTGATATTCACCGTAATTGATTTCAATAATACATACAATTCGCGTTCATCTCTATATCTATTTCCGCTTTATTTGTTACAGTGATTGAGCTACACAAAATATTCTGTTGTTATAGATTCCAGTTACGCAAAAAAAATCAATTGCTTTCCACTGATCGGATATATTTAATATTCCTGACATAAAAAATTGTGGTTATAGAAGTTATTTTATTTTGCACACCTTAATTACATATACAATCCAACGACGCAATATCAAGATCCAATCTATATGAAATATATAATATCATGAGACTTTAATAAACTTACTTGTTTAATTTCCTGTCTAATTTTTAACACTAACTAGATATTTAGGTGTTTCAATTTTTATTCGTTACTAACATTTTCTATAGCCAACGTGTATAAATTACGTAAAGTAAGAAATCCTATAAAACACACATAACTCTATTTGAAAAAAACAAAATTACTTACTTTCCGAAACAATACAACTATTTCTTTCAGAAAATACATTTATTTTATAATTTTAATTGAATTATTTATCACACGAAACTTAAAAAAGTAAATAAACAACAATGGACTGTGAGCGGATTGATCTTCTATGGGAATTCGTTAAACAAAAATCCCACTAAATAACAGAAAATAAGTAAAACAAAATAATAGTAATATTTAATGATTTCTTGAAAACATATTCAACAATATATTTTGGACTACACCCATACCTCGCTAGAACGGCCCTCTTCAATTAAAGTACGTTTTTGATTCACGGCCTAAAATGTTTCGCAATAACGGCAAAAGAAAATTTTTTTCGATGTCGATTAATCTCAATGTTGCCAATCTTGCGTAAGCGCAATAATTGACTCCTTACACGACTTTTCGCTTTGCGGCCAAGTTTTGTGGAACCTATCTAGGTGTATATGAATTCATACCAAATGAATATAAACTCAAGAGTGGATAGAGCTATGACTAAAGTTGGAATCCTTCATGTTTTGTATAATACAAATTTTTAACATAAATTTTGTAATAATATATCCTGGTATTTGCCATTATTTTAAATATGAATATTTACTTGAATATATGTACTACATATTAGTAGTTTATTGTTTTGCTGTTGTCAAACTATTCTATTGCAGGTATCCAGATGCTATTACTGAATTTTTGTAAAAATGGTATAATTTATAGTTTAATTTATTATTTAGTTTTTAATAAATTGTAATATGTAAGTTTATGGTTGCTATTAAATATATTAATTTTAGTAGTCTGTAATCTGCCAGGAATAAACATTAAAATATAAAGTTGAACTATTACAACGTATTAATTAAGAGATATATTGAAAATGATACGCATTGTTGTAATACGAATGATATTGTCAAGTAAGACTGCTAACTCTTCTTAAATATTGAAGTAAAGATGACTCTTGTCATCTGTTTGGATGCATTACAATTTACATTTTATATTTCGATAATATTATCTTTATGAGAAAAAAAAGGCGAAAGCATCAATGTCTAGAATTTCTAACAAAACAAATCTCAAATGAAAATTGTGAATGCTAGTATTCGTATACATTTTCCTTTGGGTCTATCTATTTTAGTTCTTGCTAGTATTCAATGACACGAAGCGGCACTTTTGCGGATTCACTTTGTGGAGTGCACGGAGCCCCAGGTCCTGGCCATTTATCGATTTCCAACCCCCCGGCAGGATGGGAGGACGAAAGGGGGGTTGGCTTGGTTTGGTCGTGTGCTACCCGGCACATTGGAAACTGATACTACACACTGAAACCTCCGAGGTTCCGTGTAGCCGCAGAATATGGTGAAATGATTCTCGAAAAGACGAACGATTCAAAAACCACCTTTAATCAGGATCGTGCGAGCATCCACCCCCTGCAACGACTACTGCTGCTTTAGTTATTTTTTGTTGGTCGCTGCCGCCTCTTTATGTGTGCGTATATATTTAGTTAAGGGTACAAAGGGCCGGAGGTGTGACGTGCCCACGCATACCGCCAAGGGTCTTAAACGGCTCTCTCCCATTGAAATTACAAGGGAGCTCCGAACAACGGATGTGTAGTTAGTAGCGTACATATAATATATCGCTTTCTGATTTCCGAGGGGCGGACCGCCGACCGATTTATTATTGTGAACTTGCTCACTTTTGGCTCTGCTCCCCTTTATTGGCGCACGTCCAAAACAAATTAACCAAAACCTACGAGCTGTACAATGGACTAAGGAGGTAGAACATACTTTTACGACATTTACAAATACGACAAATATGTGATCATCCCTTTATTTTTTTTCCAAATTTGTAATGATAAAATAGTATCAAATATATTATTTCACAGTTTTGTCTGTCTATTTCTCAGATAACATATTAATGTTTCCATAAATTGATGCTAATGTAGGATTATCTGGATGTGATTTTCTAATAAAATTAATGCATCCTGAATGCATTTGTTTACTGAACACATTTCTCTTCAGTAAAATTTTCTCTTTATGTTGAGCACTTTAAAATATGATTAATATATTAATATACATTACAAAATACACCCATCACCAAAGATTTTCATAGATAAAATAATGTAAATCTAGAAATAATTCAAATGTATATAATTAGGAGAGAAAAACCTATTATGGTCTATAGCCCTTTGCAGCAGTGGTAGTAATTGCGTTTCTTTTTTTCTTGTAATAATATGATTGTTATACTATTTTGTTCACTGTTGCAATAAAAATAATGGATAATAATGCATATAATTCAGTTATTTATATTTTATATTTGTAGTTTTTATTGTTATAAATGTTATTATTATCAAAATATCTTTAAACACATTAAAATAACAGTCCAATCATAAAATGACAAATATATACAGCTATATGTTTGTAATTTATTTTATATAGAGAAACGATATGAGAACTTAAAACATAATAAATAAAAGAATGAATTAAATAAATTACTTTTACTACTTTTTTATTTGTTTTAAAAACCATTTAAAAGCGACTGTACAATGTAAATCGTCTTAAATATTACTTTTAAAATAAAAGGTGGATTATTTTTCTTGGTGTATTCTAAATCATGTAATTATGAAATAGTTGATTTAAAATTCAAGAATAGAAGAATATATATTTTGTCACTTACATATTTCTTTTCTTTTTTAAATAAAGCTGATGATATCTTTTCTAATCAGATTACGCTAAGGTTTGCTGTAAAATTGTCATATATTTCTACGTTAGTTTAGTCGCAAAGCCTAATTAATACAATTTTTGTATGTATATAATATAAAGGAAGAATTCAATAATATGAATACTGTATTTGTAGATATATATGTATCTATATATTAATATAGTTATTATGTACAAGTATAGATTAAACGTTCTTTTTTAGGAACGAGAAATAGTCAAAATACAAACAATATAGAGTTAACGTACAGTTCAAACTGCGAACAGTCGGACAACGAACACTATTGCGAAATATTTGTATATTCATATAACAAACACATATTCGGATAATGAAAACCTTATTTTTACATTTGTAAATTAAAGCATTTGATTTTTATTATCTAATGAAATTGGTACGAAAAAATAAAATTTATAAGTGTACTTAACTTTTTGAGTGTATAAATAAATGAATTTAATTAAATTCAAACTAATACGAAAGACGTTTTGAAAATATCAAATACGTTTGAACGACGTAATATATTTCCTGTTAGATATTTCAGAAACCATAGTAATGTCCAATCAAGGATAATATTACATAGCGCTAATGTTATATAACATATATTTCAAGTTTGAAATCACAATGGAAAATCAATTTGTTAATTTAGTATACACGTTTTATAAGACATACATTTACGTATATATTTAAATTATCAACATTATATTGCATTGTATTTTATGTGCACTTAATTTGTATTTTATTTTTACGAAAATATTTTCATATTATTCATAACATATAATTTTTATACTTGTCTTATGGTCTATAGCCTTTTGCAGAAATAACATTATATTTTATTTTTCTTTTCTTTGAATTTCTTTATTACTACTTTGTTGAGTTTATTATTTTCTTGTAATTGTTGTTACAATAAAAGTTATTATTATTTGTGATAATAATCCATTTTTCTTGTGTTTCTTTTTTAGTGATTTTAGTGAAGTGATGAAGTTCCAAATAATATATTCTTCAAAAATAGATTATGCAATGGAATCGAGTAGTTTTGAATTTTCGAGTGACTTGAGGTGATGTGAAACTGCTTAGTTGGTACATTACTGCACCCCGTTCTAAACTTTAAGGGCGATGCATTAGATTAATTAAAGGCGAAAACGAGAATTTCAGATGAAAAGTCGCTCGTCCCCTTCAGCGAGAAGAGCGGCGGAGGAAAAGGAGGAGCCTCAGAAGAGCAGAACAATTGCGAGTGCTTTATCCTCCTCCTCCTACGCTTCCACCACTTGTGCCTTTCCATGATGGAAACTGGGATTTCGGTAAAAGCGAGAGGGAGTAACAAAGAGTGGAGCTGCGTAATGAAAAGCCACATGTAATTTGGGAAACGTTTTCCATCGCTAATCTCCCTTCTCCCTTTCCTCCACATCAATCGCTCTTTCACGCAACGGGAAAAGGAGCAAAAAGGAGAAAGAAACACGTGGCGTAAAAGCTTTTCGGTGTAATTAATTTTCCACATTTTTAAATAATACTCTCAATTTAATGACTGCCGCTACGAGCGAAAAATAATGCTTCGAAAAGGGAAAGCCTCACGCAACATTATGCTGTTTCGGGGTTGATTTCATTCTTCAAAGTTCGTTCGTGCGGAACAACTTTTTAACAACTGTTTAACGTGTAATGCTTTCTGATTCTCATATTTAATGCAAAATCCCACTAGACTGGATCGATTTATGCAGATGCGAACGATATATACTAATTAGGAATAATTCAGATTTAACTTCTATATATAGTGGCGAAATCTTTAGAATTAATACAGCGAATGCATGATGAAGCTTAAGCGTAACAAGTGAAATAAAAATTGATATAAAACGTTAAGAAAGAGAAAATGTATTTACCTGAACTCGAGATTCGGGTAGGTTGATTTTGAGCGCGACCTCTTCTCGCATGAAGATGTCCGGATATCTTGTTTTGCCGAAGAGCGTTTCGAGAACGTCCAGTTGGGCCCGTGTGAATGTCGTCCTCTCCCTTCGCTGCTTCCTTTGGTTACCTACACAAGTTACACATTAAATTAAAATTCATTTCATAATAAATTATATAATATAATTTAATATATTCAATTAATTTAATTAAAATATTGAATTACAAATCAGTCACAAGTAGACAAAAACAAAAGATAAATATAACAATTATTGCAACAAATACAGGCAGGAAAAATATAACAAGATATATTAATATATATTATAAAGGACTCGAGTCTTTCTGCTCACAAACTATATTTATATAACAATAATAGTAAGGAAACATATGTTACAAAGGGTTTTTACATGTATACCTAAAACAGTTTAACAAATAAAAAGATTTGATAAATGTTTTCTTTGTGTATACTTATATATTTTCTCATTGTTCTAGTATATATGCATCTTTTAATATAAGAAACAATTCTAGAAATCGCCTTGATTTATGTATAGGAAAATCGAGATTCGATATGATAACAATATATGTAATTGGATATTCTATGAAATAACTAGATATTTCAGAATATACCAGCTGTTATTAAGTTATATAATATTTAATATATAATTTTTATATTTTATACTTTAACTATTTATTATACAGAATATAGGTTGTGCTTTTAAATCTACTGTCATAACATGATTACATAGCTCTGATTTGTGATATACGTAACAAAAAAGATTTTAAAGATATATTAATGTATGTAATTTTTCAATTTATATATCTTTGTGCTATCTATTACTTTACGACATACAAGGATAATAGTTTTCAGAAACTTATTGCAAGTATCAAATAACAAAACTCTTCTATAATTTGTTCTATAGTAGATCGAAATTTTATAAAATAATTAGTTATTTAATGTGAATATAGTTATATATTCTTTTTCAACTAGAATAATATGATTTAGGAATTTTTAGTAAATGACTTGGTCGATAGTCTTGGTCTTTCCGCCCAGGAATGTTATATACAATGTAGAAACTAAATGATACTATTGTTTACCAAATACATATGGAGAAAAAAAGATAGACAAAAAAGGCAGCCTCTGGGAAAGGAAAAGAACATGAATAGTGTTAGTCTGGGATATTTATATTTAGGAGGGGTTGATGGATATTGAGGGATACAAAATTTGGAGAGAGAGGATAAAATTGTGTCTTTTGATATAAATTTAACGGAAAAGGAGAAGTATCTATCGAGGACTGGAACAATTTTGGTTTTGGAATAGAGGTAATTCGGAGGAATATGGAGCTGGTTGTTTGGATACGGAAAGATTTTTCAGAACAGGATTCCGGCTTTGGAAGAGAAGTGGAAGACCATATTCGAGGATTGGACGGCAGATGGATTTATAGATGGATGTTTTTCATTTGATGGATGTTGCAGAAGTACGGAATGTGAGGGATCGGAAGTGACGGGATCTTGTCTTAACATGGATTTGTATTCTTTTGAATAGGAATAAGGGATTGAATAGATTAAGGGATATCAAATAATGGGCACGACTTATTTTTGAAGTTAAAAGAAGAAACTTTAATTATTAATAACAGGAGAAATGGCTAGGCACTTTGGGTATAGTTGAAGGGCGTTATTTTTTACTTTGCTCAGAAGCCTTCAATTATCAAAAATATATATTATATTTCACTAAAGACGACCATCTTCATTGATAGTTGGAACTCAACTCTCCTTTACTATTTTTATCTTTACTACAACTTTTTATAAATATAAATATTTTAACTTTGGCACGTTACAACATCTGATAATATTTACATTTATCATTGGACTAATGAATAAAGTAGAGAATATAAGATAATATATTATTATGTAAGAAATAAATTATATTTATATTGTTTATTTTATAAATTTGAATGTTTTGAAAGTCACCGTGAATATTATTTGAAGTAGTCATTTATTTCTATTTGATGTTGTTTAAATAGAGTATTTACAGAATATTATCTAATATAGTACTATGTGAAATGTAATGTCTAAAATATTAATCTAAAACATTAGATTTCATCAATTTTGGTAATTGACACCACTTTGGTTTCTACTAATTTATGCTTTCAATTTTTATTGCAACAATAATTACAAAAATAAGAAAAGACAAAAAACAAAATTCCATTGTTGAATTGAGCTATTGGTAAGGGGCCTTTCTGCCCTTTTCCTTATTTAATTAATTTTATACTTAAGATATGAAATTCTTCTTCTATATATTAATAATATAAAGTATCTAATTGAATCTATCATATAATGATTTATGTAATTGTTATAAAGATGTATCGTCATCTTATATGTGGAAAGCCCTAACAAAGTAAACGTTTGTTTTATTCCCATGATTGAATCATCTTATCTACTTCAACTGCCATATAACTTTTGCAATATTAACTGCAATAAAAGTATGGATTCAGCATGTGCAAATCCCTTTTGAATATAGAAATAATGTACCGATGATTGCACAAAAAAATATATCAAATAAATAATAGGAATATCGTATTGTATTTTCGAATAAAATTATATGGCCGACAATTTATGTCTGCGTGGGAATTATTATTAATTGAATGGAAATATAAATTAAAATATAATTGGCCGAAAAGCGGCGGATTATTGATATATAAATATATTCCAATTACAAATATATAAACCATATAAATAGAATTTCGGGGATTTACGAGCGCGGGGTCACGGCTCCCATCCCCATATCCAAAAATCCGTCCCACTACTACAACCCCCCCCCCACACTGTATCGATGCAGCTCGCGTTTCGACCGCTGGGAATACAATAATAAATTTTATACCGTGATTTTATAATTATTTATTTATACAGGTTCCCGTCCGTGTTGCGATATTGTTAATTCGCCACGCCGCAAAAACGAACAGAATAATGGATTTTGAAATCGGTATAAAACTCGCCTGCCCCCCCAACCGGTGGGCAGCGGGGGTTCGTTGCGCATCCATTTTATATACGCGCTGTTGTTGTTATGGTCTTTGATATTGTGGCAATTTATATTAAATACGTATGAATATTTCATATAGAAAATCCAATTCATTATTTTATCAACGCTCCGGCGGGAGGGATCAACAGCTCAACAGCAAATAATTATACAAATACAAACCGAAAGAATGCACATACTCGCGCTGTCAAATTATACATTTAATTATGTTTATTACTCGCAATTATGCTCGCTCATTAACGTTAAGTAATTGATATAACAAATAAATGCACTAATTACCTACTTCTTTTTTTCCAATGTCACTTTATAAACATTAAATTTACAATTAAATAATATAATTTAAAATACCAGGAACTAGGATTTGCTCGAACACGGTGGGAAATCCATGCGACAAGAAAACTGACTTATTTAATTTGATTTTTTTTTTAAATTATTGACATTTTCTTTTTTCGTTAAATAAAAAAGAAAATAAGATACAATCTCACGTGTTGTACTGTGATGATCTAAATAGATAATGGCCTTTATATTGGTCTCTCATCTACTTTTACTGGACCAGAACGAAATTTGGCAAATCAATGTTTACTCTGCTTTTCCTTCATAGCTTCATATACGGCAAATAACTTAGAGATTTCGAGGTTGGTTGTCACAAATATTAAATTTCAATAAACTGACTACTGTCCTTTGCAGTAATGGCCATGTATTTTCATTATATTCTGTTTGTATTTTTTTTCTTGTAGTTTTTGTTGCAATAAATATTATTATTATTACTTAATTGACATCCAATTTCTCGATCGAATTCTTTATGAGCATATTTTAGCAGCAATTGAACTTCTGCTTTAATTGTGGTATTTTTTTGGATCATATTTCCACATTAGTTTCATTTTTAATTTGAGGTTGGTTGTCACAAATATTAAATTTCAATAAACTGACTACTTTCTTATTAAATACCTCATTCGAAACACTTACATTTAGGACATATTTTAAACTCTTGATTAGGTGGTTCGTAAAGATATTTATTTTTTTTCCAAACAGAAGACTTAATTATTTTTTTACACAGCGTACTTGAAAATTAAGCCGCATTATATATTTTGCCAATATTTCTAAAACAAATTGACATTTTATACTTTTGATAATTAGTAATATTGTGACAACCTACCCCATTATTGAGTTGGTTTTCATATGGAATAGTTAGGTAAAATACAAGATGCGTTTTGATGATCTGGAATGCGAAGTTCATGTGCCCATTACTTACAATAAAATTACTATTTTGTATAAATTATCTGTTAAATGTTTGATAAACTATTTGGAATTAAATAATCTGATATTTTTAAGAAATAAAAGGACAGTAAGACTTCTATCCTTTGACCCAATGTATAGTCAATAAATATGTTTAATAATAAAAAAATGACTGTTAATTCCTGCTTTTACGTTTATATTATTATAAAAAGTATTAATTTTTCATTGTATTAACACAACAAATATATATATATTGAGGTTTGACTTTGATTTAAAAGATACGTTCCACGAAACTTAGCCGCAAAGCGAAAAGCCATATAACGTATCAAAGATTACGCTTGCGCAAGATTGGCAATATATAGATATATCGACATCGAAAAAGTTTTTTGCCGTTATAGCGAAAAATTTTAGGCCGAAAATCGAAAACGTGCCTTAATTGAAGAGGGCCGTTATAGCGAAATGCCGTATAATAAAAAATATTACCGTATTCAAAATTTTAAAAAAAGTACCAATAAACATTATGCTTATTATATTTAACATTTGATTGTTTTTTAGTAGCATCAAAATCTAAATTGTAACGTTTTTTTATGTTTATTCATGTTAAAAATAAATAAATGTAACATTTACAGTTATATAAACTGCATTTCTCTAGAATTCAAACGTTTGCCTAAAATTTCAAAAAAAAAAAATGATAACCAAATATAAGAATTTTTATCAGTATTTACTTTAATTATTTTAATTGGTAGTTCTAACTACAGCGATTCGAACTAAACTTATAAAAGCGGTACGAAAGAAAGACTACCAGCTAAAATAGGAGGTACGAACATGAAACAAGATTATGCCTTCACCACGCCTTCGATCAGTGAATTATAGTGATATATATATATATATTAGGCAACCGTCGTATAGATTTCAAATAAATTCCACAACTAGTTGACAAACAAAGTCAGTGTTAAATTCGTTGCAAAAGAAGCTTCTTTTATTTCGACAATCCTATACAAAATGCTAGTGAAATAGCAAAAAATTGATAATACAGGAAGTATTTTAAAAAATATTAATTTTTTAACAGTGTCATTTCTATTTACTTTTAAATGATTAATATTGGCAATATCGCTTTTGGTAGACATTTTTTAGTTAGTAGCTACTGAAAAATGTCTACTACTAGTGAAATATTGCTAATATTAAACATTTAAATGAGATATTTAATGATAATACATTAATGCTAATCACCGAACGGTACGAATATCTCAGCATTCAACGACGATATATCTATTCATGAACAAGTAATCCGGAGGGAAAACAATTGCAAATATTTCAAACAGTGAGTATTGTTTCATGGTTTTTATAATTATTTTGTTATATTTAGCTTATTTTTGTTACTTAATTATAATATGAATAATAATAGTATCTACCGACAATTCATGGAATAAGCGAACAACATATTTCACGACTTTTAAAACAGTATTTTAATATAATTATATATGTATAATTATCAATAAGGTTTGTTAAGGTCAAGTCCATTTGACATACTGTAACTATATAAATTACTTAATATGGCAGAAAGACCTATAGTCTATAGTCCTTTGCAGTAATAGCCATATTTGTTTCTATGTATTTCCATTATATTTTGTTTATATTTTTTTTCTTGTAGTTTTTGTTGCAATAAATATAATTACTATTTAATTGACATCCAATTTCCCGATCGAACTCTTTACGAGCAAATTTTAGCAGCAATTGAACTTAGGCTTTAATTTTGGTATTTTTTTGGATCATATTTTGCACGTTAGTTTCATTTTCTGGGCATTAAGACTTATGGGCTATAACCCTTTCCAGTAATGGTAATAATTATGTTTTCTTTTCTGTGTATTTGCATTATTTTGGTTTGAATTTTATTATGTAGTTATTGCAATAAATTTGATATAAATATATACTTAATAATTTACTGCTGCTAAAATGAATATTTATGACAAACAAAGTCATCAAAATATAATAGATTTTCAGTAATTTTACTCATATTTTTAAACAAATTAATAGGATATCACTAATTACATTTTACTAATAATCAATAGATATATTTAGGTTTAAATCACTTTGGCAATAATATTTTGTTTTCGAATCATTATATAATTTATAATTAAATCGTAGTTAGATCAATTTAAATTCCATTAACCAAAAGAAAATAAATATTTTGCATTATTGTTTACTAAAAATTAAAAATAAATCAGTACATATTGATTATTAACTAAATCATTCATTAAATATCAAATAGCCCTTTGTAATGGGTGATTTTAATAATATTCATAATATGATTTGCTTCTATAAATTAAACAAATTATAATAATTTGAATTATGATGAAAAATAGTTACGAAGAAATAGATAATTTGCTGAGATCTAATAACTGTCTCATTTTCACTAGATTCAGTTTTCTCCAGTAATGCTACTTGCAAAATCGTACCTTTTCAATTTTGAAAGTAAAAACCTTATAAACGAAAAATAAACCATATAGTAAGTTCATAAACATTCATGAAAAATAATCTTTCTATGAAATAAACTCACTCTAAATGCAATATCAAATACAAGACGAAGGGGGATTTAAAAAATTGTTAAGTATAAAGGTTCATTATTTCCGTTTCATTTCATTTCATAAGTTTTAGCAATATAATTTAAAATACATATATTATAAATCTAAAGGAGAACAAATGAAATTTCAAAAGTTCAGATCTCTTATATTTTTCGGAAGAAACTGTTCATATTTAAATGTTGAACGAAAATCAAACTTTTGTATTAGTCAGTCTAGCATAGGAAGAATCGGAATGAATTCATAGCAGCTTTATTGTTAATCGGCCTAAATTGAATCTACGTAAACTGTGGGTTATATATATAAATATTTATTTTGAAATAATGATTTTTTTGTATCCCATACTTAAATGTAATATCTCCATCTTCGGGTCATTGGGAATTTTTGTATATATCACCGTTTTTCTGAATAGTCATCTTCATAAGATAAGCATATTCATGAATTATGTATCTTAATTCTTTTCACTTAACAAATAATTGATAAATTATCTGCTTTTCTTAAAATTTCTGTCAACCCTAACAACTTACACATTGCCATATCCAGTTTTCTTTTAAAGTGTAGTCAATAGTTACAATGGATTTAGTGCACCACAACCTCGCATTGTCTGTATAATCAGTTCCATCAATATAACGGACTATATGAATCTGGACTTATTTTGATATTAAATAAAAATTAAACATCACATATAGAGATTTGATATAAAAGGAAATAAACTAATCAAAGGAAATGACCTTGTCCTTTGGCCAGATATTTTGAACATGAAATAGCACTTCATTTTTTGTTTATAAACAATTTATTTAAAACAATAACATTCAATTAAAATTCTAATATAAATGTTTTTTTATAATAATAAGTTTCAGGTTGTTATTTTTAAAAGTCGACACAATTATATAAATAATTATACAAAAATAATCAAACAATTATATTTGAAGTACTATAATTCATAATTTAAAGCATAACGTTATTAAATTGAAATGCACATTAATTTTTATTGAATAATTACTTAACTTAATTATATTTAATATATTTCAATGACATAGCATATTCCAATTGATTTTTTATAGTACTTGTACACAATAATATTTCATTTGATATT
This sequence comes from Nicrophorus orbicollis, assembly GCA_018845635.1. Taxonomy (NCBI): domain Eukaryota; kingdom Metazoa; phylum Arthropoda; class Insecta; order Coleoptera; family Silphidae; genus Nicrophorus; species Nicrophorus orbicollis. The sequence continues at coordinate 23,012 of JAFMTC010001029.1, forward strand.
TTGACTTTGTTTTTGTTACTTTTAGTATTTATTTATATATTTTCATTAGAATGTAATATATTTCAATATTTTCCGGATCCATATCCGTTTTTTTCCTTTTGTCAACATTGATATTAAAAAATAACCGGTAAAAGAATAAAAAACATTCATATTTTTTATCTGGATCGAAAGGGATCACTCGCATACGAAAATCAACTTTCAATTGATTTTTTTGTAACTGGGGGATGCTGGGTGGTGTGTGTTTGGCTTACCTCCTGGATATCCCATGCTGCTGTGCAGAGAGTCGACGGGGAGTCCGTGCAGTCCTAATCCGGGCACGGGATAGGGGGCCGACTTTAAATAGGCCATACCTGAGGATCCGCTGCCGCATGTTCCTGCGAATCCCGGGAAGGATAACTCGCTCTCCGGGTTGCATCTGCACATAAAAAACATACAAAAAATATATTAAAAATAAATCATTCTTTTGCTTTACGAAAAACACCATTATTTATAGAATAAGTAACAAAAATATAAAAAAAATAATGCTTGGTAATTTTTTAGAGACATAGTAATAAAATACATTCATTCATTGTGAAAATAATGTGTTATTATGAAAATATTTTTTTTCAAAACTTTCGGAAGGTAAATTTGCAAAAGTTGAAGTTGAAGTTAAATTTATTAATAATTGTTTCTCGTCTTGATATCACAGGTCAAGTTACTAGTAATAACGTACATAAATAAAACAGTAATATCGATGGAAATGCTAATCCTTATTTTATGTATCTTGTATCAAGATTAAATTCAAATATTTTAATATACAAATTTTACCTTAATTTTGTATTTAGTTATATTAAAATTCTTAATATTTTATGTATTATCATAAAGAATAATTGCTTCAAAGGCCTTACCAATTTCAACGACAAAACAAAATATAATAATTAATAAAGGAAATGATAGTAAACAAAATGAATGTTCCAATGCAAATATAATATAATAAGTTAAGTGAATAGAATATGTATATGTCTATATATGAACAATATTTTCATTATAATAAATTCTATCTCATTAATTTTCCTTCAAATTCAAAAAAGGGCTTTCCACATATATTATTTATTATCACATAATTTTTGCATAAAATATTTTATAGTTTTATTATATATTTTCATACAAAAATTTATTATTGTTACCGAAATTCAATATTTTATAATACATTCAAAATTGTTGTTACGTGGATTATATTTATACGATTTAGAAATAACAATTATAAATATCAAATATCAATTATAAAATTGAAGATAAAATTGCATCTGTTGGTATTTTTATGGCTACAATTTTCTAAGATTGAAGCAGATGATTTATTTACTGATACAGATAAATTATTTATTGTCAAAAATCTTAAGGATGATGAAATAATAAATATTGTCTATGTACCTTCTGAATCATAGAGATGATGTCAAAAAACTCCACCTATATCAAGTATTTTCAAAGTAGGGTTCAATCAGTCAATTGAAAAACCTTTTTCTTTTATATCATTCTCATATTATGCAGTTTAGAGTGAATTAACATCATACATGGCCGATATACAAATATTTGTTTAGTATCTAAACTTTTTTTGGTATCAAGAATCTTTAATAAAAATTCGAATTCTTTCTTATCCACGTATTTCCATTATTTTGAATATGTATTTTTCTTGTGGTTGTTGTTGCAACAAATATTATTATTAATTCTAATTTTCCATTGGTCTTTCTGCCAAAATTATAATATTTATATCAAAAGTACATATTTATAAGCGATTTTTAAAACGCATTCTTCAGGAATCGTTTGTATGTATATACATATTTACTATAACTTTTTTAGCACCTCGTTTATATGTTTTATATTTAAATCTCAAAAACTTTAATCAAATCAGTAACAACTATTCTTAACGATTGTATTATGTTATATTTCAGGAATCTCATTAAATTAATTAATTAATGTATTTTTAATGACTGTACAAGTAATTTAAATACTTTGGATATTTTATTTATAGATAGTTGTTACAAAAAATAGTAAATTAACTTTATTATATCGTTTTTTAGACGAAAATATTCTCGTATTAAAACTTGAGAGTTTTTAGGTAATTATTTTCAAGTCATTCACTTTAATAGTACAGTCTTACATCACTAATTGGTACTAATCTTCTTCCTGTAATTCAAGAGTCTTGAAGGGACTTAATTATTTTGTTCTTGTATAATAATTTCAATATTTACATCAATATTAATGATTTTGTAATTAAGCTTTTACTCCATGAACTGAAAATATTTTATTTAAAACTAAATTGTCTGAAACAAATATTATAAATTATATTGTAAAGCATTTCTGATATATGAATAAACATATTTACAATTTTCCACAATATACACACATACCTCGCCTAGATACGTTCCACTCAACTTGGCCTCAAAACAAATAGCCATATAACAAATCAATTATTGCGCTTGCGCAAGATTGGCAATATGTAAGCGAAACATTTTAAGCCGTAAATCGAAAACGTACCTTAATTAAAGAGGGCCGTTATAGCGAAATGCCGTATTAAGAGCGGCCGATATATGCATAAGGGCATAAAGTATTGTGGCTATTGGTTTAATATAAAAACTTACATAATTTTGTACTAAACGTAACTAAAAATGGTTGTATTTTACTTAATTTTCAGCGTATTTCTACATAAAGAGATAGTCGATTTCTAGTAGACTGAAAACAGTTTTGTGTTATTTATTAGGTACAGTCCACTAAAATATTTTGAGACCCAGGAAAAAATATTTGAATTAAAATTCAAAATTACATATTTTGTTAATAAATTGTTAAAACACATAGGACTATTAATTGGACCCTGAGTGAAAATACCAGTTTGTATTCTAGGATTTAGTATAAATGTGAGCACATGTGCAACATAAAATTATGTATTCCGATCATTGTCGTTTGTATGTTTGTTTAGATTTGGAACGGTGGTGTGGGGTGAGGCCTTTAAAAGGATTGTCCCAATTAGTTTAAGAGAGAAAGAAATAATGATTTAAACGATATCAGCTTTACAGATGGAACGAGAGTGAGAGAAAAGGGAGGGTGGTTCATGGTCCCGAAAATAAAGTTAACAACGGCAAACGGGTGCTGCTCCCTCGATCCGCAGATTCGATAAGTTTAATGATGGCCCATTAGCTCTGCAAAGAGAACCCAACCCCCGACAGCCGCCTCCGCTGCTACCGCTTCTGCCGCCCCCCAATTGCCAACTATCATCGCCTCTTTACATTCGCACACAACATCAAATAAACGAGCACCCTAATTAATTTAATAGATCAAGAGAGAGAATGAGACGAGGACACAGTCCTCCGGAGGGGAACAAATTGCCCTTACAAGCTCCATTCTTTCGCCCAGCAGACAGAAAACAAACCGAACGAGCAAAATGGAAATAAATAAATAAAATGAGACGATTAATCTAATCAATTAGCGACCCACGGCACAGAGGGATTTAATCCGAACTCAGCTTTGTTGCTAAGTTTGAATCCCCGCTAGTTATCTACATGTAATGGTCATTACCCGCTACCATCATCCAAACATCAGGTCCTTGAATAATTGGAATTTAGAAGAATAACTAGTTTATTTTCGTATTATTTTAACATCAAAAACTACCGAACTGCACCCCCCTTTAATTTCCAACTTTCTAAGGGCTTTATTAGATTTCAATTAAAAAGCTGTAGGTGAATGGCACTTTGTTGAAATCTTATACACGCACGTACACATAAATAGGAGGATGATCCCTCCATGGTACCGTATAATTCCTCTCTTCTATTTACTATTTTTTGTAGGTGAAATCTTTCAATGGATTGTGGAACCCCGATTTTGGTGAGTTTTCGTAGACAGTCCGGAGCCGCCGCCGCCAAAAAGGTAAGAGGGCTTAAGTGTTTTCCATCCGTCGCCGCCAAGCAACTCTCTAGGAATTGGTCACCAGTGTAGAAAATACTCTTATTATCATAAGGCTGCGGCAGAGGTGCATCCTCAAAGCGAAAAGAAGGAACACCGAGGAAAATGTGGCCCGGGGATTTTCTGCACGATTTAATTGCATCAAAAAAATATCTATATGAATAACTAAAAGATACCAATTGTGTAGAGAAAATATATTAAAATTTCACAGCTTGTGCGGCTCGTTTTATCTGCATTGACCGATCTTCATAACACTTAAATGAACTTTGTCAAAAAATGTATTACCTTATACAACTTACGCTCACATCAATCCTTGAAAATAATCCATATTCATTCATAGTTTAATTTATAATTATAATATTAACTCGATCACATACAATCAAACAATTGAAAACATAATTCAAATTTCATGTTTTTCGTAAACGAAAATTTTCACTAAGTTCTAATTTTTTTCATTATAGTCTATTTCTTCTATCATTTTGGTGCTTATTGTCATTCCAATAAATCAATTTTTAATTAGTTTTAGTTTCATAAATCACCACATTTGTATCAGATTTTTTCATACAGACATTATATTTTGTATAACGTAGTACGTACGCATATTCATATTTATAAATGCATACAAACTGTTTGAACAATTACATCAGAAATCCAAACTGTGACTCTGGCACATGGGTCTGAAGTAAATAATACAATAATAAAACTAGCATAATTTCAAATATTTTGAAAGACTTCTACCTTCAAATATGTATGTCGCTATTGAATAAGTTTTATATGAAGAGTTTGAAAATTAATAATATATGAAATAATTTTCTTCCCCTTATCATTTTCTACGAAAATATGAAGTTTTTCACAACATATTTTTGGTTCCACATACTCCAAAGGATGACGCTGACAAAAGCATTTTTAAACAACAATTGATAGGTACTCTTCAAATTCCTTTACTTGTTTCTTTAATCATATGTTTCCATTTAAACATATCCACTCTTTTCACAAAAAATCTTTATAAATAATCTGAATTTGTGTTTTATCTAACTTAAAACATGTTAATATATTATTAGTTAAACCACAGTTTGCTGTGTGAAAGTTGGATGCCTCAATTCATCATTAAAAGAGCGACATGCGGCTCCTAAACTGCAGGTTATCATCCATAGTACTATACGAGAGATCGTGAATATTTTTTACCTATTATCCCAAAAAATATTTATTTGCCCCTTTGATTGCAGAGGGAAATTTAAAGAATTGAATTATGAACGTTTACGTTGTTTTTTCCGATATGTTTTTATGTATACAAACATTTTTAATTGACTGAAATTTCCCTATCACCATATTTATCAACTACATGTTATTAGCCAGTTATCAAATTTCAGTATTTGAAGTTTATAGAAATGCGATGTATTGTTTGAAAACAAAAATATTAAATGAAAAATTGAAAGAAAAATATCACAGAACAACTAAAAAATTATTATTTTAATTAAAATAGCCATTTAGATGGTAGTTTTCGTGTTAGACAACAAATTTTCTTCACCAATAGATTTTAAAGTTAATAATAATTAAATTGTTGATTCAATAAAATGAGACATTTTGATTTATGTCCAATTCAATAAAAGATAGATAGCGGTAAAAAAAGAGAAAAAAAAACATATTAGCCAAACAATATTTGAAATATTTGATAAGAAATAATAGTGATAATTGTATTTGTTATAAATTATTTAAAAACTATTTTTCAATTAGTGAAAATCGTAATTCAATTTCGTTTTGTTGTGAAAGGAGGAGGGCAGAGCCATCCCTCGGTGTCCGCTTAATCCTAAAAGCCCAAATCTAATCTAATAACATTAACTCAAATCCCAAATAGAATAAGTACAGGATCTATCCGTACCTCATGTACACAGAGTGAAGTGGAAGTCAACAGGATAATCTATGCAAGTGCGCGTTGCAAATCGTTTAAATGTCACATACTTGGCCGTCAAATTAAGGGAAATAAATTGAATCGAGTAAATTGATGAAAGCAATTATAGGAAAGTTACTTAGATTTAATGCCGAGGAGATTAACTTTTTTTATAGATATTTTTTTGCATGTATAATTCATTTTCATCGCAGGAATTTTCGCACAGATCTGTTAATGATTACTTCGCTTCTTGAACCTATAAATTTGGTGAGATGCGTCACATTTGATGTAATTAAATGCGTTAATCCGTATGAACTAATCGAATGTCGCATGGGAATTAAAGGCGGGAGATCACGAACTTGAATATCATTAAAACGAGATGATTGATTCAGATTGATTATTGACAGATCGAATGAACATAATGAAATTGTAATTTAATATTCACGTTGTTATCAATCAATCATTGATCTTTTCTTATTTCGTTTACGTCTTACGTTTTTCTTACTTATATTTATGTATGTAATAATCTGTAAGATATATGTCCTACACCTTAGAAATATCATAATTTTTACTATAATATTAGTTAAATGTATACAACTTACAATTTACTACAAACAACTAGCACAATAGCATTTTAAAATAAGATAATTGACAAATTAATTACAGATAACAGAAATCAATTATTTGCATTCTATGGTAAAAAAAACATCAGATTACAAAAAAAGATATAGCTTTATAATAAGATCATATATTTGGGTATACACCAGGATAGAGGATTAACTTGGAGAGTCCACAAATAAACGGAAAATAAGCAAGACTATCCCAGGTATTGCTGAATATTTTTATAAAAAATGCAAAGTATTATTTCAATTCAATTTACACTAATTTGAATTTTAATAATTATTTTTCTTAAATTCAATAAATTAAGATTTTTTTGTAATTATTGTTGCAATAATCATAATGAAAGAAAAATAATGTCAATTGTTGCAACAGGCTATTTCTGCCCTAATAATAATAATAATAATTGAATCGCAGAAATAATATAATATTGCAATAATATTGAAATGTAATTGATATTTTCTATTTCAACTCAAATAAAACTTTTCAGCGGTTATATACCGTTTGCAACAGCTGAATTTTCATAATCTATATTAATTAATGGACTTATGTATTGAAAACATATTTTCATCTAAAGTAGATAAAGTTTAAGTATTTGTGACGAGTATAACCCTTTACTCGTAATGCGAAACAATTCTCATATAATTTTATGAAACATATGATAATGCGAAGAAAATACTCAAAAAATGTATTTTAACGTATATTCAAAGAATATGAAATATTTATTAAGTGTGAATCATCTTCTTCTATTGCGAATTGAACCAACTAAAGGTGTCTAGAGACAAATTTAAAAATTTGTTGAAAATAAGATACAGCAATATCATTAAATAAATGTGGAACTAACAGTTTCAATTCTTCTTTTACTTCATATTCTTAACAATAGTATGTTACTTTGTAATTTAACAATTTTACAATATAGTAAATCTTTATAAATATACATAATCTATGTACAATATTGTCTAATTTAACACGTTTAATGTGTGGAATAGCTATTTTAACGCATGTTTATTTATTTGTACATTGATTGACTTTTCGTATTCTAGCTATTTTATATTGATTTATATTCATGACCTTAGTTATATTTAGGGACATTTTTATGTATCAGGTAAAATTTCTTAAGAATCTTCAATTTAATTAACAAAAATCTGCTTATTTTCGTTATTAAAATATGGATAGAATATATTACAAATTATGTAAAGTTATAGTAAATGATCCAATCCGATTGAATTACTTTTTAATTTGTCAGTTTTACAATGATTTGCATTGCATTAATGAATATTCCCTAAATACCTTTTAGCAATAAAGTGCATTTGAACATTTACCGCTCCATATCAAATGCTGCAATTAATATTTATACAGCGTTGCATTCATAATCGATTGGGGGGTTTTCATAACGAGCGATATATTCGTGGATGCGAGTAGTAAGTGTTGCGTCGGTCCAATGTTTATTTGTTCAGCATCTTTTTCCTGGGGTTGGAAATGTTTTCATCCCGCGCCGCTGGCTGAGACAATAAACAGTAACGGGCGTGAGGCTAATAGAGTTGTCTAGTTTTGGGGTGTAGTTTCGAGAGGGCCCTTATCTGGCTTTGCCCACCCTTCGACGGGGAACGATGACCATCAAAACTGTATGAGGAGGGTTGAACGCAGCGAAGCCACCCCAAAACGCCAATTTGTGTACGTATATATGCCCAGTCTGGATGCGGTGCGAGCGAGAGATAACAAACACGACAACATCGAAATTATCCCCGCTTCTCAACGAACCTGGTCTAAGCTACAGATGAAGATAAAAGTTTGGGCCCTCAACGAATTCATATTTCTTAATGAAGACAATATGGGATTATTCGATACGAACTAAAATCTCTCTCTCTGCGTCAGTCCTCGACGGAGAGGGACGTGTCTGATTTCACTAACTAGTCTCTCCTTCCATGCATCCACACACACGTATATATATTTTTTATGTTTGTTCGCCTTCTTTTCGTTTTATTGTTTCGCCTCTTGTTGTTCCCTTATTAACGCGTTTCTGTTTTGGAGGAGAATCGGGTTTCGGTCACACCCTGTATACATATAATCTGGACACACACAATGTGAATGTCGTCTCATAGCTTGCCAGATTAAAACAGATTAGGAATGCATTTTAAACAACTAATGCCACTCCGAGGGGACTTTTATTCTTCTTCTTCTTATGCGTCTCCTCCTTTGGCTCCTCCCGTCCTTTTCATGTTTCTCTTCTTTTCATTCTTTCTTCATCGGAGACATTCTTTTATTCCATCGGCTTTTATTTACTTGTTTTTGCCTCCGCTCCGACCATTGCTGTAGATTTACAGCAAACAACGAGCCTTCATACTGACACCTCTCGAGACGTGCAACGAAAATTGATACAAATTAAGACCTTATACTTGGGTGTCGTTTTTTATGCCCCTCTTGTACGAAACACGACACCCCTCTATAAAGGATTAAAGGAAATGTACTGAAATCAGGTCCAGTTCCCCAAAAAATAGTTGTCAATGATTGAAACTAAATTTTGGGTATATCACTATAATTTATCCAATTTATGCTTTATGTAATTAGCGCTCAGTTAACTTGTTCATGTAATCAATAGTGTACAAAAATTGTTAAATAAGTGTACGTAAATTTATATGTTTCTTAATATGACGTTGAAATGCAAAAGAGACATGCTTACAGTTAAATATAAATGCTCGTAATATAGTTACGTCATCTAATTGGAACGTTGAACGTTTCTACGAATTCACCCATACCTTCACGGCCAAGATACGTTCCACGAAACTTGGCCGCAAAGCGAAAAGCCGTATAAGCAATCAATTATTGCGCTTGCGCAAGATTGGCAATATCGACATCGAAAAAGTTTTGTTTTGCTGTTATAGCGAAACATTTTAGGCCGTAAATCGAAAACGTGCCTTAATTGAAGAGGGCCCTTATAGCGAAATGCCGTATAAAGAGCGGCCGTATAGCGAGGTATGGGTGTATTATAATATTAGTTCATTCAGACAATGCTAAATCATTTTGTACGTATTATCAAACAAAAATCATCTTATTACTTTTATCGCTTTTTTAATTTTGATCATTTTTATATATCATTCCCAATATTTTTGAACAACATTCTTTTAAGTATTAACCAATTATGGAAAGAAGCATGTTGGTTTGTTTCATTTGATTTGATTTTTTTATTTATGTAACTTAAACATTTTAAAAATTGATGAAAAACTTATACAATATTATAATTAGAAACAAATTTAAGTAAATGAAGAGAAATATTATAGAAATAATGAGTTTTTTTTATTATACATTTATTTATATATATAGCAAAAATTTAATTAGTTCATATTGCATTATTCAATTCAATTATATTTATGTTGGGTTTTGTTGTTTTCTTTGGGACGTTTGACTAAATTTTGTAATTCCACTTGTAACCATTTAAATTTGAAAGTCATTGTCTAAAAAAATATTGGAGGCATTTCTATTCCAAATTTAACTAATTACCTATAATATTATCATTTTATGTTATGTGCGTTTAGTAAATTACAGCTATATTTAATATGTTTTCATTATCTTCAAAACTTTGAATAATTTATTTGATAAAGATTTTTTTAATAAAAACATCAATAAAAAACGATAAGATTTTATTGTTATATATTAATTTTCTTAATTTTATTACAAAGTCAATTCTTACAGATCTTTGAAATATTGGTTTTATTTCTGGGAAATATTTATTTAATAAATAAACATTGTTTTTACTGTTAATTGTGTATGACTACAACGGTTAAAATACACGACAGCTTTTCCAAGGTATGTGTTGCTGGGAGAAGTTGGATAAGTGATTGGAACTGAAATTGATGAAACGGAACGGCAATCTAGTAGAATGAAGATTTCCAATAGTAGAAGATTCCACACCAAATTCACACAATATACACAGCTGAAGAACCATATTGATTTTGGCCCGTTAGACATGTTACCTCCTATTGAAAACATAGAATTCACTGAAAATTTATTTAAAAACATGTACTTTATGAATTAATATAATGTGTGTTTATTAAAATATGATTATTTTCGCCAATGAAATATAATAAAAATTATATTTATATGTATAATTAACATAAAATATTCATATCAAAATGTATTGTAGTTTCTCACTACAAAGGTTTATTGATCGGAAATACTACCGCATAATATTGAAATTATAATGTTTTTTCAAATTAAACTTTTCAATTTTGAAAAATTAGGGCTTAGTGATTACCGTTTCATTTTATAACTATTTATAGTAATAATAAGGTTTATTGCAGTAGATACATCCAGAAAAAATAACCATATATATTAATACAACTATTCTAACAAAGCCAGAAAAGAAAACAATTGCTACATCTGTCACAAAGGGCTACTGAGCAGTCTTTATGCCCATGTAAAATTAACTATTTTGAATTTATCTTTACGTTTTTATCACTAAAATTGCAAATAATTTTGATAAATACGATCATTTCTTTTAGTTTTTATATTTTGAATAAAAAAATAAAGAAAAATATAGAAGTTAAATTTATTTCTAAGAAATGATATACTTATACCAAAATGAAAACACGGTAAAAAATAAAATGTTTTAATTTGATCGAAACGGGCGACTCATAGCCGAATGGCTTGAGTCGTCGTCCGCAAAATTTGGGGTCCCGGGTTCAAACCGTGGTACTTCAAACCGTGGTACTTCCAAATATTTGCAGCCATCAAAATAAATTAGTTGTCAATGCGCAATGGTTGCGATCCGAACAAGTGTCTGCAACGACGTGGTGATTTGCTGAATGATTTGATCGAAATCAAATGAGCTATTTTTAAAAATGGATCATTGGTTTTCAAATTTTATTTTTAAAGTATAATATGAAGACAATGGTGAGGTTAGATCGATACGAATTTTACAAAGATTAATATTCTAATGTATTGGGATAAATGAAATGATCAAAGTAAATTATATTTTCCGATGTTTTTAATTAATTGTTTTGAATACCAACATTTTGCACATAGCCTACATTGTAATTTTTATCATATACGTACAATCCTTAATTTCCTTCACGTATAATTCAAAATCTTATTTTTTCCCTAAAATTGATGATTTTACTATCCTTACTATTATTTTCAATCTTTACTTTGTGGTAAAGAACACGGTACTATAGAACAAGTTAATCGATTAGTTGACACTATCAGCCAGGATCTAGAAGAGAAGAAATACTGTTCAGCTGTATTTCTTGATTTATCAGGGGCTTTCGATAAAGTATGGCATATTCGATTGCTTTACATGCTAAAAATGAACCTTCCACACAATAACTACGAAGTCTTGAAAGGACAGAAAGCTTTTTTATCAAACTTGAGAAAGTGCAAACCAAGCTAAGTCCTATCGTGTCGGGTGTTCCATAAGGCAGTGTCCTGGTCCCAATCCTATATCTTTTATACACAGCCGATATTCCAACAACAGACAATACAGAAATGGCAACGTTCGCAGATGACACAGCAATCATAGCTCCAGATGAAAATCTTATAATTACATTACAATTTATCTAATTGGAACATTGAACGTTTCTACGAATGTATGGGTGTATACCTCGCTTTACGGCCAAGATACGTTCCACGAAATTGGCCGCAAAGCGAAAAGCCGTATAAGGATTCAATTATTGCGCTTGCGCAAGATTGGCAACAAGTAGATATATCGATATTGAAAAAAAGGTTTTTTTGCCGTTATAGTGAAATATTTTAGGCCGTAAATCGAAAACGTGCCTCAATTGAATAGGGCCGTTGTAGCGAAATGCCGTATAAACAGCGGCCGTATAGCGAGGTATGAGTGTATTTTAATATTAGTTCATTCAAACAATGCTAAATCATTTTGTACGTATTATCAAACAAAAATCATATTATTAGTTTTATCGCTTTTTTAATTTTGTGCATTTTTATATATCATTCCCAATATTTTTGAACAACATTCTTTTAAGTATTAACTAATTATGGTAAAAAGCGTGTTGGTTTGTTTCATTTGATTTGATTTTTTTGTTTATGTAACTTAAACATTTAAAAAAATGTTGAAAAACTTATACAATATTATAATTAGAAACAAATTTAAGTAATGGAGGACAAATATTATTGAAATAATGACTTTTTTGGGATTATATATTTATTTATATATATAGCAAATTTTAATTAATTCGTATAGCATTATTCAATTCAATTATATTTATGTTGAAAGTCCTTTTTGTGCTTTTATTACTTGTAGATTTTTGTTGGGTTTTTGTTGTTTTCTTTGGGACGTTTGACTAAATTTTGTAATTCCACAAACTTTGAATAATTTATTTGATAACGATTTTTTTTAATAAAAACATCAATAAAAAACGATAAGATTTTATTGTTATATATTAATTTTCTTAATTTTATTACAAAGTCAATTCTTACAGATCTTTGAAATATTGGTTTTATTTGTGGGACATATTTATTTAATAAATAAACATTGTTTTTACTGTTAATTGTGTATGACTACAACGGCTAAAATACACGACAGCTTTTCCAAGGTATGTGTTGCTGAGACAAGTTGGATAAGTTGGAACTGAAATTGTTGAAACGGAACGGCAATCTAGTAGAATGAAGATTTCCAATAGTAGAAGATTCCACACCAAATTCACACAATATACACAGCTGAAGAACCATATTGGTTTTGGCCCGTTAGACATGTTACCTCCTATAGAAAACATATAGAATTCACTGAAAATTTATTTAAAAACATGTACTTTATGAATTAATATAATGTGTGTTTATTAAAATATGATTATTTTCGCCAATTAAATATAATAAAAATTATATTTATATGTATAATTAACATTAAAATATTCATATCAAATTGTATTGTAGTTTCTCACTACAAAGGCCTATTGATCGGAAATACTACCGCATAATATTGAAATTATAATGTTTATTCAAATTAAACTTTTCAATTTTGAAAAATTAGGGCTTACTGATTACCGTTTCATTTTCTAACTACTTATAGTAATAATATGATTTATTGCAATAGATACAGCCAGAAAAAATAACAATATATATTAATACAACTATTCTAACAAAGCCAGAAAAGAAACCAATTGCTACATCTGTCACAAAGGGCTACTGAGCAGTCTTTATGCCCATGTAAAATTAACTATTTTGAATTCATCTTTACGTTTTTATCACTAAAATTGCAAATAATTTTGATAAATACGATCATGTCTTTTAGTGTTTTTAAATTTTGAATAAAAAAAATAAAGAAAAATATAGAAGTTAAATTTATTTCTAAGAAATGATATACTTATACCAAAATGAAAACACGGTAAAAAGTAAAATGTTTTAATTTGATCAAAACCGGCGACTCATAGCCGAATGGCTTGAGTCGTCGTCCGGTACCCTGGTACTTTCAAATATTTGCAGCCATCAAAATAAATTCGTTGTCAATGGGCAATGGTTCCGATCCGAACAAGTGTCTGCAACGACGTGGTGATTTGCTGAATGATTTGATCGAAATCAAATGAGCTATTTTTAAAAATGGATCATTGGTTTCCAAATTTTATTTTTAAAGTATAATATGAAGACAATGGTGAGGTTAGATCGATACGAATTTTACAAAGTTTAATATTCTAATGTATTGGGATGAATGAAATGATCAGAGTAAATTATATTTTTCGATGTTTTTAATTAATTGTTTTGAATACCAACATTTTGCACATAGCCTACATTGTAAATTTTATCATATACGTACAATCCTTAATTTCCTTCACGTATAATACAAAATCTTATTTTTCCCCTAAAATTGATGATTTTACTATCCTTACTATTATTTTCAATCTTTACTTTTTGGTAAAGAACACGGTACTATAGAACAAGTTAATCGATTAGATGACACTATCAGTCAGGATCTAGAAGAGAAGAAATACTGTTCAGCTGTATTTCTTGATTTATCAGAGGCTTTCGATAAAGTATGGCATATTCGATTGCTTTACATGCTAAAAATGAACCTTCCACACAATATCTACGAAGTCTTGAAAGGACAGAAAGTTTTTTTATCAAACTTGAGAAAGTGCAAACTAAGCTAAGTCCTATCGTGTCGGGTGTTCCATAAGGCAGTATCCTGGGCCCAATCCTATATCTTTTATACACAGCCGATATTCCAACAACAGACAATACAGAAATGGCAACGTTCGCAGATGACACAGCAAACATAGCTTCAGATGAAAATCTTATAATTACATCTCAACTTCTTCAAGAAGAACTTAATCTGCTGAGGTATGGTTTATGAAATGGCGAATTGGAATAAATCAGTCAAAATCGGAACATGTTACCTTCACCTTAAAACGCGACACATGCCCTCCGGTCAGAATCAACAACAAAGTAATTCCATCGTCTTCAAGATTGAAATACCTAGACATGAACCAGGCTGACGTGGAAAGACCTTATTTAGATGAAGCGGGAGCAACTTGAAATCAAATTTAGGAAGTTGTATTGGTTATTACGTGGAAACTCGCAACTGATTCTGGAATATAAATTGCTGGTGTACAAAGTGATATTAAAACCAGTTTGGACATACGGTATTTAATTGTGGGGAATCATTGAACATTAAAAAGATCCAGTATTCCAATCTAAATGTCTTGGAATAATCGCAGGTGCTCCATGGTACATCACTAACAGAAGACTGCACAAGGATCTTGGAATAAAGCAAGTGAAAGAACATATCTAAGAAGTACACAGACTTGATCACCATGACAACGCCCTTGCTATCAACCTACTGGACAACTGAGAGACAACAAGACGACTGAAGCGTTTCAAGCCCTTAGATCTTCAATTTCGATTTAGCCAACTAAATAATTAATAATAAGACAATATTTAATCACCAAGGAATGCTGCCACTGGGCAACAAGTTCCTAAAGTCAACAACAAACTGATTTGCTAAATGTTCTGTCGATTTAAAATAAACTATGACAAAAACTCAATCTTTACTTAAAGATTGAATTTTCGTTATTTTTTTAAGTTAGTGGTCCAACCCAGTCGTCAATTGTAATTCATCACCTCCCGATACACTATATTGCTTTTTATAGAAGTATTTTAATGATAAATCAGTCAAATATAATTGTAAAAATCAAAATTAAATACACAATTTCGTTTCGGCCCCGGAATTCCGCTTTTCTCCTCCGCTTAAAAAAGCTTAAATTGATTTATGTGTTCCCTTTAAATGGAGGGGTGCGACGAGGGGAAGGGTAGGCGGAAGGTTTTGGTTTCCGCTTCCTCCTGCTTCTGCTTTTTTATATTCATTCTCTTTTGTGTGCATTTATTTGTATTTATTTCGTTCGTCTTCCCTCGTTCACTCTCACCCTTAATGGGATATAAACGTGCGCATCATTTATTTGACCAATTCCTCCCTCCCTCTTGCCGCAAAGCGAGGAGAAAGCATTTCCGTTTCCGTGGCTCGAATAATTGTGAAGAGATTAGAGCGAACTCCTTTCTTCTATCCAAACTTTTATATATTCCTCCTTCGCTTTCTTTATCATTTATTCCTTTTATTTTTTTATTCAAGAATGATTTCAATTTATATATTTTACTCACCCAGCAGTCAAGCTGTTCGGCCACATCTAACGCACCGCTCCTTCCTAAAACACAATAAAGCACATTATTTATATTGGCATCAGACTTTGGATGCAATTAAAAATGGATAAATTCGGTTTGTTTGCAGACCGCTCACGAGTATCTCGTTTGAACGCAAAATTGAAAGACGTGTTTGGTTTTCGGGGGTGGATATTAAAAACCAAACCTACGTTTCTCTCTTTTTTTTTACTTCTATATTTCGAGAGGCAACCGTACACACGAGTGTGTGTTTATTAACATCCAAAATGAACATGCGTGAGGCTTTCGAGGGCCCTTCAAAATTGTTGAAGAGAAGAGAATAGCAGTAGCAGAAGAGGAGGAAGAGAGAGAGAGGGTGGAGAGACTATTGTGTGCAAAACCACTGCTGCAAGGATTAAAGCCAAAACCGTGCAATTGGCCCATATGTAATTTCGGTTTACAAACAGAAATACTTTCGTATGGAAATTCATAATGATAATAACCAGAAAAAGAGAGTAAATAATATGAATCGGTTTTCAACACTTACGGATACCCATCGTTACGAAAATCGCGTATGATAAACTTTATTATTATTAGAGTTTCACTTTTCGCCCTTATTTTGGATGTTTAACGTTGTTGAGTGCACGAGGCTCGACGTCCTACTGGCTCGGAATCCGAGCGCAGCCCGAAACGGCACAAGTAAATCCAATATAATCATAATATAATGATAATACTCTTTACCGGATCCGTGGATTTAGTAGCTAGCTAATCGTCTTATATACACACAGAAATTTTGCCTTCTTTTTCTAATCCGGATCACAGCGGGAATCGCTTACAGAATTCACGGCTTTCCAACACCAACAACAAACAACCAATATAAACACATAAGTTTGAACTTTGACACCAATACTGTTTTATTTATTTTTTTACTTTTATTATAAATTATTTTCGTTTCCATTATTAATTAAGTATATGTTATTATTGAGTAGAATGTACAATAAGAAATGTAGTCTGTACAAAAGTTAAGTAAAATAAAACATATTTATTAATATATCAACTAGTATGTATATTTAATGCGTCTACTTCATTTGCCCGTCAATCATTTGCCCGGCGCTCATTCGCCCGACATCCGTTAGCCCGACTGTATAGAACGCCCGACATTCGTTTTCCCGACTGCATCGAATTCCCGACATCCATTAGCCCGAGTATAGACCGAAGAAGTTTGAGCTATGTTTACAATCTTCAAGAAGTCTCTAAATATGTTGGAGAAGGGGTTATTGAAGCAAACTATTTGCATATTGAGAAGAATATTGAAAATGGGGATTGATTAATTTGAATATAGCTGCATGTTTAAGACACGCAGCGTACAGTGTTGTCACTACTAACCAACATCCATAATCTGAGAAAATGTTCGCGATAACGAATGTCGGGAATTTGATGTAGTCGGGATAACGGATGTCGGGAACTTGATATAGTCGGGAATTCGATGCAGTCGGGCTAACGGATGTCGGGAATTTGATACCGTCGGGCTAATGGATGTCGGGCGAATGAGCATCGGGCAAATGATTGACTTCAACTTCACTTTATTATCAATATTATCAGAATGTTCATAATAATGGATCCACTTTCAAGGGTTTATGCAATAACCATTTTTTCGAATATCAACGTTTCTACCACGTTATTCAGTTTCAGCTATATATATTTTAAGATTTGAGTATTATTTGAAAATTATATAATTTTCTTCAAAAATCGGTGTTTGAAAAACCAGGTTCTTAGTGGATGCTTCATATTAATAAACATAAAATTGCAATTGAATATATGGTATGCATTTATTAGTTGGTAGTACTGATAGATAATTATGCATCATTTCACGCAAATTGTGAAATTTTGCAAATATTGTAATCATAAATAAATGTGGATTTTAATAAACCATAACCAATATAAATCGTAGGTATACAATCTATTTTCAATATTTTTTATTCAAGTTCAATTGAAAATATGAAATTATTATATTATATAAAAAAAACTATCCTAAAATATTTTAAAACATTTTCAATTTGTTTTTTTAACTCTGTTACTGTTTTTATTGTATTCAATAAACCGTCGATCCAATATCATTTGATTTGAATATACAGTAAATGAGTTAGTTATTGACGACTCGTGAAATAATAATCATAATTTGCCAATTGGAAAACGGAGGATTATTTATATATTTTTTATCCTTTCATTGAGTTTATAATGTATGTTTATTTTTCTATTTATTCATTTGTATTTATGTTTTTTTCTTGTCTGGCTCAAAAATATTAAAATATGTAGTAACTGAATAGAAGAAAATAGGGCTGGTTGTGACAATTATTTAACATTTTAATTAAAGAAAACTGAGTACCTTCTCATTAAACAAAAATTACACCATTCGAAACACTTTTATTTAGGGTGTACATTAAATGATGTAGATCACCAAATTAGATTGTGACAACCTACCCCATTCTTGTATTACTTTTCTCATAATATAGCTACGGAAAATATGTGTAATTTATTTATTATTAAAATTTACAAATATAGGTTTTGCATTGGGATGTCTTGAAAAGCAATTCAAAATAGTGAACCTAATTTCTTTTATATATCACTTAAGTTTCGATAATTTATTCAAATTCAATAGCAATTTGGTGAATTGTTACGTAATCAAATTTAATTCCTTACTACTCTCAAAATATTATCAAGAAGAACATATCAACGACTAGTAATTTAGCCCCATGACATGTGACAAGCAACCCCATTTCAAACACGTTACATATTACAACTGAATTAAATCCTCAATACTTCTCCACATAAAATTGTATGTTAATTTTGTACTATTGTACTATTTTGTATTTAGAAAATTTTGTAAAAATAGTCACTTAACATAAAAAGTACAAATTCGAAAGAAAAGAATGTCGCTCAATAATGCTTCCTTGCACACTGAGTTACACAAAGGTTACATAACATAAAAATGGAAATATATGCCTGTGTAGATACCCAATAATTATAATACATATACTGACTAACTTATAGCCTTATATATCTTATACACAAAGAGAAATAAACTTTATGACAGACAAGTTCCTACCTCCCCCCCCCATTATTATTAAATGTATGCAATTTTTTATTTTTTAGACAAGAAATATGTAATAATTGTTATTTTTTATTTACATTTAAATTGATATTTTCCAAAAGTTCTGCTTGAATAGTAGCAATTTTAATATATAAAAATAGAATTCTATATCAATTTGTATTTAGTCAATATTAAAAAAACATAATAACATTTCTGCATTATTGTTTATATATAAATTGTCTTAAGAATACAATAAACGATAATTTACTTTAAAAAAATATGAATGCTGTTTTATTAATATGTACAGTTTAGTTTATATGTACAAATTATGAAACCTAAAATAGAATGAAAAAATATATAAGTTCTTTAATTACGATAATTTTGTAAAAAAATAATAATACGGTTTAGACAATTAACTGAAACGATAAAAGTAACAAAACAACACAAGCTGATTTCAACATTAATTTAATTTCGATTACGCATTTATGTATTCCGCGGTTTCCGAGTCTATTAAACAACTGAATTCTCTATTATTACAACGGCACTGTAAATATAACAACAATGGCAATTAAAATTATAATTCACTATATATTTGTGAGAGTATTACACTCGGGATAATATTTGGAATTAATTAATTTTATTTTAATTATTATTTAACTCGGAGCAAACATAAAAAAGTGTTGAATTCAATTATCAATATAAATTAATAATTGCTTAATTTGTATATATTACGCGAATTATCGGTAATTTATTTATAGTGAAGAGCCATTTCTAAAATGATTTAAAACAAATGATGAAATTGTAACGAATAAATTTTACCAATAATTCTTTAATTACGAAAAGAGCCGCATGCGGCTCCTGGCCCACTAGTTTTCAAGGACGTAAGATGAACTAATATTATGTGTATAATTGATTCATATTGAAAGTGAAATGTAAATAATATTTGTATTCTATATTAGAGAAATGATAAAAAGAAATTTTATCAAAGTAAAATAATGAGTTTATTCACAATTTCCACATGTTTCAAAAGTTTTTCGTAAATAGAATAAATTCAGATGAGATAAAGATAAAGTGTTTTTATTTCCTAACAAATGAAACTGATTCCAGTTGCACAGACAAACGAAAAATAAGTTTAATTAAATGGAAAGCCTCATTAAAAAATTAACACTATGTATTTAATTTATAATTAAAAATATGCTAAGCTGTCATTTGATCCAGATTAGAGTCTATTAAAATGTGTAAATGAAATGTAAAACAAATGATTATAAACATAACAATTAACAAATAATATAATTACTGTAAAACATACTTGTCTATACGCAAATAAATGAATGTAATATGTGTTTTTTCTGTTTATTTTAACATTAACATAAATATAATTATTTTGGTATATTCCATACAATTGTATAATATTTTAGACTTCAAAACAGAATCAATATTGAGACTTCAAATTTGTATCTTTTCGGACTAAACCGTTTTTGTGAAAATTATAAAAAAATTAAATGAAGTAAAAAATATGGATTTGAAATTGGTAGAATATTATTACATTCTATAATATTCGGGATTTCAACGTGAACTGATATGGCTAAACTAAATATTTTAATGACTGGAGAGAGTATCGGTTCTTGGTGAGCTACAAGAATAATGCTGTGAACCCCAGGAATACAATATTCAATGATTTTAGAGCCTCCTGATTTTAAGAGCCTTAGGCCCGGATATTGTAGTGTCCGGCGCATTACCGTTCCGCCACTGTTCAGCATGTACACGACTTTCCGGCGGCTCTTTGTTTATGATTTAGTATTGTGTCATTTAAATTAATTTAAACAATAATTAGTTTATAATAATTACATTTTAGAAAACAAATAACATATTTACATTAATATTAATTTTTAATGATTTCAATTATAACATTTATCGGTGTTAAGGCAAAATAACGTTAATGCAACATTTTCATCTATTAATTAAGTATATAATTAATAAAAGTTAGTAAGTTGATTGTATTCGCAGTGTCTTGAGAGTTATTATTTGTTAATTGAATGAACTAATCAAATTTAATTATTTATTTAAAAATCATAATTAGTAACATGAATGTTTATAACATTGGCGAAAAGATTGAAAAATAATAGTCTTTTATATGTTGAAAACAATACATTTTGTTTTTTTATTATTAAAAATACTTTTACAAATATGAAATACCACTTACTTCTCATATAAATAATTTGTTCATCTTCTTACATTGCAAAGAATGGTATTTATTAGTTGCATACGCATTGCCCGTGATTTAGAAAATAAATTAGGTATACCAACCACAACATACATAAATTGTTGTATAGTGTAAAATTGGAACTGTCAGATAAATTTCAATGTCATCGTAGTTTAATAGTAATAAAGCAATACTAGATGATATGACAGGCATATATGAATTTGAGAGGGTGCAGTAATACATTCAATAGAATGTAGCCAAAAATATTTAAGATGATAATTTTAAAACAAATTTAAAATACAAAACGGTGTTTTTCATTCTGATTATGGCAATTTTTATGCCATTTAAATATGGTTATCAGACAACATTCGTTATATACTGTGGGGTCTGCATAACCTACAATACTAATGGAGTTTCAATAAAAATTATAGACTAAAGAATGAAGTCAGGTCCTGAATTATATTGCAGTATTAACCGAATAATTTTACAAGAAGATGATATATTGATAAAGCAGCTAATAAAATAATTTTATTTACATACTCTTGTAATGTAATTCTTGTAAAATGACATAAAAATAATAACAACAGTTTTATTTAGCTTATTTAAAGTTACAATTTTCATTTCATTTCTAAAATAGTTAATGTAAGTTATAACTTTATTGATTTTTTTTTTCACATAAATCTAATATTTATCCATAATATTGGTCACAAGATTGCTGTCCTGAATAGTCCTTTAAACAAAAGTATTTGAATAATTAGAATTGAGCAATGTTTTTCATGCTAAATATTACCGGTCTTATATATATATTGAAATATTATTGTCAATCCGACGGAAAGGTCTTATTAATTATCGTTTTTTTGTTATAATAATTAGTTTTATTGTTATTGGTATTTGTAAAGAAAAGTTGCGGGTCGGGTTCGCGGTCTGCGGTAACGTGCAAGTCTCCAGGTTTTCCCAGAGAAAAGCGAATCAATACCGAAACGGAAGCTCTCCTTTCGCAAATAAGAATTCCTATAAGATTTTCCCGACAGCTTAAAAAGACGGTTTCGATTGTTGTTGTTGTTGTCGTAGCATGGCCGAGGCGTTGTTGTTTATTTTGTGTAAACAAATAAAGCAGGAGAATTGTGAATAAAAGCCTGTCGCACATAAACATATCCGCACGACGAGTAATCCGTATTAATCAAATGAGCTTAAGTCCGCGACTTTGCGGTCCGATAAATCAGCGAAATAAAAGTTCAGTTGGGAAAGGAGATGGAATTTCAATTCACTGTTATGCTTTATTTGAATTTGTATTAGCAGATAGATAAGTTGCAGACTCACCGTTTTCGTTCCAAATTTTGCTTGCACTCCGCAGACAGCGCACAAACACAAACGACACGGGCACGGGTTTCTTGCACTCTTATTGGATTGCTGTATAGTTCTTTATTCACGTTGTCTATGTTTAGTAGTATTCTTGCACTCGTCTGTGGTTTGTGTATGTGTTTTTATCGTTGCTGCAGCGTTTGGGAAACGGGGTTGTCTTTCAGGTGTAGCTTTGTTTATACGAATTTCGGTTTTCGATTTTGAGTTTGTGTGTGGATGCGAGGTGTCTGTGTATAGAAAGTCAATAAATATCACTCCATCTATTTGTTCACTTAGTCAAACACAATGCGAGTTAAGCTTCGGTACTTAGTGTAGATAAAACCCGAGTTTAGCGCAAATCGGTTTACAGTGGATTCCTAACTATATACACGCTCCTAATACGAAGGCTGTATTAAATAAGTAGAATTGATCCTAACTTTTCACTCGGCCCCAGCCACGCCCTCGCCGCCCTCTCGCCCCTCTCGAATCTCGACCCGACCGCCCCCACTCGCACACATGTACACACCTTCACCCACGGATACGCGTGATCGTGTGCTGCGGACGCACACACAAGTACACGCGCGTTTCGAACGACGGCGTGAGGGACTCTCAACTCCCTCCACCTCCGCCACCGCCGCCGTCACTTCCGCAGCCGCCGCCGCCTCATGCACACTCAGTACGCGACGACGTGCTGCGCAACCTTCCGTTCCGATCGGCCGCCTCCGTTCGTTCCTTGCCTTGCTTCGCCTCGTCACCGACTGACACTCTCAGCAAACTTCCGTCGCTACAGAAACCACCGCCGTCACCGCCTCCTCAAATTCACTCAATGTTTCCATTTTCAATAGTTACAATTCAACAATATTATACAGAAAACAAATATAACACACATCAAATATATAATATTGATGAAAGTAATGTCATCTCCATTACTTTCTTAAGAAAAATGTAACTAAAACAAAAATTCTGAAAACGTAACACACCTGATTCTTCACTTTGTCTTTCCAAATTCACTTACTTCGCCCCTTCAAATTTACTCAACGTTTTCATTTTTAATATCTAGAATTCAACAATATTATTCAGAAAACAAACAAAACATACATCAAATATATAATATTGATGAAAGTTATGTCGTCTCCATTATTTTCTTAAGAAAATTGTAACTGCAACAAAAATTCTGTAAACGTAACACGACTGATTTTTTGTCTTTCAAATTTACTTTGCTCCTTCAAATTCACTCAACGTTTCCATTTTCATTAGTTAGAATTCTACAATATTATTCAGAAAACAAACATAACTTACATCAAATATATAATATTGTTGTAAGTTATGTCGTCTCCATTATTTTCTTAAGAAAAATGTAACTGCAACAAATATTCTGTAAACGTAACACGACTGATTTTTTGTCTTTCAAATTTACTTTGCTACTTCAAATTCACTCAATGTTTACATTTTTATTATCTAGAATTCAACAAATACTATTCAGAAAATAAACAAAACATACATCAAATATATAATATTGATGAAAGTTATGTCGTCTCCATTATTTTCTTAAGAAAAATATAACTACAGCAAAAATTCCGAAAACGTAACGTGCCTCATTCTTCACTTTGTCTTTCCAAATTCACTTACATTACCCCTTAAATTCACCTAATTGTTTCCATTTTCAATAGTTAGAATTCAACAATATTATTCAAAAAACAAACATAACTTACATCAAATATATAATATTGATGTAAGTTATATCATTACCATAATTTTATTCAGTTTTCCCAAATTCAGTTACTTTGCCCATTAAAATCAACTTAATCTTTCCATTTCCATTATCACTATTCACTAATATCATCCAGAAAAACAAAACAAAACATCAATTATTTTTTTCAAATAGTGTTTCCATTTCCATTGTTACTATTGAACAATATTTTTAACATAAAAACTGAAATTAATATATAACAACTATCATTATTTTTTAAGAAAAATTAAACTACAGTCAACATTTCATAAACGTATCAAGCCTTATTCCTACTATTAAACAATATTATTAATAAAAGATATAAGTTACATTAATAATCATCATATACACTTTTTTATATGAAAAATTAAACTACAAAAAAAAATCGATAATCAATTTGTCAAAAAAAAAATTACTGGCATGTTTACTGATATCATAATTATTTATTTAACTCATATATATCGAATCAACTATATAATTGAATTAGGTTAATTTGAAATGGAATTTTAGTAATCTTAGGATAGTATAATCACTAATCTGTCAAATATCAAAGGGTGTAACTGTACGATTAATTCAGAATCATTTTATAACTTTCTAAAGTAAATAGTTGCACGAAAACATAATTTATTTCTACATGAATTCTCAAAAAGACCGTAGACCTGGTGTACTGGATTTTTTTAAACTTTTTATCCTAAAAAATGTTTATTTACATTTATTATGACGGGGGATTAATTAGAATATTTTTATCGGAACTTAATTCATAAATGATAACCATATTAAATTTTAGTTGTTGGTCATCCTCAGGGGTACCTGATATTCCCAAAACTTCACTTTTTCTGTTTAGCCTGGTTTGATATCCGCTGTTATAGACCTTTCTAACACATATCCACAGATATTCAAATATATTGTTTATGAATTAACATTAAGTAGGATTTGTTTGAATGCGGATTCATATTATATAAAATAAAAAGTAGATCAATTTCTGTTTGACGTATTTAAAAAAGACAAAGTTTATTCATTTTGTATATGTAAGATCAACGCTATTTAAAAATTAAAATTTAATCTATTACTGAATGGAAGCATATTAGGGGAATATTACTATAAATTATGAACACTTTTTTTAATATATTTAAATTTATATAAATTTAAAATATAAACTTATAAAGATGAACGATATTGTAGAGCAGTGATCATACTATTCGTAATACGAGAGCCACAATAGTGATTGTGGTTAGACTTGGTTTAAGGTATTTTATATATAAAAATAATAAAGTAATTTGAATTTATTAGTTGAGTCAAGTCAAGTTAAAATTTGTCTTCCGTTGTTATAAACAAATAGCAGCTCCTGGAAAATAACATTATCTAAATAAATATAGTTCTCTATTTTATCATTAAACACTACTTTTAAATTTTCAAAGGCAAATATTATTCTCACAGAATGGACAAATATACATACTTTATTTATTATTATTGTTATAAGATGTTTTATGCTGTACATTTGGGTAGAAAGACTGTGGCCAATGCAACTTTTGAATATGTTATGTTGATTTTTTTTTTAGATCTGTTTTATTATTGGTGTTGCATAAATTATTTTTTTTTCTGTCTGTTGCATTAAATGTTATAAAATTTGGTATTTTTGTTCCGTATAGATAAATACTAATTGTATTTATTCAGTTAAGTATATAATAATTGAATATTAATTTTTATTTAAAACAATTGTTCAGAAGCGTCCTTTTTCCTAAAATAACTTCTTTCCTCCGACTTAATTAATTATGTGAATATAGAATTTTTCTTATTACCCATGTTTCACGTACTAAACTATTAGCTAAACAGTTTTTATATTTAGTTATAAATTAATTCGAATTATTGAATAACAAACAAACTTTACGAGTACATTTTGGCAGCAAAACTTCCGATTTAATTTTGGTGTATTTTTTTTCTGGATTATATTTTGCACATTATTTTATTTTCCATCAGAAAGGACATTAGCTCTTTGGAGCGGTGATTATAATTGAGTTTTTTTCTCTTATAATTATATAGATGTTTTACTATTTTATTCACTGTTATAATAAAAATGCATGATATGCAGGAGATACTAAAATAAACTGGACATAACTCATTGAGAAAACTTGGGGTATACATGTATTTGGGATATTAGGATTTTCAGGAATATAGAAGCAAAAAAATATTTATTGCAACAAAACATATGTATATATATATATATATACAATCATAAAAATGAATCAAAATAGATCAAATGTTACAAATTGGTCCTTCCATTAGATAAATAATAAGTGCATGTTCACAAAAAAAAAACATCAAAATCGTATTGGAAAAAATGCAATACATTTATTTATCTTGACGATATAAAAAATAAAAACATACACGAAAGAATAAAACAAGTAGCACCTTTTATGTGAGGTTCAGTGTAGTCCGATTTGAATCTAAATTAATACTTTATTATTATTGAAGAAAAATATCTTAAATAAATACATAAAATAATGTTTTTTTATATATATTTTTTGTTAGTTTGGTCAATTCAATTTTCAATTACTGCTGTCTCAAACAGTCCGTCGGTACCGACTATCAGTACTATGTAAAGTATATTGAATAAGAGTATGTTGATATTTTGCTTTAACGAATAAGAACAGAAAAAAAGTAAGAAAATAAACAGATCAGAAACCAATTACAAAAGACGCTAATAGAGTTAAATTACAATATAGATAAAAAAAAGTATCTTTTTTATATAATATATGAAATCATTCATATTATATATTGATGGAATTAAAGTTCTTTGTCGTAATGCAGTTATTTGGTTATTGTAATGGGTGTCGGGCTTAAGATGATTTCGAGGGTGAGAATGGGAAGCCTCGTTAATGCCGTCGATAAGGCCGTATAATGTGATGATGGAATTGTTGCTTATAGATGGATATATTGGTTAGCTGTGCGTGCGATGAGGATAGGAGGAATGGGGAACCAGGATCAGGAATGACGGTCGATGATGATTAAGATTAAGACTGATGCCGTCGAGGGAGGTACGAGGACGGAGGTCCCTCTGGCTGTCTGAGTCTGAAATTAATAAGCCTTTGCTCACCTTTGTTACCGACCTACGTGCTCAGGGCTTCACTTAATCCACACACGCAATTACATTACAATATGCAGAATATATTCGAAACCAATTCCATCTCAACGATCGTGACATAATCCAAAACCATTGTCTAAAACAAAGAAAGTGAAATTTACAATTTTTATATTCATACAATTTTATATTCTTATAATTACGAATTTTATATTTCTAAATCAGCAAATAATTACTAAAAACTTGATTACAATTAGAATTTACTAAATTTCTTGGACTTTTCCACGAAACATTTTTATTGTAAGCTATATTTTCATTACATAAATTTATTTATCACTAAATTCTCATGACATATTAAAAATCATTAACTAAAAATGGAAAGGCATCCATCAAAATATAAAGTTTGAAATTCACAATTAATCAATAATTGTTCGTAATCAATTATATATTATGATTTTTTTAAATTATAAACTGTATTTTAAGTATTTATATTATGTTTTTAATCAAATAATTGTAAAATAAATCATTAATTCAATAAAGAAACTATAGTTACAAACTGTTATTGATCGCAGTTTTTCCGACCAACTGAAGCACTAAAAACCGTTATGTTTTCTTGAAGCATTAAAATAGATAAGATATATTTCATACCAATTTTACGACAATAATATGAATAGTTCACTCATTCTCGAAAAAGTAAATAGATAGGATAAATAAGGTAATTATAAAGTAATTAGTTATCTTTTAATTAATACGTAAATATTACATTATGTCGTGCAAAGTCTGTGGTTGATATGAAAAAGTGTTTGCTGGTTATTCTAATATTGAAATAACAGCTAAAGATATAAATAGTAATTCGAATAAAAATTTCGGGATATAATTTCTGATACAACGTTATGCAAATCTAAATCAGTGAAATGAATAATACATGAAAATTACAATCATCAAATGCGCTTGTATTTGATTATTGTTTAATTATATAATTAATTGATGCACTCTTAGCCCATAAATCGTATTTAAATGTTGTTTGCAAAGCGACCATCTGCACTAGTTCAAGCATTCCTAATTAAACTTGAGCTGTGAGCCTATTACGTGTGCGCATTCCAATAAGTACGTGTATTTTTTTAAACTCAATTTGTTTAATCCATTAATTTACGGTCTTTAAAGGCTTAAAATGTGCGCTTGAACTTGCACTTTCTACTGCACATAATCCGCCCTCCTTACGAAAGTATTTTCTCCACTCCGAACTTTTCCAATTCAGTCTTTCATTAAAAGTCGATCACTTTTGATCGATGAGTGCACAATGTAGGAAGATTGTAATATAATAAAAGCTGTTTATTATTAACAATTAAATTTGAACTTCGTGTTTTACTTTCTTATAAATATCATAACGGAATAGTATTAAATCTTTTTTTATGTTTAATGAAATTACCTTTACTAAAACTATACTAAATATTAAATACATTCTTTTTTTAAGAATCAAGCTATTTTCTGTTTTTGTTTATGTTTTTTAAGACACATTTTCGGGACTATTAACCATACTACCTTATTTAGTTGACCGGTGTCTGCAAATCTGGTTAACACTGGAAAAATCTAGTCAGCTTTTATGCTGATATTTGAACCATTACCTTTCGCAACTGATTTTTGTGGTGCAGTGACTCATAAATTTGTTTCATTCGTATTTTTTTATATAAATTAATTTAATATTAACATAATAAAAATAAACACCAAATATTTTATATAATAAAATTGCTTTTTTACTCATTAACCTTTTTTGTGAAATATGTATTTGCAGATTAAAAAATTGAACTTTAAAAAATTTGATAAAAATCCAAATAAATTTATTATTCTAGTTTTTTATTATCTTAAAATACTGATAACATAAATTAGTTCAATAATATTTTTATTGCATAAATACTTCAAATTGTCCGAGTTCAATCAGCCGGATTCACTACAGTCCGATTTGAAAATTTCATAACAAACTAAATTTTAATAGTGTAGAATATAAATAAATTCCCAAAAGAATATTTCAGAACAATTTTTTGTAATAAATCACTTTTTCGGAGTTCGTTATCACAAATATTTAACATTATCAACACTGCAAGCATTTTTTATAAATACTTTAATTATTTGGAAATCAAAAGCTATGGCAAATTAAAATGTTATTAATATTAACTCTTCTTGATGCTTAGCATAACATCATTTCTCCACGTAACCTAGCACCATGATATGTGACACATGTGACAACCAACCCCATCTGAAACATACCAAGTTTTTGCGCTATAGAATAATAATTATTCTTACATTATATAATATACTGTACTATATATTTAGTAATAATATTGTATTATTCTGACTAATAAAAGAAATATATTGATGTAAAAAAAATAATCAACACAAAATATATTGGACGATATTTAGTAATATTACTTAAAATGGAAACAAAAAGGAGAAACAAACTTTGTAATTGTACAGTTGACAACCAACCCTCTCCCCTTTATATAGTTAAGTCTACTTCTGCCATTAAATTAATTCTAATAAAATAGTGTGCAATATTATTTTATATACATAAATTATGAATTAAGCCTCTTGTTGAATAAATTCTAAAAAATAGTACATACAATTACTTTTTATACATAAATGTTTAGGTATTTCTTTATATAATCATGTCTCATGTACAAAAAGTACGATTCTTTTATTTATTTATTTAATTTCTCGAATAGTCTATATTTCAAATAATCCTGTAGATTATCCTAATCGAATAACCGGACTATATGAGAAATTTCTGCAAATATATAAGTTATGGGTTAACGAGATTTTTTAAAATAGTAGCATGATTGTGATTTCAAAATATGGTTCACTGGATGCTGCTCAAATCTGGTCGAACAAGAACACTCTGGTATTCCCTGTTTTGTTTCAGAATTTCAGTTTTGTTCCTGTCTTGTTTGCTTTTCTTTCGGACCTCGTTCGTTTTGTGCGTTTGTTTTGACCATAGGCCACGCCCACCATTGTTTAAACGCCCACAGACGCGCGGCGCCTGCGTAATCACGTGACCACTCACGGACCAATAGGATGTCGACCGGCCGTAAATCAATTCGGCTTGCGGAATGGAGAGAAGAAAGATGGAAAGAGTGGAACGAGTCTCTCACAAATTTATATATATATATATATACATGCTAGCATTTTTTTCTTTCTCCGGTCGTGAGGAGCAGAGAGAGAATTTTCGGGGTAGGATTAGAGGGGACGACCGTCGAGGACGAGGATGAAGTAATATTTCTAACGGCGACGACAGAGTATATGTGTGTGTGTGTGTGTGTGTGTGTGTGCAAGAGGGAGAAAGCGACAGGAGTTGAGGGGCCGGAGAGAGTCAAGTTCACTTGAGAGTTCGATTCCCGGCATTTTGGTCGCTGTTTAAATATTCGTAATCCCTATTGATTCGCATTTTAGTACTGCTCTCAATCTCCACTGGATGTATCTCTATCATGTGCGTGCTACACGCAATCCTAGGATTTTGGTCCTTCATGTACCATCGGATGGATTCAATTGGGAGTGGAAACGAGAGGAGAAGAATAATTTGGATGGTTGAAGGAAAGTTTTTTTTCCTTTTTTGTTCCCAGAAATTAACTTCTACCTCCGCACTGACGAGGCGACAAGAAAAGACCGAAAGAATGGGAGTCGAGACAATGTCGGATTATAATCCCACAACCCACTCGAAAAAATAAACAATAAACAAGTACGCAACATTAAAATATTTTTTCTTTCGGCACCAACCACTTTAAAAAAATTGAACATATTTTGTTATTCATTAGATTAATTTGAATAATTATTATGAATCCAATCTTTTCACTAATACTAAACTTAATACAATAGTGAACTATTACTTCCATTGTGTAATACCGCATTTATCTTATACAAAAGGATAACTTACATTTTTGACAACCAGCCCCGGTCTCCCCACTACTTACTTTAACTATTTGAAACAAAATCTATATATTTGTTTTCTAGAAGCAAAATTTGTATAAATACGATGAAAACTATCTATTGTGCAATACCTGATATATCTTTGACAAAAAGATAAATTAAATTTGTCACAACCAGCTCCGGTCTCCCGAGTACTTATTTTAACTATTTGAAACAAAATGTACATGTCTGTTTTCTAGAAGCGACATTTGTATAAATACGATGAAAAAAATACTTCTATTCTGAAATACCTCATATATCTTTGATAAAAAGAGAAATTAACTTTGTGACAACCAGCCCCTGTCTCCCCACTACTTACATTAACTATTTGAAACAAAATCTATACGAATATTTTTAAGAAGCAGCATTTATATAAATACGTATGCTTGATGTTGTTAACAACACGTTTATAAACCTAGTTAGCTCGGTTATTAAAAGGTTATCTTTGATGTTAAATCAAATGAATTTTTACACGAAAGTCTATAAGAATAATTTGTGTAATTACTACATCTTTTTAATTTTTTATGTAAACTAGTATTTAGTAAATATATGCATATTTTATGCAACTACATTTGGAATACATTGGAACCTCATTATACAACCTTAATCCCTTCTTGATGTCTGAACTTATACCGAAATGGACGTATGCTAAACCATCCTTTCACATAAGAAGTAATGTAAATTAAAAATTTAATGGGGTTGCAAAATAATTTCAACACTGTTTGAGTACATTAATAAAAAATAGATTTTTAAAGTACTTATATTGTATTATATTATTTAAAACATTTAACCAAAATCAAATAAAACTCTTTTGAATACTAAAATATATAACATAAAAATATATTCTATTGAATACGAGTCCACCTTCCACCTTCTATCGCTTTTCAGTAGGATGTCTTCTCCTCAGGATGTCTTATATTAACATTGTATAAATGGAGCGCATAATTTAATTAAGTTGTATCCCGGACAAAAGTCGTATACCGAAGCAAATTTGTTTAGTCGAAACTAGACGTATTTTGAATTGGACGTATTCTAAAGTAGACGAATAGCGAGGTATCACTATATTTGTATTTGATAAACACATCTACATTATGATTGATATTTTTTTCCATGGTTTCATAAATCCAATTGTCTCAACGAATTCTTATTTAATTTATTTGTTTTTTTTAATCATTTTTATTTCATTATTGGTTAATGATCAGTTTCCTTTTTTCTTAAATTACTGGAATAGTTTCTTTTCAATTTCTTCAAAAGTTCTACAGTGGATTAACTTTCTAATTTAAAAAAATAATTTAATTCTACTGCAGTCAATATTCTTTTCTTACAGTTGTAACATTTGTCTTTTTTTATTCATTATAATTATTTCTTTTTTCTGTGATTGTTATAATACAAATTATTATTAATTCTAATCAAATATATCTATGTTTATTATTTAAAATGTAAATAATAACACATAATTAATAAAATGTTAACTTTTTTTTATTATTTCATAACAGTATTATTGTATTACTATTACCATTTAGTGTATTGTAAATAAATTGCTTCAAATTAAATTGGGCGCGTGGTATCACTAATCCAGTTAATAAATATTATTTTTAATATGTTAACTCTTGCTATTAAAGGATTAAGGGTCATGCAATAGCGCTTTCATGGAATAATAAAAATGTGATTGTTGTACTTTTATAGATTGAAATAAAATAGTGTGTGCTCGTAAACAATAGTTATTTTGTAAAACAATATTGCAACAAAATATGTTATGTAGTATTTAGTTCTTATTATATATAAATATCTTAAATATCCGAGATGAAACTCGGAATGTTTTTTTAAGTATATTTCGTTCTATATGTAGGAAATGTTCTTAAAGTTTCTCTAGTTTAAATTGAAATTTACTACTTCTTAAAGTTTTGAATTTTACATATAAAGTAATTATTGTTGTTTCATAATAACATAATACGTTTTTATTTAAATTTATCAAATAATAAATAATTACATTCTTTATAATATAATAACAATTGTAGATTTTCAATATATTTATAAAGTCTATTTTATTTTTCTATGTAGAATAATTTCGTAAAATATCATTAAATTTAACTACCATTTTGAAAATTTACTTTGTAAATATTTTAATTTATTACTTATCTTGTGTAAATACAAACTGTATGTATTTAACAATATTGTGGTTCTTCGTTGAACCAACATGAGGGTTAGTAAATTGCTTGGTAAATAATAATTTTATTATCTACGAAAATTTGTAACATTCCTTCGAACAGCAAATACTTGATGTTTAGATATGTGGTTAGATATTATTATTATTGGGTTTAGAAAATTATTGTCTGTTAATATTAAAAACGTTATTGATTTGTGACTTCTCGAGTTACAAATTAGAATACTTTTTTAACAAGCACATCATTTTGTTTCACCCTGTATTTTGGAATGTTTACATGAACACTTTTCAAACCTTTAACCTCCAAATAAGGACAATTTTCCTGCAATCTCACGTAGAAGTCTTCTAGGTTTCTGGTAGGAACAGTTTCGATAGGCAATATTTTATAATTATTTCAATTATGGTACCTTAATTTGGTATAGATTATTTTTGTTTATATATAATACGATCTCCACAATGTTTTTCCATCTAATGGGCGTCTATCTACAGAAACTGTGGAAAGTACTTACATGTCTTTAAACTTCTTAAAATATTAGTTTTTTTTTCATTTTTCAGCTGATCATTTCAGATGTTTTGCAATCCTGACTTATTTATTTCATTTTTTTCACTAAATGAACAACATTTGATCAAATCACTACTTTCTGTATGGAAATCACCTCATACAGTTTTAATTCTATTATATTCCGTAAATTGATCATCTTTCATCTTTTCAATTATTTCAACATTTTGTCAAGTCGCAAGTTAAAAAATCGACGTAGCAAAGCATAATTATAAACAACACACTTTAGAATATATTGATACTAAATTATTGTTATAATTTTGGTTTACTATTTTGGTTTTGGTTTTGGTTTACTATTTTTCTTGCAAAAAGTAATTCCCTAAAATATGTATATTTACATAACACTAATTATATAAAACACTACATATATAATTTCACTTTTATTTATTACATCAGACTTGATTAAAAGAAAATATAATTTCTTCATTCAGGTTGTTTTTCTATCACATTTCATTTTAACGTGGTAAAAAATGTAAACAGTAGTTTTTTTTGTTTAATTTATTTTTTGTTACTTCATTATTAATTACTTTAAAGAATTGACAATTTAATCTTACTTTATGAAAAATATTTTTTTTATCAAAATGTGACAGTTTTCAATATTTATCAGACATGAAGTAATAAGTAATATTGACTATATATCGTTTGTTTATCATTTTCAGCCAATGTATAATTATTATAAAAAAATATATTGCAATTGTATTATAATTATGTTTAATAAATTATAATTCAAATTGTTATGCAATGAATTATTATTGTCATATAATAACGTTGGAAAATGGAGATATGACACTTATTATAATTTCCATTGGACGGTGAATTATTTTTTTTATTGTACCTGTAATTCAAATGATGTCTCATTAAAACATTGCGCCAACGCAATTAATGCAAATTGCGTGACGTCAATGCAAAATTAAAATAGGATGCTGCGGTAATTTGAATTGCAATTAACTCTCCGTCCGTCTATGTTTATTTTGCTCCGCCGCTGTGTGTAACCATAGCAACGACATCGTTGTTTATCTTGAGCCGTCAGGCTTTTTGTTATGTGTGTGTGTGTGTGTTTTCCGTTGGCTGTGTTCTCCGCTTCTTGTTTCCACGATCCTCCACCTCTGCTGCTTCATCGAAGATTTATGCGTTCGCGTAATTTATTAATTATAAGCAGATTTAGATTAAAATCTACTAGAAATGAGAGCCCTCACATAAATTCGATCATTATCAGATATAATTCAATTAGGATTTGGTGCAATTAAAGTGCGTGAAACAGAATGGAGCAAAGCAAAAAAGCTAAAAGAATTGGGAACGACGAGAATGGCGAAATGAAGATTTATACGAATTTATTATGGAGATCGTTTGCTGGTAATGTTCTTAAGAAATGATTCACAGGTGAATACTTGTTTGTTTTGAAATACGTTCATTTAGATTTCCTGCCCATTTTAACACAAAATACGATTTTGTAAGTGGAAGTAGCAGCATTATGTTGCTTCATCCATATTAAACTCACATGAAGTATGTGACATATACGTGTCAGTTATACCAACTGCGAAAGCTTGTCAAGTAATAGCATAACAACCTCGTTTACACTTCGTGCCAACTAAAGAAAATAAAATGTATGTCATTCATTGAAAAATACAGTGAAAACTTCTACTTTCTTCTCATAATCTAAGTTAATAAATGATATTTTTGATATTATGTAAGTTAGAACTTGTATTTGTAAATTTTGTATTCTTTATAGTTTGGTTTACCGATTTATTGTCAAACACCGGTTATCTTTATAATATATATATATTTATAATTAATAAATTAAAAAGAATGTACTCTCATAATATGATTTCTATAGAATGTGAAATAAAAATGTCTATCCTCCCATTACTCATGTCTTATATAATATTACACGATCTTATACGATTTGATTCGTATAAACTCTGAGTTTATAATACTAATATTAACAGTTTCCATATAACATGGTAAGATGCGATACGTATTAACTCTCAGTTTCTAATAATATTCACAGTTTCCGTATAATGCGGTACGATGTGATTCATATTAACTCTCAGTTTCTTATAACAAATTGTACAATTTCCATATAACACGAAACGATGTGATTCGTATTAGCTCTCTGTTTCTTATAATACTTTTCATATAACGCGGTTCGATGTAATTTGTATTAACTCACAGTTTCTTACAACGATGTTCACAGTTTTCATGTAACGCGGTAAGATGTATGAAATAATCGTGTTATAAAAGGGTTTCTTGTAATTAATCCTCACATTGTTTTATTGCAAAATGGTCAGATTAAAAAATATGATGAAACAAATCTTCTTATTCAGAATTTAAGGATACAAGAAAGATCCATCAACATAAATTTGAAATGCTTATATTTCTAAGAAATATTTAGACATGTTTAACCACAATTCAAAAGGTTATTTGTAAATTTTCGTGTCAGTCAAATAAACATGGATACATCGTTATATACCTGATAATAAAAAAACAATATAAATAGTTTCTATTATAAAGGAACTTCATATTAAAAAAATGAATTTCCTGGAAAATTAAAAAAAGTCAGTATTTCCATAATAATGATATTGTTACATAACTTTTTGAAGTTTTTGAATAATGAAATGAAACAAAACGATATTAAGAAAATAATAAGTTAAGATATGTCTATTTAATAGTATAGAAACTTGTTTTTTTTTCTATTTGCTTGCATGGGTAAATACCCATGAATGAAAACATTAATTCATAAGAAATTATATTAATTATTGCAATATTATTTAAAATTAATAATTTATTAATGGTTTATATTTTAAGGAAGTAAATCTAAATCCTCTATTTCACAATAGAAAATATGTTTTCATACCTGTAAATAAAATAAATAATTGAACAAGAAATCAGGAATATTTCTTTATTATAAGATTTTTTATTAGACATGCTTTTTATCCAAAAGAATAAATTATCATGGATAATAATTAAACAGCCTCTTTCTATAACCGTTTAAGAAATGAAATGTTTAAAATGTAATTGAAAATTTTGCCGATTTGTAAATGAATTTTCTTTAAATAAAATTATAAATTATTGAAAATTATTAACCATTATTGGTATATATATATTCTATATTGTATGTAGAATACAGTATTTTTATTACTTATTAGGAAAATGTAATATTACCTTGTTGGCAATACCCAATTTTTATTTTATACTATTAAAAAAATATATTTTCATATTTTTTTTTGAATTATCAAATACTATAGTATGTATATTTTGAAATGTATATTTTATAAATTAGATATTAATAATGTTACTGGTGAAAAGAAAGTATTGAAAAATATTAGCGTAAAATAACATGTTTCTGTTTAACTGTAATCTTTTAAAACTAGTCTCAAATGATTGTACAAACCTATGTAAACGTAGTAAATACTAAATGTGCTAAACTAGTTAATACTTATTAAAAGTTAACACTGCTTCTGTAAAAGATGCGTCCTTCCGCATTGTTGTTGAACTGATTTGAAGCGTGTTTAATTACATTAATTGGATTGTCGTGTCCCACATTGTGTCCCTTCTATTCCCCATTAAACTCACTATCGATTTCGGCGTTCCACTTGTACCTCTGCCTTCTCTATCGACATCCTCTGCTTGGTGTCGGATTGCACATACACGCATTGAATCAATAGTGGGGTCCGTGTCCTTAATCATCTGCAAATAGAGCAGGCCACGGCGGAGGGCGAAAGGGCCTTTTAGCATTTCTCGCTCGTCGCGCATACTTTTTTTTTTGGTTGCACACAACTCCCTCTCTATATCTATTTTCCATCTCGCTTCTTCTCCATTTCGTCTCGTTTTTATCCATCCTTTTCGAAATCTTCCTTGCACGGGTGGCCCCGTCCAGATTTGCCTTGAGTAATTTTACGGGTTTGTGAATGAAGACATTTCCCCAGTGGTTTGTTTTCCCCGGGCTCCCGGGGCCTTCGCAGCGGGTGGAAAACCGTGAGTTCGGGGATTGAATTAAAGCGGAACAGATGCGCGACATTATTACAACAACATACGGAAATATAAATGGGGTTGTAAACCTGATAATTATATTCGAATAAAGAACTCTTACAAATAATTGATATAATAAATTCGATAATATTAAGATGGATACAATTTACGCAGTGTTTGTCAAGTATCATATTCCGAATATATAAGACGCACACCTTAAGTTTGGAGTACGAAATTTGAATAGACTAATGCAGTGGTTTCCAAACTTGATGTTACTACACCTCCCTTAAAAATATTTAACCATTTGGCGCTTCCTCTCTCCCTAATGAATTTAATAAAATAATAAAACTTTAGCAGTAATTTGGAAAATTGTTCACTGTGACTAATTTTCGCGGCTCCCTTTAGACTAATCCGCGCCTCCCAGTTTGGAAAACACTGTACTAATGCAGGAAAAACCTATAGCCACTGCATAAGACGCACATGCGAAATACCAGTATTTCACTACTTATACATAAGTGAAAATGAAATCGTATTCCTCCTAAAAATTGACCCATTCATTTATGACATTCTAAATTATTATTAGAAATGTACTTTTTTTAGAATTCTAAGACAATTTATCTACACTTAAGATTTCTTTTTTTACAAATAAAGATGTTGTCATTCAAAAGAATAATATTTCTTGAAACAAAAAATACTTATTAATATTATAAAAAACTAAAATAAAATAAAATTCAACTGCTGCAATGTTATTGACAAATTATATTTCTGCCCTTTTCATTATTATTTTGTACTAGTTATATAAATTTTGTTTTTGATTCAATACAATCAATTTCATATTCTTCATAGTCATTTTTTTAATACATTATCTTTCTTATCATGTTTGTTTTTATAAGTAGTTGCATTTTCCAAAACACCTCTCTTTGGAATCTTAAATGTTGGATTAATTTAAACTGACTACTAAGTAAATATAATAGTGTAAAACAAAATGTACGAAACTGGTTTGCAATGCGTGAAATAACTAACAAACATACAAAAGATTGACTAAATGGAATACAGTTTTTTTATAGCATAGACCAGTGTCTGTCAACCTTTTTGAATCAATCAGTCATATTTAATATATTTCATGTCTAGTCTCAATTACAATTGATAAAATTACTAGAGAAACAAATTTTCCACCCATAAGCACTGATATGAGAACAGGAAGCTGCAATAATTCATCAGAGGAGCCGCAGGAGACGACCTCTACTTTATTTAATTCTATGATGATTAATAAATAGTTTTTGTGTAAGGAGAGAGTACGATTAATAATCCTTCGTTTGTTTCCTACTATTTGATATTATGAAATAGGAAAAACATTCGAAAATATATAATTAATGAGTTTCTATTATCAACATACCAAATAAAAGTGTACAATATATTCATTTATTAACAAATATAAGTAAGTACAAAGATAAGTTCTAATAAGTATAGTTATTAATTAAATTATCCTACAATATTTTCAAGTTATTACTTGTTTATTCAAATGAATCTTTCATTGTAAATGAAAACACATTATTGAATTGAATAATTATATTATAATATTATATAAGTAAACAAATGTCATATTTGTTAATAACATCTTAGAGATCAGCAATCACAATTTGAACTTCACAGATCTCACATTATTTGAATGGTACGTACCAATATTAGCTCTTCTTCTTCCTAAAAATACGATTCTATTCTTCTTTAGATACTTATATTTGCTTCTGTATTTATAAACATAATAATAGGACAAAAAATGAAAACTATAGAATAAATTGTAATTATATAAATTGCAATTGTCATATAAACAGATAAAAAACAAAATATGTTTATTTATTAATAGTAATGAAACATGTGTTTTTTACAAAAAAATAAGAACTTATATAATTTATTTAAGTGCATTAAAAATATAAATTGAATTATCTAAAAGTAAAACAGTTAATAGTAGATATCATATCAATAGTTAATATTAGATATCAAAATAGTCGAGGACGAATCATCTGGACGCAACTTGGGTCTTTTTATGAATAATAATCATCTTTATTAATCACAAAAAAACGACTAAAAGGCTAGCGACCCTATTTTTTGTATAATTTTACTATATAAAATTAATTTATAAAATGTTTTAGGTAAATGGTAAAATTCTTAAAGAATATACGTAGAGATTTCTTTGTTGGGATTAACTTTAGGGATTATGCAAATTCATGATTTGATATGTTTGCCATTCATTTTGGTAATTGAACATTTTCATTAGTCTTTCGCACATCGTCCTGCGTTGTACATTTTGGAGGATGATAAAGAGAAAGGGAGATATACACGCTGCATCAAAGATTGGTGCTAAAGCGAGATAAAATTGTGGCGGAGCGGGCGTGCGTTTGCTTGAATGCACGCTCTGCTTGATGGTGGTAATTTGATACGTCCCCCGGGGGCGGCTTGTGGGCCCCTTTTTGATGGTGCCGGTTGTTGGTTGCGGAACGGCAGGGGGCGGCTGGGGGCAAATTAGCGGATGATTAGATATCCATTTGGCAGGGAATTTAATCTCGTAGACCACAGGGCAGAGCGCACCGTAACGTAACTCGATTCAACTCGACGCAGCATACATAAATTATTACTTAGTATAAAATACGAAGGGGGATGGATGCCCTTACGCCTACTATACACATCATCACCATGAACATCATCATCGTCCCGGGGTCTTCTTTTCCCCTATAAACGAATTCAATCCGTGCCTAAATCCGAATCTAATCTGCTTCTACTGTTTTCATGTCCCATCGACTTCTCCGTATCGCTAACTTAGATAATTGAAAATTATGTAAATTTATTTTGTCACATTATTATCGATCATTTTTACATCAATGCATTTTTTACGTAGTTTTTACGCAATTTATTAAATTATTATCATATTTAAGACCAAAAAGATCTTTTATTTAATTTTCTTTTAATATAGTTTTTCTTTAAATATACAAATTGACATTAAAATAATTTATTGCATATCTGGAGTATAAAATCGATAAATAAATAAAATTCATATACTGAAATTGAAGAAAATTATAATTTTTAATGATGCAAACTTTTTTCCAATTTTTATTCTTCATAATAGATTTATAAAATGTTTTAGTCATTAGCTTAATATATAATCTGGTATACGTTTAAATAGTATACATTCTTTTACAAAATTACCTGTTAACTAACAATTCGGACACCGAATACTGATTTTCTTTATGTTTGGGCAACAAACACATGTTCGGATAACGAAAAGCTTACCGACCAATTGATATTTATTATGGGAGAAAAAGCTAGTAGTGATATGAAACTTAAGAGTTTGGATAGAAACCATCGAAATTTGAGATAGTTCGTTAACAAAACATATTGCAAACATAAAATAAACTAAGTGTGAGTTATTATTCGGTAAAGAATTCACTACTCTTAATATGTTGATCTTGTTTATCCTATAGGAATAGGTTTGTCGATCAAAGTCGATTTGTGTTGCAATTCGTTTACTCTGCATCTTCTGGTGATAAATCTTATCTGAAGGTGTCTATGCAAAATGCATATCAAATTAGAATATCCGGTACAGTTTAAATACAATAATTATGTTACAAAAAAAACTCCATAATTATCGGTTTTTAGTCTAAAATATGTATTTCTATATGAAAGTATTGATTTAATCAATAAATTAACAACAGAAAATGTTTGGTATTATTTCAATACATTTTTATAATTGTTATTTTATTTCCACATCTTTATTGATCCAAATTTAGTGAAAGGGCTAACGACTGAGGTTTTTGTTAATTTCACATATTTTTATATAAGTGTTATCTGAGAATTGAAATAAATCCTAATTATTTACTTTGATTATAATTTTAGTTTCCTTCAAGCTGTTTGTATTCAGTGATGAATGAATTTGGATATTCAATTTTGTGTGCATTATAATATGCATCAGGTTTGAAAGTGTTGATTGGTTTGTAACAATAATGATAATTTTATATCATACATTGATAGACTTGAAGCTTGTTGTTGATGTAGCTTTGGTACCGATATCATATCGTTTTTAATGTTGTTTTTATTCGTCTGACTGATATTGATATACACCTATACCACGCTTTACGGCCTAGATACATTCCATGAAACTTGGCCGCAAAGAGAAAAGCCGTATAACGAATCAATTATTGCGCTTGCGCAAGATTGGCAACATGTCGACATGAAAAAAAGTTTTTTTGCCGTTTTAGCGAAACATTTTAGGCCATAAATCGAAAACGGGCCGTTATAGCGAAATGCCGTATAAAGAGCGGCCGAATACCAAGGTATAGGTGTATTTCTTTCAGATCAAATTTATACAAATGATCCAATTACAATATTTGTCCTACACAGTAATTATTATATTCTTACGTTGTTGATGTAATTCTGATACATTTTTTTATAAATCAATGACACCTTATTTACTAGAAACCAAATTATAACAATTATCTTATAAAATGTTATTATTTAATCTCTTAAATTATTGTTCATTCCAATTATTATTTAAATGTTTCAATTAAGATAATTTAATAGTTTACCTAATAATTTCAAATGATAATGAAATGAGTTTTTATTGATACTTTTATGAATAATAAGTTA
Source organism: Nicrophorus orbicollis (assembly GCA_018845635.1). Taxonomy (NCBI): domain Eukaryota; kingdom Metazoa; phylum Arthropoda; class Insecta; order Coleoptera; family Silphidae; genus Nicrophorus; species Nicrophorus orbicollis. The sequence continues at coordinate 65,781 of JAFMTC010001029.1, forward strand.
TTTTGTTATTCTTTTATTACTACTATAAAAAATTAAATTAGTATAACAAATTTTAAAAAACGAATTTGATTAAAAAAAAGTAATAATTAATAATATTAGTCATAACAAATATTTTCTTCGAAATAATTGGGATTTGTATATTTTGAAATAATTATTGTACATAAAAAAGAAAATATGATTTAATAACTACAATAGATCATTTGGAGTATATGCCTTTACATTTTAGAAATAAATAATTATTTTTTTTATAATTTTAATATACATTAATATACATTGTATGGGAATAATAAATAATAAAACATTAATAAAAAGTGTCAAGGTTGATCGTTTTTCTGGTCAGACAATAGTTCCTTAAATGGTTCACAGCATTGATCTCCTTTTTGTCCACCGAGTGAGAGAAAAAGGTTTTGTGGCATTTGCGGATTGACTTAATTTATGTACCTTTAATTGCCGGATATGGGCAACCATTCGCAGTCCCAAATCCCAAATTCATTACCAAGTGTTTTTTGTTTGTTATTGTTGCCTATCTGCACATTGTTGCGATTCCGGTTTCTTTCTATCTTTGCCCCCGTTGTTGTGGTTTTCGGGGTGTCCTTCTCCATGTGTGTGTGTATGTTAGTTGGAGGGCGGACAAAATAATGAAATGGTTTCGAAATTTAGTTCCGCCCTGTAGATATCTTTACTGGGGCAATTTACACCCTCTAAAAGTAATGGCATCAGCCACTCTATGTATGAGGCAATAAATTTGGATTTGAAAGTGGAAGCTGTCCCACTCCTCCACCTCCCATGACACCACACACACCAATATATAAAAAGGCTAATACACCTCGTTTCTCACCCTCCTAAATAATGATAATAATAGAATCCGTGCGTCCGGGATGTCATTATTATTATAATTTTAGGATCGCACAACCGGAATTGAAAAGAATATAAAAATTACTTATCCGGAAATCTTCTTTTTTTTTTAATGATTCTCCTCATCCGGCCAAGTATGCAATATTATATGGTCAGCGTATATTTCATGTATATATTTGTTGTTAATAAAGTTGTGGAAATATTCAATTCTGCTTTTCAAGATATTTTTATTAAAAATATGTGTTTTGTGATTTGGATTTTTTGTCCCGCATAAATTTGACTTTTAGTAAAAATGAATTACTTTTATGTGTTGGTCTTCTAACTTTTTTTTTAATATTTACTTAAATACAATAATATAATTGTGAAACCCAGTTCTTAATAAAATTATCTTAAACTCAAATATTTTTTATTTTATTCGAAATAATTTGTTTGACCGAATATATTAAGAAGTGATATAAAAAGTATTATACAATGTATATTTAATTGGCGATGATTGGCAGTAGAAAATATGAAAATCTGATGAAATATTTTTACATTTGGTAGCAATATTCAAACATTAAATATACAATAATACTATGTATATTTTACATTTAAGAGATCATAAGAGAAGTTGGAAGACTTGTACAAATATTTACCCGTTTTTATAGTAATTATAGTGTTGGTATCAATTATTAATTCAACTTGGATACATTTTGGTAATTATTGCAATAAATATTTATAATTATAGTTGCATTTAAATGATTAATACTTAATTATTTATTTACAAAGCAATACATCTGTTTACAAGACATTGTTATATACAGCTACCTTTCTAATTGTTGTTGTAGATTATTGTTACTAATTTGATATCTCTTCAATAATGATGTTTAATACTGATTGAAGTAATCAACAAAATATTATTAATGTTTTTATTCCTGTTATTAAAATACACCCATACCTTGCTATACGCTCGCTCTTTATACGGCATTTCGCTATAACGGCCCTCTTCAATTAAGGCACGTTTTCAATTTACAGCCTACAATGTTTCGTTATAACGGCAAAAAACACTTTGTCGTTATATCTACATATTACCAATCTTGCGCAAGCGCAATAAATGATTCGTCATACGGCTTTTCGCTTTGCGGCCATGTTTCATGGAACGTATCTAGGCCGTAAAGCGAGGTATGGGTGTAGTTATATTTTATTAGTTATTGATTCATATGTTATATCTTTCAAAGTATACAATATACTTATATCTTTATGATATATAATGTATACTGATATCTTTTATGTATAAAGTTATGTAGAAATCTTGGTTTAAATTTCAAAGTATATAAAAAAAAACTTTATATTAAGTATTCATAAGTCGTATAACTCTCTAAAGTAAAATATAATATAATTTAAATCTTAATAATAATTATTATAACAATTGTTACAAATCTTGATCTCAAAGTTAATTATAATATTATTTATGTATATATGTATACTAAACAAAAACATAAAGATTTCGTTTTATAAAAAAATAGAATCATTAAAACATACTGCTTTTAAAAACTAACTAAAATATAGAAAAATAGCGTAATATATTTAAATTAATAAGTTGACTTTTATCTTAAAATATTTTATGTTCTTTAAACGAAAAAAGTGGAAGTGGAATATTATTTTAACGTATATTGATTTGTAGAGAATTATATGTTAACATATCTACTACAAATTTTATAGAATTGTTAATATTACTTTATAACATATATTTTTGGATTAGTTGTCTTATTATTTTCAGGTTATATTAGTATTAAATTCACATGTCACAGTATTCTAATAATAATAATATAAAACAGGATTTTATGATACAATACAGATGTATTGTCATTTAAATTGTAACTAATATTATTACATGCATAAATTGTATTTTGTCCACAAAATTAACTAAAATATTTAATCTACTTTTAAAATAATAATAATATTATTTATTGTAACGAAAATTACAATTGTTCAATATAATTGAAGAACATAAATAGAAAGAAAAAATAAAATCAAATTCCATTGATGCAAAGCGTTATTGATAGGTCTTACTGCCCAAGAAAGTACTTTTATTATATTATATTTTATTATGATTTACTGTTCAAGTTGGTAATTTATTATAAAATAGAGTCTAGTCTAAAATGTATAAATTCATCAAAACATGTCACTGTCTTGATCTTAAAAACAGACTTAGTTTTAAGTTGTAAACAAAATTTATTGCATTTTTATTATAAAAGGGCTCCCGGTCAAAGCTCTTTCCGCCCTACTCAGTTTTATTACATTGTAATTAATTTGAAATGCATTTCAACCTCCGATTTTTTTTTTGCATAACTTTTAACCTTTTTTTTCTGTAACGTTGTAGTCATCATTATAATCATCGATCCAGGCAGCAGAAGAGGAGATCTCACGTTGTTCCTCAAAGTATAATGTAATATTAATCCCTTAGATTGTGTAATATGGAACGCGGAGGACGGAATTACGTTGGAATAAAGAAAAGGGAGATATTGTGTATGTGCGTATCTGTGTATATATGTGAAAGAGAGTTTGAAAGTGTAAGAGTGAGAGAGAGAATGAGAGAGAAAAAAATGGAGTGAAGAGGAAAGATCACCCGAGGGGAATCAAAGCCAGCATCAACTCCAACCAATTAGCCTCTCCTCCACCTGTTTCCAGGATTAAATAGTAAACTCGCTTCTGCCTCTCGGTATCCTCCATCTTAACGCTACAAATGGATTTTTTCTCTTTAAATTTACACTTATATATAAAATACTTCCATAATTATTTTCTAAAAGATGGAATAATGCAAATATGATGAGAATTCATAGAAACTACGTAAACTTATTATTATATTGCAATGTTGTATTTATTTAAGTCGCTGTGTACAAAATAGCAATAACAGAGTTTATAATTTCTGAATGAACAACAGAATAAGTTTCTGAATAACAAACAGATTTAAAATAATGATAAAAATGTACGATATAGAGAATATGTAGTTAATATTAAAAACCAGTAAATACATTTCTAGCATTACGATTTTTTTGCAACTTTGCAACGTAAAAATAATTGATTATTCATCAATGAATTAAAATTATTTCGAATTTATTGTACACGTCGGCTCAAAAATATGTGAAAATGAACTAATATCTTTTTCCTTTTAATTTTATATTATTATATCAAAACATTAATTACATTCAAAGTAATGAATAAAATATCATAACGGCTATCAACCATGAATGTGAAAGTGAGAGGAGTATAATAATTAACTATATCTATAAATAATAAAAGATACTAAATAAATAATGTAATATATATAATTACACGAAAAAGCAAATTAAAATATTAAATGTTTCTGCATTTTTTTTCAAATAAAATGTTGTGTGTTTTGTATATTCTCAAAGAGGATTGATTGAAGCCGCACTACGTAAGGTACTGCTGTTTATAAATTCTTTTGTACAATTATATAGGGTTTTCATTTTTCAGATAATTTAAAATTGAATTGAATCTTCTGACTGGCGTTATTTGTAAAACCATCAATGCGCTTGATCGAGTTTATTGCCGATTTTCCATTTAAATTTCCTCCTCCTAATTTTACAGAGAGAAACTGCGGCTGCAGTTAATCGAATCTTCAATATTTGAGCGAGCTTTAAACAGGAAAGTCAAAGGCTCAAAAGTGGTCGTAATTGATCTAATTTCGATTGTTCAAAGAGGGGGTCCTCCTTTGGTCGCCGCCTTTTCAACTTTTTAAACTAAGCATGTGATTGCGCGTCGTCGGCTGATTTCCGTTCCAAAGGGTTTTCTCCTCTCGTTCCGAATTAATGTCGCAAACGAGTCATCCTTTTCCTCCCCGACCAACACAAGAAGAAGAAAAAAAAGAAGTATAATACGTAAAAGTAAAAGAGAATGAAGAAAACGTAATCCGATTTGTCGATTTTCCGACCTGCTTTTCGTGAAATATTGATAATGCAATTGAACGAATGCCTTTCGACTGTTGAATCCAATCTCGTTGCGGTTAATTGATTGTCGAAAATGAGCATTTTTGTTTTGTTTGCCTCCGTTGTTTGTCGAAGGACGGGAGTAGTGATAGCGGCATGCAAGGAGCAACAACAGAACGTCGGAGTTCGAGCAATAAATTAAAATTAGGACTTCGGTGGACGAAAAAAATGTTAATTTTCGGTAGCCCGAAAAGGGTAATAAATTCGTGGATTTGTTTCTCTCTTTCTGGTTTTATTATTATTTATGTGGGTCCGGCAGGGTAAGGGAGATGCAGGATAAATTGTTTTGGGTCGCATCTGTCATCAAACGAAGCGATTAAAACGTTGTTGCATAAAAGCATGTACGTACGCTCGGATTGGATAATGTGGACCAGAAATCTTTGGGTCGTTCGCTCATAGATAGATTGGAAAGAGAGAGAGAGAGAGAGAGGTAGAATGAGCGAGGGAGATGAGAGCAGAAGAGAGGAATAGGGTTTTCGGGTGCAGCTAGCAACTAACAGCGGCAATCTATTATTTAGTAGGGTTTAGTAATCTGTCAAAGCAGCGAACGAACCCAAGCCCTATCTCACACAAACACACTGCGAATGCATTCCCTCTCTCGTCCTTCCTTCCCTTTCGCTCGCTCCCATTCACTCGCACCCTGTTTCCAGCCAAACCATCCATTCTTTGAGAGCATTTTACGTGTGCCAAAGGACCTCGAGTTCGCTTGGCTCGCTGCCGTTTGCCCGGGACTTACAAATAAATTTCGGGCTATATACTAAAGGGACATCGAATACGCAATCCGTGATAATTATGGATGAATACAAAAACGTACTCAAGAAAAACGTGATTAACACATTCGGAATACAAACATATTTGACCAAATTATTTAAATTTAAACGTAGAATCTTTTGAAGTAGTGAATGAGGGCATAATTTTTAAAATGTAAGATATAAGCCTGTTTTTCACAAAAATTTAGAAAATGTTCGAAGAACAACTATATATTTTTCACATGATATAAATGAATTTTATTTTCAACATTAATATAGTATCGTTTATTGGCCAGATTCAAAATAATACTAATAGTAAACAAATACAATAATAAAATAAAAATATATTAAAAAAAAAAGTTCATTAATTTCTACTCTTTGTGCAGAGAGACCTCGATGCTAGGTTTTTCGACCAACACCGATGTTTAAATAATAAAATAAAAGTACGTGGCCAAAGGGCTATTCCGTCCGGGAAAAAAGTTGGTTCATAAAGACAATTATTCAAAACAAAATGAATAATAGACACAATTGTAGGATATTTTAATTTGGGATGGACATCTAGATTACGAGGAATATAAAATTGCATAAGAGAAGACATATTTATATATTTGAACATAAATTTAAGAAAGAGGGAGAAGTATTTATCGTGGAGAATTTTTATTTTCTATTTATTAACTTTAATTATTAAACTATTCAAATTAAGCCTTCTAACAATAAAAATGCAAACGATGGATTTAATGGTTGGATGGTTGCAGAAGACGCAGCTGCAGTTTCAAAATATTCAAACAAGCAGCAATTTATTCAAAAAAATATGCATTACCTTGATTCGTATAATTTATAATCATAATTAGGAAACATGTTTCTAATCCAGAGTACACCCATACCTTGCTATACGGCCGCTCTTTATACGGCATTTCGTTATAACGGCCCTCGTTTTTGATTTACGGCCTAAAATGTTTCACTATAACGGCAAAAAAACTTTTCCATGTCGATATATCTACATGCCAATCTTGAGTAAGTGCAATCTTTGATTCCTTATACGGCTTTTCGCTTTGCGGCCAAGTTTCGTGGAACGTGTCTAGGCCGTAAAGCGAGGTATGGGTGTACACGTTTATCAAAGCGATCGGCTAGTTATTACAATAGCTCGATCGTTCATCAATTTAATAAAATGCTCGTCTTTCAATATACTCGCAAATCAAGTTAATCGCAAGGTATATAAATAAAATTGTAAATAATATCCTATGAAGAACAAAGAAAATAATAATTATATTTAACTGTTTTGGTTAACTAATATACCGAAAGCAGATATTCATACAAAAATAATAATGAAATATTAAAAATGATCATTGGTGTTTCCACAAAAAAAAAGAAATAAAAATACTGGTTCATCTGACAAATACATTGAATACCTGACTATTTTGATATAAAATTTACTTATTTAATTTTAAATTGTTAATTATTTGGTTTATGAAAAGAGAAAAATAATGTTTCGCACATCGAATTATCAAATGTGTTGTGGCGCCACTGACTATGTTATGACATTTTAATAAGGTGAAGTTGGATAGAGTGAAGTTAACAGTTATAGAGTTTGAGAGAAAGATTGATTAAAGTATTTAATTTATAAAACACTAAGCCCTATGTATTTTTTGTATGGGAAATGTGTTTTTGTGGAGCAGAATCTTTTAAATAACAACAACGACATTAAGGTAAAATTGAAACTTCACTTTGAAACAATGTTAAAATATCTTAAATAATGTTACATGTAGTCTGAATGAGGTAATCGATAATATTAAAAATATCAAAAGAATAAAAAAAATCTCCTTTTAGAATAAGTTACGTCTAATTATATGTAATTAAAAATAAATAACGTAATTATTGTTTTCTTTTCCAACTCCAATATTTAGCTTATTCAATCATAATTACCTTACGACGTTATTTTTTATTTTTTGCAAACTCTCAATAACATACTTATGTACTCTTCAAGGTGAATTATCAATATTTTTGTCTAATTTGATGTACATAAATATAGGGTAAATTTGCTTAAGTCGTACCAATCGACTATTGACTATATAATAAGGCTGCATTCACTCATGCAACAACACAATATGTATCCTGGCCGTGCTTATGGATGTTTCATCATGTTCCACCTTTCTTTGTTGTAAACTAATTTTATATCAGGTGTTTATCATATTTATTATATTTTTTACATATAGTTGGTAGTTAATCTTACAATAAATTATTGGTAAATCACGTTTTTTTTAAATTAAATGTAAGATCTGTCGCATTTATGAACTAACCGAAATATTATTAAATGTAATTAGTTTGAAGTTATGGATAATTTATAAACGACTTGACGAACTAGTACGAGTAAGACGTTAATTGACGTACTAGTACGACTTAGAAAATTGAAACTCATAACAATATAAAATCTCTAATCAACGTTACGGCGTCATTTTAAGGGATTTTGAAATCAAATGAAATTTGGAAGGTTTAATTATCTTACTGACTAGCTCCGCAATCACTTAATTGCCTACCCAATATATTGAGGAAAAGAATTGTTATAATAATAGGCAAATTATAAAATAACAAGGTCCTAATTTATAATAGCAGCATTACAAAAAAATCATTTACAAAATTATAAATTATGTTCGATAATAGAATTTAATATACTTATTCACCCTTCCAAAAATTGACTACAAAAATGTCGTGTAAATAAGGAATCAATATATACTACAATATAAAAATGTTGTTATTTGAAAGTAAGATTGATGGTCTCGAAGAAGTTAATGTTTCTCTTTCACTCATTGTTCGATTGAGATGTAATCTCGTGGTCAATTACATTTTATTCCAAGTACCTGTTCAAGTTATAAAAGTTGTGAAGAGAAAGAAGATGTCCTCTGGGAGTTGAAAGAAGCAGCGGTAGGACGATGAGGAAGGTAAGGCTCGTCAATTCGGTGATTGATGCACGTACGATTGTGTAATGTGTGATCGGATGTTGGTGCTGGTGATGCGGTGTAGCTGGAGGAATAACACGGGTCGGATGGATTTCGGGGATTTCGAGGGATGACGAGACGAGATGCAGATGCGGTCTCTGTATGGGAATTACAATTAGTGGTGTGCTGTGTTGTTGGTCGGGCCTCCGCCCCTGCTGCGGGATTAAACTGCGTGTAATCAAACTCTTCTTCTCGGACTACCTTCGCACTGGATGTACTGGATAATAAAGGAGAGAAAGAGATCGGACGAAGAGACACACACGGCCACTGGGACTAAAGACATTGCCGAGTCACGCGGTCTTCGCTCCCTCCCCCTCGGTCGAGGATGGACAGAAAATATCACAACTCACACTTACTGAATTTCTCTTGTCCGACTGATGTACACCTACACGATCTCCCTTTATCGACGACTTAATTTCGTAATTCAATTTTTTTCTTGTAGGTTAAACGGCAGATGGGCAGAATATTGATCGATTGACTCGATAGACTTCTGATCGAGATCACTTTTAACGAGTCAAATAAAGGAGCAAATTCGATCCAATAAATATTGATCAATATCTTCTTACGTGACCAGTATATATATCTTCTATAAATACATGAGAAACTCAACTGTTGAATGTTAATAAATCAATTTTATTATATAATATGCATTCACATGCTTAGAGTAACAATTAAAAACGATTTTCTAACTGACGATTTATTAATTTAATCAGATGTCTTATTTATATTTTATTTGTTATAAAAACATGATAAAACATGATAAACAGTTAGTTTTGGTTAATTATATGGTTTACATACATTTTTGCGAACATTTTATTGTTTACAATTCATAGTATCAATTAAATTTCTCGAACTTCATTTAAAATTAATAGCAATTTCGTGTTCATTAATTAATTTGAAATTCATGTACATTATCGGCTTTTATTGGCTACTATTAAAAAAAACACATTAAAAACGATATATTAACTCAATATCTGGTAATATTTATGATTTTATGCTTCAACTTCTTTGTGTATTGAGAACTATTTAACTCATTCAATTAGCAAAAATAGCAGTCAGAATATAAACGGAACAGATATCGCATTATGTGTTTGTTAAGTTATTATCTATTTTTTATGAGAATAATGAAATACGGGTCTGGTTTGTTTAGAAAAGCAGTTATTCTCTGTGAACTTTTTCTTATAATACACGTTTAGTAAAAATTACTTTTCCGGCCTTTCGGTTATTGAGGTAGCAATTTCCACCATCACTTCAGAGATCTATTTTACATACATCAGAGCGGATTTCAACTACACTCCACTAAATTTTGGTTTAACAAGTCTTTTACTTTCCGTTTTTACACATTAGCCGTCGGTGGTTCCCTTTTTAGTATTATTTTTGGACGCTTTTGTTCACGCGTGCAAGGGTGGGTCGCGCCGGGTCAAGCAACTTGCTAGGCTAGTACAAATTATTTCCAAAATATTCTAAATATTCAATAAATTCAAAGAGAAATGTAAAGTGCAATGTCGCGCAAGTAATAATTGACGTTCCTTTGCGACTCTGCATGCTTTGATTATCTGCCATGACTCTTTCAAATTGCTGTACGCAATTGCCACCATGAGGTGTTCCTGGATGTTATTTTCTTTCCAGGGGATGGCATTTATCTTACGAAATTCTATTAAAACATAAACTAGATAGCGAAGTTAGTTACCCTGAAAGAAACAAATACCGCAATTTGTTTAATATCTGTTTCGGATGTCAAAGAGGACCGCCAGATGGCACCATGTTCGATGATTACTATGACCCGGAAGATGATGTTTCTCTTTCAAAACGCGACCGACCTTTGACTTTTAGCCACCTCGTCACAATTATCTCAAGAAGAAGCTCATTAATTTAATATAACTTCCAGTGATTGATATTAAATTAGATAGTATTGGCCAGCTCATACAGATCGATTTGAACAATGCTGCAAGTTAGAGACTTGTAGAAGTCTTACCCGCATCAAGTGTGAAAATTATTGTATGGAAGTTTCTGAAATAGTAACAAATAATATGCAGTACAAAAATAATAATTGTGGAAAAAATCCAAGGTTGAAACGATTAAGTTGTGATTAATTTATATATACTGGGATATAAATATATTTTGTAAAACTTAATACTTACAATTATGTATCTAAAGATACTATCATCTTTCCAAATTTGTCTAATATGCTCAAAAAAGTATACTTTTATACATCTCTTTTATTACATAGGCTAAATTGCAAATGCACATGGAACAGCACTAAAGTCTTATAAAACATGCAGCCAGGTTTTCTCAACTTGTTCTTAAAATTTAAATATGTCAAGATTTTGTTTCATAGTTTATATTTTTTATTTAATTTTATATTTCTAGTGATGACTATCTTTGTTTGGAATTTTCTTAGGATGTTCATTTTTCTTTTCCATTAATTGGCTTTTATATTATGCACTTATTTTCTTTTTTATATGATTTTTTTATGTAAGTTATTTGTACCAATAAAAATATTTCAATAATAATGTTATTATAAATATTATATTTTGTAAACTCTAAAATCATCATCAAATATGTTTTTTTCTCGTTTTCAATCACGTTTTCCATACATACAATTATATCAAATTAATACAATTTATAGATAAAATACATACAACAGTTTAAATAATGCCTTTGGTTTCGAGACAACAAGTACAAATAAGGAATAAATAAAAAAATATATTTTGAAGAATCGTAGTTCACCTAATAAATCTTCTCTAAATTCTAAATTTATGTTGTTGTAGATCCGAAATTTAGCTCGAATTTAACTAAGTAATTGTATTTACACAAAATATTTATTAGTTCTTGCTTTAGTGGCATTCCAGTAAAAGAAAAGTATCAAAGTAGTTTTCTTTCATCTTCAAGAATGTTCTAAACTGTTACAAATAATCGTATTCTAACTAAACTATTTTCTATACGATTGAAATGTTACCTGCATATTCAAACCAAATGGCATTTAGATACTATATTTTTTTATAGAGACAGTATGTTTTTTAATGTTAATGTTTAATCTAAATATTATCGCAAATCGTTTATTTTTTGTATAAAATTCAAAGTCATTGATATTTAGTACTTTATTATTGATGAAATATTATATGTTATATTGATATAAATATGATTTCATAGAAAAACTACAATCTATTAATCTAGTAAGCAATGTTTAATATTTGGATATTCAATGAGTTTTCGAGTACACATTGTATTATGCAAATTAATTATTGTATCTATTTCAATCTAACACACTTTTTATATCTAATAATTAGGGATATATCAATAAATTTATTATGAATCTATAATAAATATTACATGTAATTAAATTTAAACTATTTCTTTTTTGATATACATATAACATTGATTTATATATTTGATAGATTATTAATAGTACAAAACTTCCCACGCAACGCCAATGTCAAACATTCACCAAGAAAAAAAATATGAAACTATTATTGATTAACATATTCCATTCTTTTACCACGAGGAGAAACGTTTGACGTCTCCCTTGATAAATTATCGTTCTTTTCTCTTCATCCAGAGACAGAACCCAATAGGGAATACGTCTCTTTGTTGGAGTGTTTTGATTTCGTCCTGTGAATGTGTATGACATAGCAACGAGTCATCGACGCTTGCACATTTCAGTTATGTCACAACACGAATTTAACGGCTATTCACATCCACCTTTCGTCCTTTTATTTATTTTCGAAATATTTTTTAGTCCGATCTGATAAAACGTCGATTTCAGCAAAAAAAATAATAACGCGCACTTTGTTCTCTCTTTTCTGTACACTGTGGAATGGGTGTATGTGTGTATGAGATGTGAGAGGCGAAGGCAGAGTAGCATAATTGGGATGGATGAATGCTAACAAGATGGAAATACGCTCAAAAGGGAGTCACGTTTTGATGTGCGTTTCAAGAGCGAGAAAGAGAGTGCCATCCACCTGTCCATCTGCAAGTCATTGCGCATAATATTTAGTTGTGAATATGCATGTCCATCGTTTTATTCTCTCTTCGTGCTGCCGCTTACATCCAGAAAAAAAAAGAAATACTCCCAACATCAATTAAATTCGCATTCCGCATTGTTCAATTAATCATGCATTTGATAGAAATTTCGTTTAATGGAAAATGCGTTCATTATGGTTTAATTGGTGTCCAATAATAATGTTTTCGATTATTCTTCAAATGAAATGAAAGTCTAACAGTAATTCTTTGTGAATACAATTGTTCGACAAAAGTTTCTGATTCATAATATAATGTATAGATATAGATAACTGTAAAACTTATTAACTAATTACTTATTTGATTTTTAATGCAACAAATTCCATTGTATTTTGGGAATTTATCAGTTCATTTATCTTAAATATAATAGATAGTACATATACCTAGTTAGATAGCACCCTGATCATTTTAAGTGCCTAATAAAAATTATTATTAATAAATTATTATTATGTATTATATGCATTTGATGTATTTTCTTTATTAAATCAATTAATAAAATAAGTATTATATATATATTGTAATAGAATGTAAGTGAACAAATAAAAATCCAAAATATTGTTGAATGAAAATAATTTGAATCAAATATGAAAAACATTGAAAATTTTCTTAATCTTATAATTAACAAATAACATATGAATTATTGGTTAGGTCTTATTTTGATCATTTATATAAATATCTTCATTAGTCCTAATTGCAAAAAATGCGACGTGGGTCTTTCTAATCAAATTATTTTAATTATATTTCATTTTCGAAAATTTTAAGTATAATAGTTTATTCGAATATATTTTATAATATCTAAAATAGTGCTAATGATATTTATGGTTCATTTACGTACCTTTGTTAGTAAAATAAATAAAAATACTATGAAATGTTATATAAAGAAAATGTCCAATCATTTCAATAGGCTATGTTTTTCAGTCTTAAATAGTTCTAATAAATTATTATTTATAGTACCGGTAAATTTACTAGTAAATTATGAAAAAATACACGTTTTTTTTTAAATTATTTAATTATATTCGATAGGAATCATTATCGAATATCATATTATATCATATTATATCATATTATATCATATTATATCATATTATATCATATTATATCATATTATATCATATTATATCATATTATATCATATCATATCATATTATATCATATTATATCATATGTTATACATATTTTGCATAATCGTTTAGTATATTATGTTTTTGAGTATGTATCTGAACCTGATGGTTTCATTTGTGTGCTGATGAAGACCGGAGGAAGACCAGTCGTCTTTGTGATAGACTGATTCGGTTCTTTTTGGCCTCACTGTTTTTTGTTTCTTGCTCTATTTTTTGTATAAATTGTATTTTCGGCCAATAAATGTATATTATTATTATTATATAGTATGAATCTATCATTATCGAAGGCAAAGGCATCTCTGATTGAGACTCAATCGTCTGAAGATTATATTTCTGTGGTGGAAAGAAAAAAAGTTCAAAAAGAAAGTGTGATTACTGTAAGTAACTGTTTCTAAAGTAATCACTAGTAACAATTTAACAAAACTTACGATTTTGTTAAAAGCAGTACAAATAGCAGTACAAAGTGTTTAAAACTTGTAATTTTTTGTATACGGCTCATTTCTTAAGGGGTACGACTTAAGCAACGTCTTAAGTTACATTTCCCAAGGTTATCTCAATAATTAATGTGTATAACATTTTTTATAAGAAAATATATACAAAAATGGTTACATTATTATATTTTTAAACGTTTAAAAACACCTTAGATATGTGATGTAATTTCGAGAAAAAGTATAAGATCATCCATCCAAAATAAATTTACACACATTCAAAAGATGTTAGTCACTATAGTAATATAAACAAAAAGATTTCTCGAATAAAAATATGTACAAAATATAAACTCAATTAAAAATATTCATTAAAAAGGCCTCTCAAATTAGTTAATCCTTAAATGTAATCTTTTATCAATAAAAATACAGCAAAATTGAGAAAATCAATGTTAATACATTTATTTCGTTTTTATTTTGTAACATCAAAAAGGATTTGCGAAGTGAAATTCGTTTTAATCCTTAAATAAATGTACGCCAAAGCAGAGGAAAAAAATAAAACACTACAAAAAAAAAGAGTAGAATCAAAATGTTGTGTTGCGATAAAAGCCACAACACATACACACGGCCGGAGCAGCGCCGTTTGTGTGCGAAACGTCCTCCTGACAGGAGCAGAAACATAAATTCGCATCGCACGCCCGAAAATGAAATGTGCAAAAAAAAAGGGAAATACAAAAAATAAACGTTGGCTTAGTTTTTTATTGTTACGTTGCAGAAGATCTATATATATATAGAAAATAATACATTTATCTATTTTAGGCCAGTTCCTGTAACATCCTGGAATGGTTGATAACTGAACGATCTGGTAGAGAGAATTGAGCCTAAAAGAAGCAGCGACTCAAAGAGAGGACAAAGTATGGTTGCGCCGGATTGGGAAGAAGAAGAAGGAGAGAAAGGCGGGCGTTTAATAATAAATATCCATCGTTTAAATAATGAAATAAATTTTATTATTTAATCCTCGGGGTGCTACCTGATGTGGAACGCAGTAGCTGCGCCCGAGGCCGAGCTTTGGTCTCCGGACGACGAGCTTACTTCTTCTTACCTGCAGCAGCCTTAAGAGCCGTAAATTTCACACTTTCCTCTCTTCGTCGTCTCCCCCCGCCCGCGCCCCCCGTCCAGCGGACAGATCACATTATTTCAACTTTTTTATTATTTAATCGGGAGGAGACTTCAGCCTGCTCGGACGAAAACCGTGAATAACAACGGCCACGTAACCGGAATGTTCAAACATTCGAGAATCGGGATTAAATGCATTTAAAAGCGTTTAATTATCGCTCCGTTGCATTTCTCTGTTGGTTGTTGCATTGTTGCATGAATATTTGAAAGTATACTTTTTAATAAAAGCTATTTTTGAACATCAATCAATTTAAAATATTGCACAAAATTATAATAGAAAATTTGTATTATTAGTAAATAATGGATAGAAAGACTATGACCCTTTAAAGCAATAGCGTCTATTTGTTTTCTTTTATATTTCTACATTTTTATCTGTATTGAGTATATGTTTTGTAGTTGTTGCAATAAGTGTTATTCTTAGTATATAATATGTTTAAAGTATTTTTTGTATCTCCTATATTATAAATCAAGCAACCTATATTATATTACAATCAATATTGACTCACAAGATTATATCATTCAACATTAAAATTTAATCAAATCTATACATCTAAATTTAATAATTTTAAACCCTTCAGTCAGTATGTTTGCAAATGATTATCTTTATTTATTTTTTTGTGTCAGTAAGTTTATTTACAATCTATTCAAGTTGAACAATAAGTAAATTTGGTCGCGAGTGACTTTGATCAGCTAAACTATCCCGGTGCATTCACATCCGATTCTAAGATTGCTGTATCATCAGAAAATGTTGCAATTATTGTATTATTGGTTTCAGGAATATCTGCCGTATATATGATAAAGAAGTAAAGAAGCGGTCCTAAAACACTTCCCTCTGCCACCCCTGATTCTATTGGATGGAGACCAGAGTATTCGTCTTCAATCTTTACCTGGAACATTCTATTTTCCAGATATGATTTTATTATTTTATAATAATTATATGGCGATTTCCTCTTTATATTGTTCAGTAGATCGGGGTACCACACTTTATGAAATGCTTGTGATATGTCCAAAAAGGCAATTGAGTAGTATCACTTGGTTTCCAGGTCCTAGTTAACAATATTTACTACTCTATTTACTTACTACGGCGACTCATAGCCGAATGGCTTGAGTCGTTGTCCCGGGTTACGAACCCTGGTACTTCCAAATATTTGCAGCCATCAAAATGAATTAGTTGTCAATGGGCAACGGTTCCGAACAAGTGTCTGCAACGACGTGGTGATTTGCTGAATGTCCGATTCGGAGAGATTGCAAATATCGTTGCAAAAAAATAAAAATTACTTGCTCTATTGTGCCGTGTCTGCTACGAAAACCAAACTGATGGTCTGGTATGAGTTTATTTGACTCTATTATAGATTGCAAAGGGTTAGCAAGAAGTAATATTAATTGATTTTAAAGCATTTCTTAGATATGTAATGTTGATATTGTCACCAATATAAAAATGATAAGAAAATACCGAGATTGGGGTTGGTACAAATATTACACTTTTAAATTTAAAAACAATGATTTAAAACTCTTGCACTTGTGACGTTTTTAATAAAATGTTTTGAATAATTTGTTGATAAAAGTCTTGGGTTGTCACATAGTGTTGAATTGGTTGTCATAGATTGTATGACAACAAATCATATGAAATTGATATGAAAAATGTTAATGTCAACAGAATTTTCAAATATAAGAATTTATTTCTGAGCGTCTGGAACAAAATTGATTTGCAAATTGCTTATATTCAAGGTATTGAATTTATTTATTTGTTTTTAGTTTATTTATATATAAAAATTAGGAACAATATGGCAGAAAGACCTATCGTCTATATCCCTTTGTAGCGGTGGTAATAATTGTGTTTTCTTTCTTTTTTCTTATAATAATATAAATGTTTTATTATTTTTGTTCACTATCCCAATAAAAATAAATAATAATATGTATTATAATGCTTTACAATATAAACCATAATGTTGCTCCTCATCTGCATTCCTTTTAGGTAATATAAGCACTGGTATTGTGAGTAATCTGACTTGTATTTTATTTATTTCCTATTTATTCTTTATATTTACGTAGCATTTGAGTCTCAGCGAAACACTAGGTGG
Organism: Nicrophorus orbicollis; assembly: GCA_018845635.1. Classification (NCBI taxonomy): domain Eukaryota; kingdom Metazoa; phylum Arthropoda; class Insecta; order Coleoptera; family Silphidae; genus Nicrophorus; species Nicrophorus orbicollis. Next base: position 83,190 of record JAFMTC010001029.1, read on the forward strand.
AATAACCCCAACTAACCCTAATTAAAACATTCAACGTTTTTGTGCTATCGAATTTAATTACTCTAAATAAATTATATGCTATTATTGTACTATTGTACTATTATTGTTACAAAATCAAAATTTTGCGTAATATAAAAATACTCACTCAGCACAAAAAAAAACCGTTAATTAACAGTGAAAAAGGGCAACTCTAAGAGTCCTTGCAAATCTGTTGCGAAAGGTGCTGATTCGAACCCGACCGCTGACCGATTTTTCTGGAATTTACCGGTCACCGGTCAGCAATAAAGTAATGATGCTGATAGATGACCCAAAAGGTGTCAGAAATAGGGCTGTAACATTAATTACAAAATCTGTGAAAAATATTGGACGACGTGTAACTTAAATTTAAATATGCAAGCATACCAAACCGTTTGATTGAAACTCATGTAGTAACATACAGCCTGGCACATGCAATACGAAAGTAGAAATTAACTTTGTGACAACCCATGTGATAACCAACTCTTATTTATTTTTAAATTAGTAATGAAATGCGGTGAATCTGAAATTTATTATTATTATAAATTCTCTTCCTGTGATTTGTGTGTGACTTTTGATAGTTGGAATTATAATGTATGCAAAACTAAATTATACAAAAATCAGTTTTGCAAAGACCTATGCTCTTTGCAGCAATGGCAATAATCGTGTTTTTTTTCTGTGTATTTGCATTATTTTAGTTTGCATTTTGTCTTGTAGAAGTTGTTGCAATAAATTTAATAATAATATTATAACATAACTAGAAATGAAAACAAATGCTACATCTATCACAAAAGCCTATTGATTCCAGTCTTTCCTCTCAAATAAAATTTACAATATCACCAAATAATAACTAAAAATAAAGAGAAATTTGGAAATCGATTTATACTGCTGAATTCTTCCGGCATTTTCGTATTTTTCCGTAAGAGAACCACTCATAGTGATGTGAATTTATTAATAATCAATTTATTTTCTACTAATAATTCTCTGATTATATCTGAAATTAACATTTATTATTTCATCAGATCTTGAGAATTAAGTATTATTTATTATCCGTATTAGTACGAATGAGATTATTACGGATTTTTTAGTTATTCTTTTTATAATATAGTCTATATAATTTTGTGAATGAAGTACACGTACTCGTCCATTCCACTGAAACTTAATCATCGACGAATATTTAAATAACAGTATTATTATCATTCGACAAATAGAACAATTCACCATAAATAATTTGCACATCTTGCATTATTAAATTTACAGATATGCGTGCTATTATATACATTATACTTGATTTTTAAACAATACATCCAACAATGAATAGCTCTGTATCTTGATTATATAATTATTAGTGAATTTATGGTTCCAATTCCAGAAAAGAACATACACAATAATTTGTAATAGTTATAATAGTTGTCCAATCTAAAAAAAAGTTTAATTATTGTTATTAATGTATTAATATGTATTACTTTCTGGTTCTGTCTGTTTCTATCTGTTCCAATTAATATTATTATAGCTTTTATAATAGAATTTTGAACTAATACAACAACTTTATAGTTTTGAAGAACCACATTAAAAATAATACGAAACAACAATGTGTATATTGTCTTCAAAAGCATTAAACAAATGAACTATCTGGCCAGATCATTGAACAATAAAGAAACATTGGTTGTAAAGTCTAAATAATGTTTGGAGGAGACAAAAGAAGTATCAAAACTAAAAAAAAAGCTAAAATGTATATTAGAAAAGAGAACATCACATAAGATATATCACCAAAGGAAAAATAACTAAAGATAATATTATTAAAACATTTCTTAACTATTGATAGAATTCGCCTGTCTCTGATTAGTTATATCTCACCTATCAATACTATTTGATCATTATTCGTTTACATATTTTTAAATTGAGTTTGTCTGGCTCATGCATATACTATCATTGTTATGTTAGTAGTAAAAATTTAATATTTTAATGTGATTCGAATTTATACGTAGTAAAATAAATAACTTGACTATAAGTTCTGCTCATAGAAAAGGTTTTTTTTTGTATTTCGTCTATTTTTATTTACAATCTATTGTATTACAAAACACTCAGTAAATGGTTTAACGGTTGACAAATTAATATTGGATAGAGCCCACACGCGATTTTCCCTTAATTGCTAATTAGTTGTTGCATCTCATTGGTAGAGCCCTCTTTAATTTATATAGTATAATTTACAGTATAATCCTGTGTGCCACTTTATCGAATGATTACGATACATTTAAGAATGCTCTAGAGTTTTTCTTTCAGATCCTGTCCTATTATGTTTGCAATTCTATGTGCTATGTTTATTATGATATTCTAATCATTGTTGTTTATGACAATTTTGGATATAATAGCTTTTCTAATACCTTTGATATAATAGGAAGTATACTTATGGGTCTATATAATTATCTGTTAAACGGGAAGTTCCCTTTTTAATTGCACCTCGTTCTCTAGATGCCAAACAGCCGCGACAACGACCAACAGCCAGAGCATTACAAAGATGTTCGGAAGATACATCTTGCCCTTTTCAAGACGCAACATATATTTCAAGGAAGTATTCATATGTCCTACACGTACCAGAAATTATTTATGTTGGACGTATATAAAAGTCCCGCCCGGTTAACAGGTCAAGATCATTTGTGCTGATAGAAAGTACATTTAGTATTGATAAATGCTGTGCTAGAACTTGTATTCCAATAATTCCGTTTAATTTGAAACTACAATATGAAAACATTATGCACAGTTGCTATTATTGAACGATCAGATACTTCCTATCATTGGACAGGTCCAATAATAAAAACTACTTTATGACATTAATGTAGTTTTACCAAAATAATTAAGAAAGTTAACTTGATTCGAATAAATCTTTGATTTTAGACATCGTAATTTTATGACAATGGCAAACTGAAACTAATTCGCAATTGTCTAATGATGGTACCGTGTCTGTCCAATGAGAATACCAATGGTCGAATAATCGAAACAATTAACTTTTATTAAATTTTGGAAGTAGCAACTTTTAAATTTTTCATTCAATATTATAGTTGAGGTTTTAAGCAAATTACTTATTGAATGTTTAGTGTTCTACCTTACCCTATTGAATTGCACATTTTCCAAGACAAGCAATTCTTTTATAAAATTTTAATTAATGCATTGTGAGGAAAAATTAATAATTTAAAAGCTGTCGTTTTACCACCATTTTTTTTCTATTTTCATAAAATACAAAAAACAATATTCACAAATATTGAAAAATAAAATACAAAAATTTTGTCTTATATAAAAAAAGACTATGATAATAAGCTGAATGTACTATAATAAGTATATTGGGTTGTAATTAGTAGATTCCAAAAATGCAGGTCTCATTTTCTTAAATCCGATTAAACTCGGAAGGAACTATAAAGGAATGTCGTCTAGCAACACAAATGTTGTCTATACGCTAACCTTACAATACGATATGATCTATAACGCATATAATTCCTATTTATAATATGTACTTCGTTTAACATGTGTTATTATTGAAAATTGTACATGTTTAATAAAAATTTAAAAGAGAATTTAATGTACAAAGGAGCCGAAAACCGAGGCAGCAATAAAATCTGCGTTTGTAGATATTCGGATAATGATTTAAGTATGTTATAAATATGGCAATAAAATCCAACCGACAACAGTGTCCTTTGTAAGAAGTTCCGATAAAATTCTTAGAATTTTTTAACATCCTAGTCCAAGTTTTAATTGTATTTAAAAGCATTTATTGATCTTGTAATTGCATCCGTCTCTTAGCAAAAAATATCCGGTCAGAAAGGAAAAACAAATTGTTTAAGATGTTTTCCTGTACCTTTTCTAAGTTTGGAAATGACCCATAATTATTCTAGAAAGAAATAAATAAAGTCTTCGGTTATAATTTCTTGAATTAATAGATCTTAAAGAATCCGATATTTAGGGTTTGACTTTTTTAATCTAACGCACTTTCATCGATATCCTTTATTAGTGATTATAAATTTATTGATTTTCTGATTGGGTTATTAATTAATATATAATAATACTTACTGATTTATTTCCAGTACAACTATGTAGCAAAGCAAAGTTATTCCATAAAATTAAATATTTAATGGATTTTAATAAGCTTCCACTTCACTTCTTCTAATCTAACATTAATTAAAAATACTACATTTCATTACATTACTTTTAGATAAGATACGAATATACACAATATATTAGTTTCCTTTGATAATTAATCTTCAATATACCTAAATACACAAATTTATGCTTATTTAACATAATCATTCAAATTAAATTACATCAAACTGCTGATCGATCGGGCACGTTATGTGATAATGACAAAATATTCGTAAATGTCGATGTTAGAAAAGTAAAGATTTAGAATAGCCTGTTATAAAAAAGGCAAAAGACACCTTTAAGAACAAATTAAGGAAGTTAAAGTTTATAACCGTAAAAATGTGTTTAAATGAAATTGAATGTAAGAGAGAAAAAACAGTACATTATTAACAAATATAAATGAATTCGGTGCTTTTAGGTCGTTTTTTTGTGACTAATAAAAATTGTTAGTATTATAATTTAATATGTGATTTAACTTTGTTCAATTTTTCTTTGTTTTTGAAGATTTTCATTTTCATACGAAGGAACATATTCCCATCTGGCCATAGCATATATATATATCTCTAAAAATAAGTATCCTTGCAAAATAATTTTGTATATACAAGGTTTAAGAGTAAAATTATCTTATATTTGCGGAAATGCCTGAGCATCAGATGCTACACTTTATCCAGGTACTAAAAATGCTGATTCAAAGTCCTATGATATTTCATATATCAATATGTTTAGAAATTGCAACAACAAGATAGGAATTTTATAGCATTTATACATTTGATAAATATCTTCTATTGAAACATATATATATTTAAGGGTAGGGATTTGATAATAACCATTTTATTTATACCTCTTCATTTTTTACCTTAAATACGGAAATATACTCGGCATAAAGGTCCAACCTTTCTACACCTATTTTTTACGTACCGGATGGGCGAAGGGAAAGAATGACCAGTTCCGGTCGTTCACTTCGTTTCTCCTTTGCCTTTTCTTTCCTTTTCATTTATTGTGGTCGTTCTCCTTCCCACGCAACCCTCGCTCCTGCAAATATAAAAATAATATTGCGTGTAATTTCGTCCATTCAGGTAAAAATTTATTACTTACGGCCCACGCCGGACGAAGAAAGGAAGCCGGATCTTCTTCGTGTCCTTCGTATTCTCCTCGACAATTCGTTGCATCCCGCGTGGGAATTGGCCTATTTTACACCTTGCAGTGGAAAGGTCAAAAATGAGCGTCGAATCGGGAATTAATGTGAGAAAAAAAAACTCCACAGAACTGAACGTCTTTTCGCTGACGAGGTGGAAAATCGTCGCATTAAAAGTTGAATTGAGATTGAAATCTTCGTAAAATCTGAGCATCGGCTGTGAAACCGAAGATGAATGCGATAGTTTAGTACTGTTGTTTTCTTTTGAACCGTTTTTTTCTCACTCTCGGTGAGAGTCTCCTCCACTACTATTCCACTTCTATTTCAGTTTATTTTTATTTAGTGTCCTAAGTGCACTTGCGGCAAAGGGAAACATCAGTTCGCTTTCTGCCACTTTCGTAATCTGATCCATCCCCTTACTTCCAACCTTCTCCTCGCACCCACGCACACTATTTTTTTATGGTAGTCAGTCGATCGATTCTCTTTTTTCCTTTTTTTTTGCTAGAACGATAGGTTGAGAGACAAAAGGGCTGCGATAGTTTGCTTTTCAATTAGAAGGAATCAATGTTATCGCGGAAAGATGATCTCTAATGTTTATTGAATCGGATGCCGCCAATCAAATGGTGAAAACGAATTCCCCTGGGGAACGGCAGTAGCCACGTGGCTCTGGGCTAATGAGAAGGGCACGTGGCCGAGGGTGTTCTGATGGGACTGGTGGTCTGTAAGACCAACGACACGTGCCCTCCAAAAACGCACTTAATAATGCGAAATTGAATATAGCTTTCCGAATAATTGCTCCGGTTAACTGTCACTAAATTTAAATACATTTTAAAGCAATGCCCAAAATAATTATTGAACATCCAACTTCGTTCTGCTTAAAAGATAGATATTCGGATTTTTACTAAAAAAAACGGTTTACAAATCTCAACTTTAGTATCAAAGAAGGTTTAAATCAGTCAAATAATGAATATAATTTTCTGAATAATTGTTCTGATAAATTGTTAATTAGAAAATACCTAAAATATCGCCCATCATATTTAGCGAACAATTTGCCACATTCTGCTTCAAAAATAAATATTAGGATTAGTTATATAATGTCTGACTTAAAAAAACCGGTTTTCGAATCACAACTGGTAGAAATAGAATCAGTTTAAACCGGTTGTCAAATTACGATTTCGTAGTGAAAATCAAAAGAAAATTTTCGAAATTTACAGGATATTACGTTCAGCATTTACTTTTATATGTCGTGGTAAGGTTTTATAAGGCATAAACATTTTAAATTTCACAACCCTATAGATTTGAACCTGAAAAATAATAGGGATATCAAGAACTAATTAAAACTATAATGACAGAGGCATAGTCATATCAGTTTTTGGAGAGCTTTAGCATGGTGATGATAATGTCCATTTAAAAAATAGAAAAAGTAATTTACTTTAGAAATGTATACATTGCTTTAGCACGCAAATTGTATTAAAAATATTTATAGTGTAACAAAAGATGTTTATTTTTTATAAAATTGCTTTCTTTTGCTGCGTTGTTTAATTAGCAATGCTTCACGGTGTTCTCTTGCTTCGTTCTTTGAGATTTCCGCAGGTATCCCATCAGAGCCTGGGACTTTCCCACTCCTAAGACGTCTGCAAACATAGCTGAGTCCTTCCTTTCAGAAGGTGGGAACGTCAGTTCCATCAATATAGTCCTCCGGTGGTAGATTATCATGATTTCGGAACAAGGTCTAGACTATTGACCAGGTTCTGCCTATTTTGTAACCCTCATCTAAGAACTACTTATCTATGCAAACCTTATTCATGATATAAGTTTTTTTTTAGCAATCTTTAATTTTCTAATTCGCAATTACATTCTATATATGGAATGTAGTATGCATTAATATTATGAAATAACTATATATTCATTATTTTATAAATAATATAGTTTAACCTTTTTTTTTTACTATTTTTTCAATAAGACTTCTTCTCACCTATGAGAAGTGTATAGAATATAACTAAGATTCGATTTTATTTTGCAAGAAACATAACTTCCTAATTCAGCCATTCGATTAGTTAGTAGTATTGTATAATTTAAAGCTTATTAATTCCGTCGAGCAATATGCAAATTTATTGAATTAGATGATTAACTAGATCATTAAAAGTTTAATTGAAAACATTAATAGTTTTTGGAGAGAATTCACTAAGCAATGTTAAAGTATAATATGGTAGAACTTCTATACTATAAATTTATAAAAAGCACGAAATTATAAATAAAGTTATGTCAATTGGCATTGAAAATATTTTACTCTCAGTAGAAATAACCCTTTTTTATTATAAAGTGTTAAAATTATAATTAAGCAATAACTCCATATAGATAATTGTTAATTGAAAGAAAACATAAAAGAAAAAAATCATTGGGTTTAGTATTTTTTTTATTTGAAAATGAAGGGTCACTTAAGGATGAAATTTTGTGGAATTTATCCAAATTCAATACGTGAATTTTATAATTTTTCGTAGTACTTTTATAACCCTTTTTTTCGAACTTAACAAAATGACAAAAAATAATGACGTTTATTTGTTGGGAAGAATTTATAACTGTCAACGAAAAGATAAATACATTTTTTTTGGAATTAACGAAGTATTTACTTGCAATAAGTATTCCTTAAATACAATTCTTATATAATTATAAAAATACAATGGTTTTGATACTACTGTATGGGAAAATTAAATTACAATTTTTCTGTATATTGTAATTGAAAAATAAATAACAGTAATAATATTAATTGTGTTATTAATTATAAAATTTTATTTGCTACAACAAAGTTAAGAAATGCAATATTTAAAAAAAATGCTATTGCTTCAAAGAGGTTTCTGCCCTTTCAAGTAAATAATCTGTATTAAACCTGAATGCATTTGAACTGTTCTTTTATTGATGTCCGGATATTATTTATAGAAGGTAGACAAAGAATGTCGTGTTAGTTGAGAACGGGGTTTCGTGCAGAATGCGAATGTGAAATTCCCATCAGGCATAAATAGTAATGAATGAGGAATTGAAAGATGATCCTGGTCGGATGGCAGGTCGTGTGCCCGAGGTGGTCCACTGTTGTTGTTGCAAATTAAATCGTGTGAGTGCCTTTCCGGAAGGGCCCACTTCGTGGTGAATTTCGTCGAGCAGATAAGAGGGCCCCGATTAGGGCTGACACGCGGCAGACACGCGCCGCCCCCGCCCCCCTCGCTCGCATCACCATTGTTGTAGTCCGGGACGGATTAATCTCGCATTCAATGCGTCAACTGAGTAGTTTAGAAGGTTTCCAATTTCCATTAGAAACACGAAACAAAAAATAATGTGCATTTGATAATGATCGTAAATTGAATTATTTTCAAGTTAATCAAAAGAAAACATAAGATTTTTCTTTGCATCTGATTAAAACTGTTAATGTATAAATATTATGAGTCTCTTTGACTCCAAACCAACTAATATGATTTCGCATTACTCGAATTTAGTTGAGACTCGTTTTATAAATATCATTGTAATAAATTAAATATCAAATTAATAAATGTAATATTCAAGCTGAAATATAAAAAAGTGATTGAAGGAAATGGGTAAAAAAATAAATAGTTTTTGATGGATTTTCTTTTATATTACATAATAATAAACAGACATTTTATATAGAATAAAAGAAAAGAAAATAATGTACAGCATAATATAAGAGCACGCTTAAATTAGTACGAACATATTTTGGTACAAAGAAACAATCGATCACAAATTGTAATTAAATAATTACACAATTACTCGTTAATTGTTAATTATTAATTAGATGGCTGTGATTTTCGTAAACTTCGCATGGAGGAGAAAGGACAGGAGAGGAGAGGATTTGCTTACTGACAATCCACCGGACAGAAAATAGTGATGCGAACTCGTTCATTGCACATTAAAATTATATATATATAAAAAGATGTATTTACACGAATATAATTAATCACTGTATAAAAATAAACGAGTTCGAATCACTTCAGAATAAAAAAAAGTTTAGATATAAAAAATGATATAGTTTGAGGACGAATTGAAACGAATGAACTACCGTTTTTTTTTTGAGTTTTCCAAATAAATAATAATAATATTTTTATTTGTAAAAATAAAAGAAATTCGTGTTCTGTATCCAATCTGCGCTCAGTAATGAATTATTAATTAGATATTACGATAATGAAAATAATATGACATTTGTGGGTGGAGTGATTGTTATGCAAGAAGGGGTTATTGTCTAGGTAAGGACAATTTGACAGTAAACTGTAAATGCAATTATTAACTAGAGAACAAAATTGCATCGAACTTATTGGAAGAGACTAAGCGAACAAGATAGGAAATGTGTACATTGAAAGTAAAACCTATTCATATATAAATTATATATACGTATATATATAATTTATATATGTTTGTATATATAAATATACAAAAAATAAACTATAGAAAAATTAATGAATATATAGAAGAAACGGTCCCGATCCAGAGTAACCAGATTTGTTGTATTCGAAAACAAATTTCGCATGACTTAGTTGAATCGCGGATTTGTTCTATGTACAAATGTAGATATAATATATTTTTTATAGTTTTTATGTTTAAATTTGTATGTACAAACTTAGAAAATTGAAGATTTATATGATATATGCATATTTATGTACACAGTGATAGAATGAAAATGATATGACTGAAATAATTGGATTGTCGCGTTTGCTTGTCCTCGTTATTTTTGTCCTTTCATTTTGTACTTCACTATAATCATTCTTAAAAACTAAATAACAGACTTACATTTCGCTTCGTTGGGGGAAAATTAAAGGACAATTTTATATCGAATCATTCATTTTCATTGCGCGAATCTCGTCCACTTCTAGACCAACTGGTGATGCTGGCTAGAATAGTCGTTATTGCAGTCTTGAACGTGGCGCGTGGGGTAATTCTGATGGTGGTGGGGGT
>JAFMTC010001029.1:95420-127286 GCA_018845635.1 Nicrophorus orbicollis
TTCGCTCGTTGTAACATTATCAATTTATTTTCTTCCTTTTTTTTGTCGCTGCGAAGTTTCGATTTTTGCTGCAAGAAAAGAATGCCTGCCGCGGAGATTGAGCGCGAGGAATTTTCAGTGTGTGCCGGTATCCATGGCGACGGTTTCCACCCACCACCCTGGTAATCGGCTCAACTGCGATGCGGAGGTGGAGGAGCCGGGTACACCGTGCCTCCTTTCCCCACGCATTTAGTGCGCTGCCGCCGCCTCAGCCACCCCCAGGATTAGATAAGGACGAAGAGTAGACGACAGCAATGACGAGGACTATCACGGCGTGTACAGTTGACGGGAAATTATATAAATAATATCGCGGCGAAAATCCGTCCCGAATTTCTCCGCTCGGAACTCACTTTAAACATTCGGAATAGAAAGGACAAGTTGCAAGTGGAAATAAATACATTTCACGAAAAGCGATTAATCCTTTTGGTCCTCGGTTCAAACGAAGAAAGTAAAAGTATTCGTTTGAATGAAGAGCTGCAGTTTGCCACAGAATTCCGTTCAAACAATAATCCGCTTAGCAAGAAAATAACTAATTTGATTATATCGAAAATGATGCTCGGGTGAAATGAAATATCTTAATGACTTCCAACAAAATTCAAATCCAATTAATCCCAATTGATTTTCGTTCAGCGACGCTGACGGTTTTCCTCTCAGTGGGTCAAAGATATCGGGTGGTCGTCGCGTGTCGCCAGCACCAGGAGAAGCCCCTGCGGAGAGGGTGCTTTTTTTCCTCCGTCTGGAGACACACAAGACCACCCGCTCGACTTTTCCGGCTTCGGAAAACCGACGTAGAACTCTAATATGTTTTGTATCTGTATTTTGCTATTTACCTTGCTGGTACGGCGAAACGTGGTCGATATGGGTGAGTCCAAACGGACCCAAGGGAGCCATCGCCATAGGAGGGATGACCGCATGGTGACCCGGAAAATGGGGACCCGTCTTTAGACTGTATCCTGCCATCAGAAGGCTGTTGTCCACGGCTGCAGGCGCTTTATCGTCAGGGCAAAACACTGAAACAATGAGTAAATAAGAAAATTAAATCACTGCAAAAAGCATTACAACAACAAAAAAACAAATCTTTCAATGCAAAAAAAAATACAACCATATAAGAGAGTCTACCTAGGCCGGGTGAAACGCGTTTTTTCCTTACGTTCTCTCTCCCTTTATTTTCACCACTCTTTTTATACAAAATACAAAAGAGAGATTAACGAGGGACACAAAAGTTGGTCGTTGCTTCGCTCCGAGGGGATTTTAATCCTTGCCCGAAGAGTAAATTGCAGAAAGAGCGAGAGAGAGAGAGAATGTGAGTGAGGCAGATGCAGAAGTTTTAGCGTACCGAGAAATTGGTCGAAAATTTGCCAGCAAATATGTTTTCCGAGGAAAAATCGTTCGTGCGAAAACGTCGTTATTACATTGAGTGTCTTGTAAAGAATAGAATGGACCGACCGAAATGATGTGCCACCACAAATTCTTTGCTTTAAAATTGAATACTAATAAAAATACTAACAATCTGTAAATTTCATGCAAATAGATAAACAAAAGATAAATTATACAACTATTAACCACCACTCTGTAAATTTATATTAATTTCATTCTGATTTCAGAATAAATATGTACAACAAATTTGAAAATGTTTTTTTTTAATAATTTGGTAAATTGTTATTGTTTTTGTATAATTATGAATGTTGCAATACATATTATTATTATTAATTTATTCTTTAATATTATGGAAAAATGTATATTACAAATTTAAGAACGGATCAAATAATATAGCATTTTAAGTTAGATTAATTAAATATAGGTAAAAACCGACTAGATTGTACAACATTTAGATATGAGAGAATAATGCAATGTTTGAAACTATATTTGTGTTTCAATTTCGAATGTAATTAACTACTTTGTAATGAAATGAATAAACTTTTTATCGGCGCCTTATTTAAGTTATATAATCGTTATAGAAACTATCAAGCAAATGTTTATAGATAAATTAAATACTGTAATTGCGGTTACGAAAGGGATAAACTTTAAATTTGCGAGTATAACAATGTTTGAAACTAATTTTGTGTGTGTCAATTGCGAATGTAATTAGCTATATATTTTATGATACAAATGCAATTCAGAGCGTTCGAAATAGTAAATGAAATATTGAATCTTTTCACCGCTGATTACTTATTTTAATTATGTTATATAGTTATTACAGAAAATGTCAAACAAATGTATAAGTAAAAGAAATACTTTAAATTATGTAAGAGTTAAATGTTAAATTTGCGAATATAACAATATTTGAAACTATACTTGTGTTTCAATTCCGGATGTAATTAACAACTTTGTAATGAAATGAAGAAACTTTTTATCGACGGCTTATTTAAGTTATATAATCGTTATAGAAATTGTCAAGCAAATGTTTATAGATAAAATAAATACCTACTAATAATCAACTGCGGATGTAATTAACTAGAAATTAAGATAGATCGATAATCTTTATGCAAAGATGAAACTTTTTATCACCAATTACTGCTTAATTATGTTATATAATTATTATAGAAACTGTTAAACAAATGTAAATGTAGAAAAAAGACTTTAAATTGTGAAAGCGCATAACCTTAAATTTGCAAATATATGTTTGAAAATATATTTGTGTTTCAATTTCATATGTAATTAACTATTTTTTAATTAAATGTTGAAACTTTTCATTGACGGTTTATTTAAGCTATATACTCGTTATAGAAACTATCAAGCAAATATTTATAGATCAAATAATTTAATTACGGTTATGAAAGGGATAAACTTGTATATAAATGTTTTAATTTAAATATGTGTAGCTCAATTCCAGATGTAATTAACTACTTACTTTATGTCCTAAATGTAATTAAGAGATCGATATTCTTAATGAAATGATGAAACTTTGTTCCGACGGTAACTGCTTAATTATTAATCTGTTATTGAACTTATCAGTGACGATTTTAAATAAATGTTTATATGGAGTGGATGATCTAACTGGTGAAAATGTTGATGAATTTATGTTAATTATGTACGTATGATACTAAAATTGTCATTGAGCAAGAGTTTTTTTATGTATATATAATAAATGTTATTTGCGGAAAGAACCAATTGATTGTATGAACTTAATGGAAATTATATTATTTGTCCATGAGCTTTGAAATGTCTGATATTAATAATGGCGCGGCGTTATTGATTATCGATTTAGCGGATCGATTCTTTGCATTCTAGTATGAATACTTACATGGTTGTAATGCTGGTGCAGCCATGATATACTAATACTACGATTATCCCGAGATGTCGTTAAAAACTATCACTTAGCACGATCTTAGCGCGGTGTAGTATGCAGATATCCTAATCCAAGGAGTCACAATCACTAATAATAGCACTTGCAAACTTCAGAAACTAAGAACTGTAAAGAAATTCTTTACGAAGGAACGAATTGAACTCTCGAAGACTCGGAGATGTTAACCGGTGCCAGTGTACAACTGTATCTGAAGCTAGTCAAAGGTACCCTGGATTTTATAGTGGATAGTATGTATAACCCCCATTCCAGGTCCCAAACAAACTAGTAACGCCCATAAAGGTGCATTTTGGGGTGGGTACCCTTCTCGTCCATCTCTCTCTTCACTATTGTTATTGTCCGCTTCTTCTTCTTTTTTTACGTTTTTCACTCAACGATTTCATTTTCAGCACCCCAGCCTCCTCATTATAATACATTGTTGATCAATTGTTATTCTGGGCGTGATGATATGCCTCTTTTCGCTTTTCGCTAGGTGGAAAACAAGGAAAGAAACGCAACAAGAAAATCCACTGGTGGATATGGATATGCATATGTGTGCGGACATGGGAGATCCGAAAGGAAAATTGGGTCACGTAAGCTACTTGACTCCTAAAGCTGCTTAGATCCATTCTTTAAACACTGGATTAAAATAGTTGCGAGACGATGAAAGAATCGCATCCCCTAATCGAATTTAAATCTCGTTAATGCTATTTGTCGAAGAGATCTGCACCCCAAGACACGCCAACGTTTATTAACGTAATTGCTTAATTAAGACATATTCAGTTCCCATGGCGACGATTTGTTACATGGGCTTATGGAAATTCGTTCGAATAAAAAAAAAACTAGCGTATCTAAGCGACATGCGAAAGCAATTGTTCATTGCAAGTAATATAATTAAATAATGTTTCTGTTTTCATAAAAACTATTACTCTATTTCAAAAACATTTTAGTTAATAAAATGGAAAGAGTGCGGCCAATAATCATTTATTTTTTTATATTTCTTTATGTAAAATAGTAAATTACTATTGGGAATTAAAATATATATACATATTTATTTAGTTTTTTTTTCTAAACTTAAGTGTTAAGTGAATTTATTGCTAGAAGTTTTATGAATATAAAGAGAGATTCACGCGTTGCATACATTTCGCTGTAACAACAATCCAATACATGATACGTTATAAAAAATAAGAAGCAGTTTTGAAGAAAAGAATGAATAAAGTTCAAAAATCGATTACAAATAAAAATATATAGTAAGACTATATTATTTGCAGATGTTTCGTACAATAGCTTATTCGCGAATAATCACAATTAGGTAATAAATATATCAGTTTTGATACAATTTTTTATTTTCTCTTGTTTTGAGTACAAAGCTAAAGTATTAATTAAATTTATTGTAAATTATGTAATTTTATTACATTTTAATTGAAACCATATATATATAATTAATATAATTATTAAATCGAAATTTGTATATTGTATTGAAAGAAGTTTATTATGTTGCCTTTTTTCTTTAAATGTTCTTGGAAATATGATGTACAGTAGCATATTAACTCTTTGACATACTGCAATAAACTTTGCATTCTAGGATTTTCAGGTTCATAAATCATTCTTAAGCTTGAAAGGAGAAGATACTTTCTAAAAGTTATGCAATGTTCAAACAAATGAAAGATAGTTTGGATAGTAAGAAAGAAAGATAGGAAATTTCGTAAAGCTAGTTACTTTTAAGAAAATTTAGTTTTACTAAATGTTGTTTTAATTTTATTCTAATTAAATATATTTGTAGCAAAAAATGTTAACTCCATTATTTTATATATTTAAATTAAGTGAATGTAATTATTATTATTAAAGGGTTGAGAACTCTGTTATAATTAAAATATACTAAAAATTTATTTATCATAAATTAGTGACAATTAAGCCGATATCTCTTAATTGTACAATCAATTTTAGCCAAACTTGACTTATTTCAGCCTTAAAACAACCACAAAGCAATAGAAAAGAAATATTATGAAAATTCTAATCGAACATTTGAAAAAAAAATATAAAAATGAATAAAATCAAATATTATAATTATCAAAAACTTATTGTTATTAGTTGTAATATTAATTATTATTAATAATAGCATATAATTTATTGGCCAGTTATAAAAATAAAATATAATTCTAAAAAAACAAAATTTAATCAAACATAATAATAATAAAAAGAAAATATTATTTTTGAGGTAAACAGTGAACATCAACAATAAGCAATGTAGGTTGTTAAAGTGGCAAGTTTGCGAAAAGGTTAACCAAACAGTAGCAAATCGATTATAACAGTTTTGCCCTATTTTTGGATTTTATTGGAGCTACCTACCAAACAGTAGCAACTCGATTATAACAGGTTTGCCCTATTTTTGGATTTTATTGGAGCTACCTACCACCCTTGCTTCAACAAAAAGGAACCGAAAGCGTATATTTACTAAACATAATAATTGGATAATACTTAACCAATACAAACATATTTAACTACAAAATCAATGATTTTTCAATATTCGAAAGTCATTAAAAAGTCATATAAATCCGTATTATAATCTTGAAAAACAAATATGTTTTGTATATTATCATCAATTACATTACATTACGTTTCTGCCAATATTGATTTGTCTGAAACCGGAGTAAACCTTAAAAAGCAAAATTATAAACCTCAGATATTTTGTGCATTATTTAAGTAGAATATAATTAACTGAATTTTAGTTTAGTTTTGAAATTTTCAACGATGAAATGAAAGAAATCCGGAATATGTCATATATATGTATTCCTCGGAAAAAATACCTTGATGAAGCAGAATATATAAAATAATTGTACACCTTATAATTTAATAACATATGTGATAACAGGGCCTTACCAGACAATCTTCAGGACTTCCTCGAGAAATGAAAGGAATTGTCAGCATAAACACTTTGCAACAAACTTTGTCTAATAAATATGATTAAAATGAATGAAAAGGGTTAAATATATCATTAACTTTAGACAAAATATAAAGTAATTAGTCTATAATTGAAACGTAACTATTATCTTGTATTCAATGACATTTTTTTCTTGCAAGTGTATGAATATCAGGAATTTACTCTTCTGTAAAACTTTCACCTAAGCGATTAGCTTGTTCGAAAAAAAGGTTTTAGGATAAAACCACCTTCTTCCAAATTTCAATGCGATTTCAGTTGCACAAGAGAACAGGCAAATACGTTTCTTTCATTATTTGTATCTGTATGGAATCTTTACATGTTTAGCTAGTATTAGGGACCATTCAGAAGATAGTTCTGAGTATACGTATAGCAGATGGATTCGAATCCTTATGTTATATAATTTCAGCAATAAAGTTATGTGATTATTACTAATAATAATCATATTTATAGTAAATGTCTCACAAATAAACACAAAACAACAAATATTGACTATAGGTATATCCTTCATTATTAATAATGTAAAACTTTATTTTTTTAAATTATACAAAAATTTAATGTAGTTTATTTTCTTTACAACATTATCAACGAACTTTTCCAAAAGTATTTTAATAATAAAGATCAACAATGTTTTAAGTATATACAAAAATATGTTTATATATAGAATTAAATAATCGAATTTATCAATCTGATTACATAACATTTGTTAAAGAATAATATAATTTAAATATTAACAAGTTTACAATTTTTGGTCTAAAATAGATAATTTATGATCTACGATTCATGCCCAACAGTAGTTACTGCTTTATAGATGCCTGGGTTAGAAGGGTAAATGGGGTTATATTGTTCACTTTTGAGACACATTTAATATAGAAATGACTACTGGAAGCCTACTGTTATTTTAGGTAGCCTCATAAAATAATTTATCTAAATGAAATTCGTTTTTCTCAAGTTACAAATTCTATGTAAATGATAATTTTTAAATCTGAAATTAAGTATATTGAAATAAAAAAAAGCAATACTTTTATGAACATATTCTTAAGTATACATAAAATATGATAATCGTCATTTAACGAGGTCTTTCCCTTTAAAAATATATTAATAAAGTAGTAACTCATTATTATAAAGATGTACGTAACTTAATCCTGTGATAAAACACTACACTGATTGTTTTTGGTAATAATGTAAGTTTCATTTTTCAAATGATAGCATTATTATACATTGAAGTATTCGCTTATTTGACCACTAAAACTAAAAACAAATATCATTTTTTAGGTTTGAAACCATAAATTCCTTTATTGATATTTAAAACTATATAAACCCTCATTCAATCAACATGCCGAACTACCAGAATGTCGGTACTGTTTTTAGTGCAGACTAGTCTCATAAAAATAGTTTTTTTTTTGCACAAATAAAAATCGAAAATATGGATGGAAAATTGTGGATAATATAACAATAAAACCATTGTTTTGCTGTTGTTTTCTCTTTTTCTGGTAATTTTTTTTTGCTGGTTGGGCACGAAATCTTCGTCTTTAAAGTCTTTTGTTGTTGTCCTACGAGGCAAATGAATTGTTTCGGAGAAGACGACCGTGTCTCCTCTACCTGTTTTGCAGCAGGATTAAGACCGCTTAATGTGTATAAAATATAGTCACTTGGTACCCATCGTAATCCAGGCTTCTCCTTACAGGAATCCCAAATACAAAATTGACCGGAGAAAACGAAAGATAGGATAGAAGAATAAGGAGAAAACACACCCACGTACACTTGAGCTGACGATGATCGCTTATCCTTGGATACGTTGATGTTTTTTTGAATGCATTTCCATAGTAACACGTATTTGTCAACCCTATCTCCATTTTTCGCTGCATTCCCATACTGTGCTGGGGTTTTGATGATGATCGAATTACGCGTTTTCACGGTGCAAATAAATAAATAAATAAATATAAATGTAATTAATAAATCGTATGGCAGTTGTTTGCATAAATAATTAATGCCGCTGCGAATTGGCGTGTAATTTGCAAACGAGGGCCGAAAATATTTGTTGTTCAAAAATTAATGGAAAAACGGGGTGGCGGATAACGGTCACACGTCACGTTCCACCCCGTTTCGCCCACATCCCCCACATCGATGGTCGACATTAATAGCAGTTTTCGACGGTTTCGAATCAATTTACATTATTGAAATTAAATCAAAAATAATAGAGGCATAGGCGAAGCGCAAAAATCAAATTAATAAAATTGAAACCACAATTTGTTCCAATTAATTTGCATAATCCTTGATACATTTCACTCTATTTGATTCGTTTTTAAACACAATTATTCTTTAAACTATCTAAATATTACTATATTGAATCTCATCAGAAATTTAAAAAATAATATTTGTAATCACATGCAATTAGAAGTCTTATTTTAACATTTTCATTATAAACAATATTTTTACTAAAATGAGTTAATTAGTAGAAATTCTTCGTTCTTCTTTAGAACTTTAGAAGATTGGGTGTACTTTAAGCAATAATGGCAATACTATATTTTAATAGTTACGTGCATTCAGATAGAATTATTATTAAAACTTTAAAAATTTTGAATTTATTTCACTATCTAATAAAGTGGAAATTAAAGAATAAAGAATAACATGAATAACATTCGTTAGAAATTACGAAACTATTGGAAATGTTTTTTTATTTAAGTATCAACTCTTCGGTTTTGGGAAGTATTCATGAATTCATATTTTGTTATTAAATTGCTAAGTTGCCGATATTTGATCGGAGATCGGCAAACGGGATACCGACCCTTGTCTCCTCGGTCTGTAGAAAGACGGCACAAGCCATGCCACCAAAAATGGTTAGAAAATATCAAACAAATGTAATTTCTTCTTATTTTTATAATATCATGTTTGAAACTTCTACTGTTACAAATGATATAGGTAATTGTTATAATAGATATTTATACCACCGTAATAATCTCTATTTACGTATACATGCACTGAGTTGTTAATTAATGTTTTATATAATGTTACTCTAGATTTTACATACTACAAAATCAAGTTTTGGCCACTTTGTTTAGCAAAAACTATAATTATTGAACATTACATTACCTTCTAAATATATTTCATACAAGCAATACGGGTTTTAATTTCTATTCTATCTTAAATAATTTCCTGTATTCACCAGTCCACGTAGATAAACAAGTTGTACAATTAAAAATATGAATAAACTTATATTTTTGGAATTTTATAAAAATAATGTTCACATTTTGTGTGTGTTGTTCACAATGTGTTTTTCTAATGTATCATATTAATTAGAAAACAAGAACTTAATTAATTAATAGAATTAAAATGTAAACATTTTTTTATAATGTGGAAATGTATCAGAATCTTTATATGCAATATTTATTAAAATATATAATAAATTAAATCTTCAGTAACAGGCTTGTTTGTATATCACTAATGACTGTTGTCTATTGTGTTAACTAGATATTAGCAAACATCGTACTTGCAATAGTGGATTCGTGCTTTAGTCGAAATCTTACTATTTATGTCGAATGAACAAAGCTGGGGATTAGCGACACTAGTTACTTAACTTGTGTAATCTGTAAAACATTAAGAAGTCATTAGTCGCTGTACTTCTTTCATTTTAAACTTCATTTATATAAATGAATAATAAATTGCATAATTATTATCAATACTATTTATAAATAACAACGATTTTATTTATTTTTCTAGACAATTTAATCGTCGTCATCCTTGAATATAAAAAAATATAAACATTTTCATATATTTCTGTTAATTAAGTGTCTAGTGATGAAATTCTGCTACTAGAAATTAAATCAGGGGCAACACTTAGCCGTTTGGATTAAGAGTAATCACTAAAAAATTATGCGAAAAGTGCTAGCTCGAACTCGAACTAATCGATTTTTCAGACATTTACCGGTCAGCAACAAAGTAGTGAGACTGTTAAAGGAAAAGGTGCCAGAAATTGGGCAAAAATAATAATTACTTTATCGAAGGTCGGTTCAGCTTAACACTTGTGTGTTCCAGTTGGGTAATATTTCAGATCTACTTTGCATTTTAGTTTAAAAAAGATGTATTTATTAATTATTTACGACTATACAATATATGAACTTGAATTTCCATTTTTATCAGTGATACATATATGTATCGATCAATAATATAAATAAATAATATAAATATAAATTACTGGCAAACAATAATCGAATGATATACTCGGTCCTCTTTTTATGCGTACTTTTTTTATGCGATTTTTATATCAAGAAGCATTTTTTTAAATAACAATTTTAGGCCATTTTGACTCGTTAAAATTAAAAGAAACTAACCAAACGTCGACAGTTTTAGCTGAAATAATTTCTTTAGCACATGAAATTGGCGGGGAATGTTTTGAAACATATACCCTAAACGATTTAGACTAATTACTTGAGGATAATGTCATGAATGACGATGATATTATTGGTATAACTCTTGATACCGTTGAAGAACAAGAAAATGAAAATGAATCGGAAGAAGATGACACTCACTGAAGTATAATTCGAGAAGGTCTTCAACTTTCCAGTAAATTGGCAAACCATTTCATCGAAAAAGATGATAATTCTGAACGAACATTCAAGTTTCAACGCGAGCTTCAGAATTGCATTTCTGGATATCAGGAATTGTACAAAAAAAATAACAAAGCCATCGCAAAGTTTAATCACTGATTATATTGTCAAAGGGAAAAAATCAACATGCGAAGTTGAGACTGATTTTACTTGTGAAGAATCATTATCTTCAGGACATAGATCTGATATGCTGACTATCTCTTCTAGTGATGAAAGCGATTTCGAACCAGTTCGAAAATTATGCCCAACACTCTCATATAGCGACGATAATTCTAAAGAAAAAAATGTGAAGAAAGATTAACTTTCATAAAAAATTTAATAAACTTGTCTATGATTGTTAACGTTTTTATAAAATTATGAATAAACATTTCAGAAAGAATATAGTGAGACTTATTATTTTTCTGAAATTTAATAAATCCTTTTTTTATGCGATTTTCGGTATATTGTAACTCATTGATTTAGTTTCATGCGGTTTTAAAAAATTATGGTACGTATCCTTTATTTTTATACATGTGTCTAGTCTTTTTTTTGTACGATTTATTTTTATGCGATTTCCTGTTGAACGTATCTACTG
Organism: Nicrophorus orbicollis; assembly: GCA_018845635.1. NCBI lineage: Eukaryota > Metazoa > Arthropoda > Insecta > Coleoptera > Silphidae > Nicrophorus > Nicrophorus orbicollis. The sequence goes on from JAFMTC010001029.1 coordinate 106,862, forward strand.
CATAAAAACAGACCAAGTGTAATTAATGCTTTATAATAAAAACACCAAATGAAGAATTAACAGCTACTAGAATTTATAGTATAAAGGCTTTGAAATATTGATTAATATTAAAGAGCAATATTTCAACTAACTTTCTAAGTCGTACTAAGAGCAGTTTTATTAGTATTATTAGTCAAAATAGGTGATATGCGGAAAATTACCGGGAGTATCTTGTTCGACAGATATATAACAATGGTTACAAAGATGAAATACAGCATTATAAAGGTAGGCTGATATTTTTATTAACGAAACCAATGCGAAAATGGCTAATCTCGTCCCTAGACTATTATTAAGTCTGTTCGACACAAAGGGTACAAAAAACCAGTAAATTTCTTGTGTTGCGGTAATGAGCAGTGCCCCCGGAGTTTGTACCACGCAAGTATTCATTGTCAATGCCCCAGCAAACCATACTTTACCAAGAAGTGTGCCTTCGGTAAATGACTTAGCCCTTTACTTCATACGGTCCTAAATCCAGTATTCGTAAAATCTTCATTTCCTTTGTATGAAGGTCCATTCTTACTCAGGTCGAAGAAAACGGTTAATCCTCAACAAAATACTAATCATTTTTTGATTAATTCAAAAATTTCTTTCCAAGAATCGTTTCCATTCGACATAAAATTATATTTTCAATGCCCAAGTTCGAGTAAAAAAAAATCCAAATTTAAAATTATACCAATATAAATTTGATAGTTGACATTAGATATATCCTCAAAATAGTTACAATTGATACATCTTTGTAGAAAGAAAACTTGAACAAATTCAGTTCGCGTTTCAAAAAGGCTGTAATTGCGAGTGATAAAAATGGTAGCCCATATTCCGATTTACGATTATGGTACATGAAATGACCATCTTAATACGGGTTGGACCAGTAAGTACCATTTTACTACTATGCCCATTTTTTTCAGAAGGTTTGGACCCTCTTTGGTCGTTAATTAAGGAAGGGTCAACCCTCATACCTGAATTTCTTTTATTGCATTGATGTGCATGTTCAGGAAGGAAGCTAAGCCCAGTAATAAATCTTAAACTTAGTGATGGATCGCACGCGTGGAAATAATTGATTTTCCATACCTACGTTAACCCATTGATAAATTTGGCTAGGAAATCATCCTTAAGATTTAGCTTTCTCTATTCTGGATAATAGCTTACCAACTAACGGACTGAAGAGATTCACTGGTTCTACCAGTGAGATTCAACATTTAAGAAGGAATATCGCCAAAGGCCTCTATCTTAATTAATGTTTTATCATAACATATAAAGTAATAATAGACGTTATTAAAATCTATCAACTTAATTTAATGAAAATGTGAATACACGCAAAACGATGTTCACAGTTCATTTATAATGAAAATACTGCAAAATGTATAATATATTATGTACAAAAAAAATTACTTATTGCGTATCAAATCGCTGAAGTGACAGTAACTTTTACTTTCTATTTACTGTCATAACAACTGTAACAAAATATAATAAAATGCGTAAATAGAGCCCAACACGTTATTCAACTCTTGGGAGGTTTGAAATATTCCTTCTACCTAAGATATCGTCACAGACTCGAAAGGGTCTAATACTATTTCACATAAATGCAATTTATTTTTCAAATGACACGTTTAATTGATAATAAGATAACTTAACGCACCTAAAATTTAAATCAAATCTTTACTTTAAGTCTAACGTTATTCTGCACATTACATATATTGATAACTGTAAAATTTACAGTATACTCATGCAGCAACTGAATTTGTTCTTTAAATAAAGTATATAGGATAAAATACTTAAAACATTGATTCTTTAGGATGTATAGTTAAAATATAATTTACATGTGATATAATGTTATAATTAAAACTGTTAAAATCATTTAAATACGAAATAAATATTAAATATAGATATTAAAAAAAGACCTGCGGTTTTCAACCTATGGTTGGGTCACGTTCAATGTTTATGGGTCCCGAAATAACAGCTATCTTGTGTCAAATGCGACATTTGACATTTTGAAGAAGTTGATTTTATGCCCTGAAAAAACAGTGCTCTCAGGTTCAGTCATTTAATTGATAAAAATTTAAAAATCAATCAATTGTAAAATGAGAATTGAATGAACTATAAGCAAGTTTGTTCCAAATTTGTCCTGTTTCGCCAAAAATTAAATGTTAATAATATACTAATACTAAAAGTATACACATATATACTGAATGTTATAATGCCGGGGTGGGAACCGAAGCTGGTTTTCACTTGTTCTCGTATCACAAAGTTTATTTTTCCTTTGATCATGCGTTTTGGTGCGAATTTTCATTTTCACGTTATGAAGATTTGTTTTGTTTGAAAAAAAAATATTGGATGACTTTTCAATCATGCAATATTTTTTTCACAAATTTATGGAATGAAGCTGCTCAAAAATAATGATTATAAATTACAAACATAAGTTTGCTTTGGTGGTCAGAAGTGTAATGTTCTTAAACGCATTCTTCATACAATGAAGACACTACGAGTAATTTAGTTTCATAGCCCACTACACAATGATTAACAATGTCAATAATTTCTTAGTTACAATACTTTTGCAAGCTATTTCATTTATTTTAAACTTACATAATAATCAACATGTTTAGGAAAGATTTTGCGTTTTTATTATTGTCCAACATCAAATTTTCATATCATGTATTAATAATAATAAATTCAATAAATATTAGCAATTACTATGTTTCAAACAAAAAGACTTAGGTCGATAGTCCTTTGTTTTTTTTTGGTTAATAAAGATCATTATTATGTTTGAATCATTTAATGTATTAAGAATATATAACTCTAAATAGTAGTAACTCAAATTATTATTAAGAGGTTTTTCATTAAAGTGAGTTCGTCAAATATGATTTATTGCATCAAATTATATATTTTTTGTGAGTGTTGAGTGTTCAGATCGCTTCTGTTTTTTTTAATAATAACGTTATTATTTATAGACTATTACAGCGATGTTTTTCAAAATTTAAAATTTTTCGCGAGCCGAAATTAAATACGTATTTAAAAGGTATACAACAAAGTTATTAAAATAATAGCACAAAAATGAAAAAGGAACTTGGGTACATTGATCGAGAGCCACAAATAATCCTCCGAAGAGCCGCATGTGGCTCGCGAGCCGCAGGTTGGCCACCCTGAACTAATATTTAGCGAATGTGTGCCATTCTCTTTTGGACGAATAGTACTGGTCACACTTCCAATCAAATAAAATTTACTTAACTTTAAAATAATAAATTGTTGTTGTTACTCATTATAATATTATTTTAGGTAAAATACTGTAACAGCGATATATTTAAGAAGATGATGTTAAATACTTAAAAAAGTAATGAAATTTAACTTCATCCACTTCATCGCATTATTCACGCTTAATTGCTTTTTTTTGTAGCACAATTAACCGGAAAAGTGAAAACCTTGACTGCTAATTGTGCGTGCATAAAAAGAGCGTTAAAGCCAAGGATAATGATTATGTAATCATATAAAAGGAGGAGCGGATCCGGGACATCGGCTAAGAAGGATAATCGCGTGCGGCACGCGCGCTCGCTCAATTTGTGTGTATGTAGTTAGTGTGTGGTGCGATTATTGCATCGCCGGGTGTGCGTCCCGTCCCATATGCACAATAAACCTAATATCATTAGGTTTAGGTTGCGTTTTATTATCCAACCCCGTCCTGCTTAGGTGGAAGCATCACACCTGATTATCCAACCGGATTATTAGCCGGTCCACATTTTCGAAATGCCTCTCTCGCACAAAGAATACAAACTTGATCATCAGGCATAGACTTCATCTTCCATTCATATATCATTTTTCTTCTCATTACAATACGCAATATACGCGTCTTTGATTCTTCGCCGACAACAATCTTTTTTTTTCTTGCTTCCTACGATTTTTCTTCTACTATTCGCTATTATCCGTTTTAATCCGGAAACCCAAATAGGATAAGCCTTGTATGTGCAAGGATGTATCAAACAAACTAGTTGTGAATGCCAATACTCGGAAAAGTGAATACTGGATTTTTAAACCTCCCAAATCTCCAATTCCGATCTATATATATACAAACATTGAATATAATGGTTGAGAGCGAGAAAGAGACAGGAGCAGGGCGAATGGATTTATTCGTTGAAGGAAAAGAGATGGGAGCATTAGGGAATGAGATGGGAACGGGGAGAGTATTAGTGGAATTAGTGAAGCGCTCGTAATAATGGGATGATCCGCCTCTCGATTTCCGTTGATTCAAGAAATTAAGTATATTGTTGTACGTGTGTGTATATCCCTTTCGTTCTTTGTTGATCACTGGAGTCAATTCCATAAGCTGAAAATATATTGAACATAGTTTGAAAGAATATATAATGTGTATTAAGTTACCTCAAATCTTGTTAATCAATGTATCATTAAGTTTTATGTAACAATAATTATTAATTTACTACATAAATTTACGATTTCGAAGATATTAGGTATAATAGGGTGGAAAGACCTCGGACAACAGGTTTTTAGCCCAATTTGTGGCGAATAAAGAAGTTTTAGTATAATATATATTTGAATTTTTGTATAAATTTGAAAATCCAAGGACTAGATATGATTTTGATAAGTGATACTAACTAAGAAAGATGCGATTTCTCCATTTTTTAAAATTTTGCATTAATATTTGAATAATAATAAATGATGATACATAAATCTCTTTCTTATTCATTGAAAGCTTATATTCATTGCATCTTATTACATTTATATTTTTTATACATTTGATTTAGAAATAATCGATTCATTACATATTTTATTTTGAAAGTGGAAAGATAATCAATTGCAACAATTCTATACTGTTCTTTCACAAATTTGTTGTATGCAATACAATTCTTAAACAAACTTATGTATTATTATTTTATAATAAATTGGACAGAAAGACTTCAGTCTATATAGACATTTGATTCAAATTTATAATTGAATTTATTTATTATTGTAATAAATACTATAATTATTAAGAAAATATTTTTAGTTTTAATGAAAAACTTGAATTACGTTTTATAGACTTCTCAAGAAGATACAAGATTGCACAAAATATATACCTTAACTTGCAAATAATTATAAAAATTCTCTCAGAACCTATATCTTATTACATTTTTATTATAAAGTATATATATAGAATTCTTAACAAAGAAATAATTTATTGTATTTATAACAAATGTTAATTGCAAATTTCTAAATTTTGTGCGACAAGTTTCAAAATCACGCTGTTCCGATGATAAAATTTGTGTTTAACTACTTCTATAATACTACGTTGTAATTTAATATTTCTTATTTTCATTCAATAAATTATATTGATATTACAACAAAAAAATACAAGTGCAATTTCAATTTTTAAAAAATGGATTGAATTTATTAGAAAATTACAATTTAAACTTAATTTAAAATGATTTATTGAATAGATAAATTCAATTTTTATAAAATAAATTTTATATTTCCTCAATAGAAGATTTATTTTTTTCATTCGTAAATGATTTTCATAATGTAAGTGAAATTTCAGCGATGAAAATTTAAATGAAATAGATTTGATTTTAAAACTATTATTGAAGTGATTATCTTAACTTACTAGATATTCGATTTTAAAGATATACATTGTATACTAACAATATATTATTTAATAATCATAGTTTATTTATTTCTATATACGGTAATATATTATGTAATAATTGAATATAAGTTTATTCGTGAAATATTGTATGTGTAATTTGAATTATATTTTTGCCTTCCATATATTCACAAGTAACTACCCTTCTGCCCTTTCCAATCGCACGATGCACATTGAGGACGCGTCGCTCCGTGCAGTCTTCCAAAGTAGGCGTGTCAGAACATCAACGTGTGTCCCCCACCACAGCAGACGTGGCTTCTGTTTGGTGCACGTAATTGAACCACGCCCAGTGGGCTTTACGACCTGCGCAAGCGGTCGGCCCCAGCCACGCCCTTCACAAACTTAAAACAGCTGCACGGATTGCTCTATTATTGCGTACGCTATTCAACCTTTTTTTTGTGAGTTATTATTATTATCATCATCATCGTCGTCATCGTCGCAGTCATCACGAGCGCGCGCGTTCTTATATCCGTTTGACAGTTGATGTCATGTCACAATGCAACCATACAAAACATAACTGTGAGAGAGAGAGGGGGACAGGCTAGGAATGGTTTCAATATAAAAAAGTGTGTATGCATGCGAGAGGCAAGGACGGCTGTTCCTTTGTTTCGTTCGATGTGCCTTTTTTTGGTAGAGGCGTGCCTTGGTAGTTGACTAAATAAAAAATGTATTTATATTCAATTGTGATTCAAGTTTTATAATATTAAAAAAAAAATTCTTGGTATTAACAAGTTTTATAGAAACTTTTGCCAAAAACATACTATATGATTTTATCATTGTATAGCAAAATTGTTTTGAAAATGATTATAAATATAAATCAGTTATGAATTATTATTAACCCATCATCAGACGTAGGAATAAAGTCGATTGAAGACACTTAAATGTAGTATTGAACTCTGCTCCAAATGCAACTAAGAAAAACATGATTAAAGTCACTAAAATAAAATGTTGATAGTTTATTATCTTTCTAAAACAATATCTGTATAAACATAAACAAAACATACTTAAATTTATATTTTATTATTATTATAGATCCTTATTTCATATAAAAAAATGTTTATATTAAAATAAGTCGTATATTAATAAATCAGCTTCAAATTTAACTAAGGAATAAGTGATTGAATTAATTAAAATCGTGTAATTAGGATACATATTTCAGCAAAAACAAAGATTATGAAAACTTTTTTTGTATAACAGATATTATTCACACATTAAAATTTATTTTAGAGGAATACATTTGATTCTAACTATAAATGTACAGTTAAAAAAATGAATTTTGAAAACATGTTCATATAACAATAACAAAACAAAAACAAATTAACTATTTCAAAGACTATTGATCATAACACTTTTCATGTTTTTTTTTCATAATAAATGTTAATTATTAATACAATTAATTCTAGTTTAGTATTGTAAATAACATTTCAATTTGGAATAAAACTATAGATTTAGCAGTTAATTTTATTTTCCGATTTGTTTGATTAGTTTTGTATAAATATTATTGTTTCTATTAAAATAAAATAAATAGGGCAGAAAGACCAATGGGTTATAGATTTTTGAAGCAAACGCAATTTATTATAGTATTTCCATTATTTTAGTTTGTATTTTCTTGTAGTTGTTGTTGCAATAAATGTAATAATAATAAAATAAATATATATCTATTTAAAAGTACTAAAAATTGATTGGAATTTTTGTTATCAAATTTGTATAAAATATTGTTTAACGGCGGATAAACTGCGATCTAATGACTATTGTATTAAGTATTAATAATACAATAAATATAGTTTAAATATGTATACCAACGTATATTTGAATATATTGTAATTATATATATATAGTATGAAAGTTATTAAAACAAACTCTATTTTTTATGCGTTTTATAGATTAATAAAATAAATTGCTATTATGTAACTAAATGAATCCGTTCAGATTATAGTTTAGAAGCAATCTGAAGTCATTAAAATTCCGTGTGTGTATGTGATAAAAATGTTTAAAAACGCATAAATATCGCGTCCACTTAATATTCATAATGATTTAGGATTAAGCTTCCAGTTGTTTCTTCCCTCGTCCTTTCTTCCTAGCTGAGAGAAGTGACGGGAAAGTACCACAAACACAACCAGTAGCTATCTGGGAATTGAATATTTCCGTGTCGGATTTCCATAAATCGCCGTCCCCGTGGATTCAAAATCCGTGCATCATCATCATCATCAAGCATCTCCGTTCTATTCCGTTTTCCGGACTTGATCATAAAATATAGAGGCTTGATTAACGCTCAATTAAGTGATCGATGTTGATTGTTAATTAATTGTGAGTGGGGTGCGGGGGGTTTGAATTTGAGGTGCGTTTGACCGGCGGCAGCATCCGCAAAACCAGTCTAATCCATTCGTCCGCAAATTAATGCACAATTATCAATTCATTTCGACCGGAGATTATTAACGTTTTTCCTCCATTAAAATCGCAATTGCGGTTTAGACTAAATTGAAAAAAAAATAAAGATCGGCGACTTTGTTGCCAGGTAACGGTGCGAAACAAACTCTTCGTCCGCGTGAAAATTCGCTGCATTCATAAATAACTAATTACTCGGCAGGATGCTATGCATATTCGCTGCTCACTTTGTAGGTCTTCATGCTCGTTTGCATTTTATTTTTCTGCACTGATCATTTTGGCTTTGTCAACACATGATTCCCGTGTGTCTCCCCTTACCAAACCAGAGGATGACGAAGATATATATATATATATAATAAAATGTTCTCAGGTTAACTCTCACTTATCTTTAAAATCATCTTTAATAAAAACGAATCCTTTGTGTAAATATTTTATACAAATAAATGGTTAGTGGTTAAAATTTTCCCTAGATCTTTTTGATATCTTCACTTATATTTTTTTTCTATTCTATTTAGTTATATATTTCATTGGGGCTCAAATTAAAACAATATTTATAACATCTAATAATAACATTGATTGCAACAACAGCTACACAAAATGCACACTCAATACAATAGTAATAAAGAATTAGAAAGAACAAAAAAATGTTCCAAAGAGCTACAGACCATTGGTCTTTCTACTCAGTAACTATTTTATTCTCTTAAACTAGTCTCATTTCAATTTCAAAGATGTAAAGAAATAAGTCTCACCTATCTTTAAAAATATGTGTAAAGATAAAACCTGTGTATATTACACTAATTCAAATCAAAGGCATTAAAATGATGTAAAAAACATGTTTTAAGTTTATTATATATTAATTTTCTCATGTTTCACTATAATTACAATTTGTTACGAATTTTCATTATAATTTCAATCTATTTTCGTTACAACATTTATTATAAATTAATTATAAAAAATACTTCAGCTTAAGTTACTAAATAATTAGCAAAACAATCATTGATCGTTTTCTTATGTATTACATATTTCATAGTTGATTAGATATACACGTCTAATAGTTTGATTCGTTAAATTCAAGTAAACTAATAGTTTTACTTCGAATATTCATAATATTTGTTTGAATTTGAAAATCTTGTTATTTTTGCTTATAATAAATGTGTATATTAGCAATTATTCTTAAGTTTCTTTAATCATTATTGTCTTGTTTACAGCTATTATCAATTTTAGGATTATAAAATATAATTAGAAGATTGAATTTTGTAGCCTTTGATTATAAATATCAAATAATCATTTAAACTTATTACAAACTTCAGAATTTGTGTTTCTTATTCAAGAAAACAACAATCTTCTATGAACATTAAAATAAGGAGTGATACGAAAGAGATTTAAATAACAAAAGTAAAAATTGTTAATTAAAGACAACTTTGGCAAATAATTTACTAAAGAAGCAGAAATGAGAACGCGTAAATCTTAAAATTAACACTAAAATATTTCATTTTATTTTGGAACTAAATTGAAAATCATATTATTTTCGAAAATATTATATATTATATTTTATTAGATGACTCATAGACGTATGGTTAGGGTCGCCGAACTACACTCTTTGTTCATCGGTTCTAGTACCAAATTCAACACAGGATTGCGTAGTCTCTTTCAAGGCTTTTTTCAGTGCTTCCTGACTGTGGCCAATAATTCTTAAATAATAACGGTTTTCAAATTATTAGTTGTCAATGGACAACAAGTGTCTACAATGAACGACGTGGTGATTTACTAAATATTCGAATGGATAGACTGTAAATATCGTTGCAAAAAGACACCAAAAAATTAGAAGTAATAGGTTTAAAACTTATAAATTATAGATTCCGCAACTTATCCAAATAGATCCAAAGGGCAATAGTAAAAAGCATTTTAGAGAAAATCTAGTAAGGTAATTTAAAATTTACTCAATATTATCAAAATATGTAAATTAATATTTTATAATAAAAATGGTTAATAAAGATAAATGACAATTAATATTAAATTTATTGTTAATTATTTCAAATGAATTCGTATTCGTGATAAAAAAATCGTTTAAAATATAAATTTGCTGATATTGTAGTAAATTGTATAAATTGTAATAAAATACGCGAATGAAATTGGTTATATTTGTAATGCAATTAAAGCGCTTCTGTGGATATACGTAAATTTCATTTCGATCACAAATATATTCTTTTTTGTCCATTGATAATAAACGATGTTTATTTCAGTTGCACTACAAAATGCCTATTAAAAAATAAATCATACAGAACGATCAATTGACAACTATTGGACTTTTATTTTTTGAATAACTAAAAAATATGTAATTATTGAATTGTTTTTGATTATAAATCACTTATTTACATATTTTTTATGTATCTTTATGCAACTACATTTACTATCTATCCTCACGGATCAGTAAATCACTACGTTTGTAAATCAAACACTTATTTAGAACCGTTGCACTTTGACAACGAATTTCTTGATGACTGTTAATATCAGGATCACAAATTCCTGTGTTGTATGTTCATTGGGGATCGAACTCGCGCTTTCCGGTTTATTGACAGACGACTCAAGCCATGCGGCATAGCCGCCTAATTATTATTAATTAATAGTGTAACTTTTGATTGTGAGTCAATAGGTATGCGACTGCTTTGCAAAACAAGTTCTCTTCTTATAAATTTTAATCATTATTATGAGTAAACAATTGAGATATATTCGCTTTGATATACGAATGTTTTGAATTGCGAACATGTTTCCGGAACTATTTATATTCGCATAACAAGATACAGAAAATCACTCCTAATGCGAGTCTCATTATATTTCAAATATGATTAATAATTGTATCTCAAGGTAAAACGTTTATGTAATAATTACTTGATTTAACATATTTGTTTTCATTTAATATCGATTAGTTTGTTTACTTGATACTTTCAGTAGTTATTATATAGAATATCTGCACTCTATTTCAATAGCCTACACAATTGTCATACATTATAATAATTATTATAGTTATTTGTTATAACAAAGGAAGAAAGTGAAACAAATTTCGTTAAAAAATTAAACTAGTATGATTTGAAACAAACAAAAACCGTTTGAAAATAATTAAGTTGTCTAAGAAATGAAACATATTCCATAAATTGGAATTCATATCAGTTTCATATAAGTAATAAATTTAAAAGAAAAATAATAAATCAACAATAATTACATAACATAAAAAAGATCATAGTAATTTTCACATATTTAATATATAATAAATATGTTATTGAAATAAGCTGAACTTGAACTTTATGATTTTCATAGATCTGAATACTAACAGACACTAATTAGCATTAACTTTAATATATAACACTTTCACTTTATTTCTAAATAAGAGTCTGATTAGTTTAAGTTTATTTAATAATTTAAATAATAATGAAATGTTACTAAATTTATAATTCTTATACTTTGAATTTTGACTTTACGTTATATTTTGTATATGTAATTATATATGTGAGTTTAAACACATATCAAATATGAAAGGCAGACAGGATGTTGATTAAAATTCCAGCTGATTCGATCGACTCAACTCTTCTATATATATATATATATTATTTTTCCGTATATAATTTCTACCTGATGCGTATCTTTCGGTAGAAAATGGTGCACACAAGAGGACGCACATCAACACGCAATTGACAGGTGTCAGACGACCAATCTCCAAAGACACAACTATACTTTTAACACCATTTACATTCCCCGTTCCTTACGCAATCGCCGTCTGGTCTCTTTCTTCTCATTCTTATCAAATGACAAAACAGGGACGACTAAGATCAAGAAAACGAAAAGAAACGAAGAAGTTGAAAAAAAAAAGGAAAAGGTGGAAGACCTCTCTCTAAAAGGCCAATCGTAACCATAACAACGACTACGCTAAGAGACAAAACAAAACACACACAAAAAATGGATCAACAGTTCGGAGTGGTCCTATTTTCGAAATGTGACACGTTTGTGTCAGCGATTTGTAATATGAAATGTCAATTAATGTCTCGATAACAAAAAAAAAGGAAAAACACATCAACCCACCAAAAAAAATCAACAAGAGACACGTTAATTAACATTTCTTTATCTCTTTATTGGTCCGTTCTGGAAATGTCACGTATCACGAGTCAATTTAAAAGCATTCTCGAAAAAGAATGTCTCTCAAAATTTTCAAACGTAAAATTAATAAAAATTTCGCTCTAGATGTCCGATTCGGAATGTTCCCTATGCCCATTCATCGAGGATGATGAAGTCTTAGAATTACCGTTTTCTTGAAAGAAACACGAAAAGAAAAAAAAGTATAAACTCATTTAATTGATTGGTAGCAAAAGTACATGACGTTAATTAAGTAGGAAATGCGTCTCAGGTAAACATCGCAGGATGTAAACATCAATTAAGCATTTCTGCATTTACATTTCTTTCTTTTTTTTTCAATTTTATTTATTTCTTTCTTTCCGCATAAACAAATCCGGGCTAAAAGCTTTTGACTTGTTCTCTCTTTTGTGTCGTGTCTCCCTCAAACACGGCCGAGGAGAGCGGAAATCGTTTCGGGAATGAAGAATACAAGAGATGAACGTGAGCAGCCCTAACACAAAATTCACCCATTCTTAAATTTGTACAGGTGAAGCATGAATGGAAGTCACACACACAGCATCACCAGGTATATTAGAGGATTCTTTTTAACAAAATGCACGGCATGAAAAATATACATGGGAAAAACTAGTGTGTTCGTAAAAAAAAAGTGAGTGACGTATAAAAAAATATTATGGAAATGACAGTCGTAGATAAAAATCGAAATTTATTTCTGATATTCCTGGTAATAATTGTGCCACAATTAATAATCAATTATTATTGATTTACTATTAATAAAGTAGATGTTGTAATTGCACTGTGCAAAGATTGAAACGTTAATTATTCTAAACAACTAAAATTCAAAAGTCACACTATTTTCAATACTGTTTAATATTTATTTTTTTCAAAAATAATAATTATTTATTTCATATTGATTGATTCCTTGTACATCTAAAAATCTATTAATTATGCAATCATTATACAACATAATTAATGTTCTATTTCTGATCTGCGAATAGTGTAATATTAGATAATTATACTATTAAATTATTCGTACAAAAATAATGATTATAAAATTAAATACGTAAATTACTATACATTAAGACCAAATTCGTAGTATAAATACGAATACACCCATACCTCGCTTTGCGGCCTAGATACGTTCCACGAAACTTGGCCGCAAAGCGAAAAGCCGTATAAGGAATCAATTATTGCGCTTGTGCAAGATTGGAACATGTAGATATATCGAAATGGAAAAAAAGTTTTTTTTGCCATTATAACGAAACGTTTTAGGCCGTAAATCGAAAACGTGCCTTAATTTAATAGGGCCGTTATAGCGAAATTCCGTATAAAGAGCGGCCGTATAGCGAAGTATGGGTATACTAAGTTGGATATACATTTCATATTTTGTATATTGTTAAATATTAAGTTTTTAGATAAATTTATTTAATTTTAATTAGAAATTTTATTATAGAATTACGATTGAACTGAATATCTATTTAAAAAAAAGTGAATTTTATTCACTAATTAGTTAATGTATAAATATTTACATAATATTTTTAAAAAATATGCATAATAACATATATTGTAACTATTTAATGCAAAATATGTTAATAAAAATATTAATTAGTAAAATACAATTAGAAAAGGTAATGCAAATTTATTGTGTTCGAATAATACGAGTTAAAAACTGATTAAACTAAAAATGTCTTATTGTATAAAAAACACTTTACTTTCGAAATGTGCTGATATGTTATAATTATAATAAAATAGATACATTTCTATTAATATAAAAAACTGTAAGTTATTATTATGGTTTTATAGCAAAGTAATAAAAGTTAAGAAACATATTACATCGAGGATATGCCGTGAGTCATCAGTTTGATATTTCCTCCTTGCTATTGAATAAGTTCGTCTCTGAAGTTTTCTGGCGAAGAAAAGAAAGTCGAAGGGAATATAAAATCACGAGATGATGGAGAAGGAGATGAACGCGAAGGGAATGAAAACGGAAAAGATGAGAAAAAAGAGAGAACCAAGAAGATGAGGATGAATAAATCTGTGTTATAAATTAGAAGTATGGAAGCTATATCTCCGCGACACCTTCTCCTTCTTCCACACGGGCATACACGTATGCATTCATTTCACCTTCATATATACGTACAGTATATAGCATACACACCGCGTGTCTAATTTACATAAGTTCATAAAAAGACGATTTATTGTCGTCAAACTGGATTCGGTAGCAAAGCCGGCAGAATTCTAACTGTTCCTTAATTACAACGACAGGACGAGAGGAAAAATATGAAATATAAAAAGAGAGTGACGGAGAGATCCGAGGAGGAGGAGAGGTGCAAGTGGCAACAGATGGGTGAAAGAGAGATGAGAGTCGCGAGACGAGAGACGGCGGCGAATCAAATGTATATTTAAATAAATCTACCGAAAAAAGGAAGACGAAATGTTATTAATAAAACGACGACGAAGGAGAAGAAGATGAGCCCCAATAAGCATAAAACCTTGTATATTTATGCGCGTATATTTGACTTTAATTATTTGAAGAGAAAAAAGTCGATGTAAGGAGAGACCGAGCAACAAGGAGGAGAAGAAAAGTAATAATAATAATGGACTGGTCGATTCACATGCATTATTCATTCAATTTATACGTGCGAGCAAAAAGAAAGCAAACGTTTAATAAAAAAACATATATTTGCCCTTCTTTCTTTCTTAAATAGTTTTCGTTCGTTTTATTGTTATATCGATTCCTATTAATATGCCTTTTTTAAGTAATAAATGCTACTTAACATCAACACTCAACGTTTCACTATTATTTATTTAATGCGTCTAATAATAACCAATATTTTATTATAACAATTTATGAGTTAATAATCAATAATATTTGTTCCAAAGAAAATAATAATATTATTTATTGCAACATTCACCAATAAAAACAAAGTATATTCATACAATAATGAAATTAAACTGTTACAAAGGTCAATTCACTGCAGTCTTTCCGCCCTTTCTTGTAAAACTTACCTAGATAAATTAAATAAAACATGTGAATGAAACATGCATATTATATAAAAATTAGATGTGTTATTATTAATAATTGTAACTCATTCTATTAGATTAAACGTGTATATTATGAAAGGTTGACAAAAACTGGTGTAAATCGATGCAAATTAATACAGTGCTACCTCGATATACGAGTGCCCTAATATACGAGTGTTTTGAGATACGAGTCGCCGAGCGAGCGATATTTTGCTTTGAGATGAGAGCAAGATTTGAGATACGAGTAATCGTACACTACACCACTGCACACTACCACAACATGCGGAGCGCAAGAGATACGATTGCTTTAAGATACGAGCAATTTGATATACGAGCAAGGTTACGGAACGAATTAAACTCGTATGTCGAGGTACCACTGTAATTGATTTTTTTAATTATGTTGTACCAATAATTCAAGATTTAAATTATTGTTATAAATGTATTTATTAATTAGAAATTAAATGATTTAAATTCTTCTATTAAGATTAATGTGAAAATACTTATACAATTAATTATAATTGAATGAAGATTGTAATCTTAATGGAGGTAATTTAATGTTAATTTATTACTTTATTAACTTTAGTTTTATGTTTCGTTTTGTTCCCTTTACAAAAAAAATAACAACTTGTCATTAAACAAACTATTTTTTTCAGTATATAATTACACTTTTCTTTTCTTCAGCGACTACAGCAAGATAGTGACTGGCGTATAGTGCGTACCAAATGAAGAGGGAGGTGGGAGAAAAAAATATTCTTTTTCAATATATCGTACTTATAAATACATAAATAAATGGGGGTGGACTGGGGCTGGGTGTCACAAAGTTCAATTATTTGTATAAGATGAATGAGGCCATAAGTTGGTCATCGAAATCCCGAAAATGATAATCCCGACATTCGAATTCCCGACGACGGTTATACATACTATCATAAAACCGATGGTATTAAAATCAAAACAGTATCAAAATCCCAAAAAACCATTTATATTTATATTTAAAAACAAGTTCCGTAGTAGTGGAAAAAATGCAAAGTAATTGTAATTTATAATTATAAATAATAATATTTATCATAACACTCTCATAAACAGATAAATGAAAAACATATAGATATAAAAAAAATAACAGGAGTAAATATAGGAAGTGTATATTAACTTTATACGTATCATATAGAATATAAGAAATTTAATTTAAACATTATCTTATCAATACAAATAAAAAACACTAACAACAACTCATAGTTTTCATACGTATGAAGCCGAAGAGATAATTTCCAAAGGTGGAACTGCAGATACCCTTAAACCTTCACATGATGGATGATCTTATTCTTGATGATATATTCTTGTCAATCAGTATTGCTTCATTGATCGGGTAATCCCTGATCACTTCCTCAATTTCATTTGGTATTTATTTGCTGGTATTGACCATATATTTCATAAAATTTTCTAAAGGATTGTTATGTATGCATCCTTTCACCCATGCTTTCATACTCATATAGACATTTATATGTAAACTCTTTAGATTCCATCTTCCTTGCTAAATCCATATTAGTGTCCTCAAATTCATCGAACCTTTAGCCTTATCCCTTCTGCAATATATTTGGAAACTTTTTGAGGTATATCAACTTGACTTGAAGACTCCTTCTTATATCTATATTCTCTTATATCTTATTATTCTCTAGATACATTTACCACACATACATCTATTTTATATTTTCTCTCTAGCTCAACTCTTCAATTGCCATGAACATAACTGTCTTAAGCAGTACGCAACGTGTTATCAGTATTTACAAACATTGTTGCGCACCAATATTCAAAATCTTGAAAAATGTTCGGGATTTCGATACTGTAGGGATTGTGATTATCGGGAATTCTAATCTAGGGAATATGATGTTCGGGAATTCGATTTTCTTGATTTTGAGGTCATTGTCAAATTTATATTGTAACAATGTAATAATATTTTTATGAATAATAGATTTGTAATCTCTCAGCACTCGTTTTGTTGAAATTTGGCAAGAAAAATTTAAAGTCAAAATAAATTGTGGAATAAAAATGATATATAATTTAAAATGAATGAATTAAATGAATTAAATTTAAATGCATAGCAATTATTTTATTAATTTGAAATTGGTTTTTAATTGGATACATTTAATAATATTTTTTAAAAAATCAGATGATTGATGTATTTACAAATAAATCGTTTTATAACAAATTTAACAATTCACGAGTTTCATTTCACGAATATTAAATTAAAATGAATTGATTCGGGCTCGTCATTAGCAATTTGCAAACGTTGCATCTTTTTTCTTTCTTTCTTATTTCATTGAATTTATACATACATGTCTCTGGTGTCTCGTTTGCACTTATATATTTATTTTTTTCATGAATTCGCGCCGCAGTTGTTGCGTGTGTGATTAATTATTTCCTAGCGCGTTGAATAATAAAGTACTTAGCGAGATGTAAAACACGTTAATTGGCCTGGCTGTTAATTACGCAAGAAGGAGCGAACGGTCGGTCGGTCGGGCCACGCTGAGTCCGATCCGAGCTGAGTTGATTCGAGCTGATCCATCGGGTATGCATGTGTTTGAGGACGCCCACGCGCGCGAAGAACTCGACCGTTTTGTAACACAAAAGCAACAAACAATCACTGTTACGAATACGAACGATAATCCTCCACCTCCGATCGGATTATCCGCTTTAATTTTTTACGAGGTGCTAATTGTGCATACTAAGGAGGTAAGAATCTTCTAATAGTAGGTCATAAGCAGTAGGACCGGAAATTCTAAATTTAAAGCAGATGTTTATTGCACATCCGATGAATACGTTTGAATATTATATACGAAGATTACCACAACGTATACCGTTTAATAAAGTTTAGATAGACCAAATAAATGAAAAATAAAAGGAAATTAATTGAAGAAAACATAACCAATAATTCAATAAATAAATTAACTACTACAGAGAACGAAGCTTTCCAAAGTTTAAAATAATAAATCAAAATATTTAAGATCCACGATGACACAAGAAAAATTTCAATTTCATACAAAACAAAGAAGATTTAACTTTAATATAAATTTGATAAAATTAGAGAAAAATACAATTTAATTAATGAGATTTCTTTTATATTTGAACAGTAATATAAATGGTACTATTTAATTAAGAATAATATTCCTTTCCAATATTAAAAACCATAGATTGTATTATTCACTTTTTATATTTATATCATAATTCTAGTCTCAAAATCCTAAAAATGGCACTGGTTATAGGTCAATGGTGTAGACTCCATAAACATGTGTATCCACAGAGATTGGATAGTTCAGCTGAATTCGACCTCAATAGACCACAAGTTGTATTGATCCACTGCCATCAACTTCAACGCACTTAAATTGACGACTTATGGGGCTCCGTCGTCCCTGTTCGTTGTTGCTCGCGCACTTGCACATTTATTTATTGAATATTTTATTATTATGTGTAACGTAATAGAATATACGATAAATACTGAGATTATTACGACGATAAATTCACGACTGGACGAAACATAAATTATCCTCGACGATATTCGTTTGTGAACAGAACAACAAAACATATTTATCGTAAATTATAATCCTCATACTTATATTTTCTAGCAATTTTTATTATTATTCTAAATAATATTACGATATTTCTTGTTTTACTTATAATGAATTACAAAAAGAGTATGTTGTGGTGCCACTGAGTTTGAGATGGTTATACGAACAACTTCCTTTTTTTTCACGAGAGCAAAAGGATAGTTGAGCGAGGAAAGAAAGATAAAAGTATGAATCTGGAGAATAATTAAATTATTAACAACCAAACAGTTTAAAATTTCACAACACAACTTGGTTCTTCGCATTAACAAAGTCAATTATATTATATTATGTAATATTATTCAGAAAAATGATCGAACTGATCAAGAAAGAGGTAGAAGTGCGGAGCAACGGCATGGTTATATCAGTGGTTTTAGAAAAAGAATTTCCAATGAAAAATATACTTTACTTAATATTTGTACTTAATTTCCATTGATTATAGAATGATACGGTTCATCTTATACAATTTGATTTACTTAGTTATATATATATTGTAAAACATTCATTTATAAGAAAAACCTAACACATTAAGATGAAAGTTAAGTAATGTAAAATTATATGTAAAACCAAATCACTTCTATTAAAAAACCTAACTAGAATAGTAAAGTATATTAGGTTAAAAAGGAATAACAATTTATAATAAACATATGAGAAACTAAACAAATGAGAACTAATTGCAAATAACAAATAACATAAGTTTGCATTATTATCCTTACTAAATATAGATGTTCACATTATTATAATTTATTAGCTGAGTTTGACATAGTATTATAGTTCAAATTTATTTTTCTAACAATCTTGCAATTTTAGTTATAAAAATGCGATTTAGTCATATTATTCACATAATGTTTAGTTGATACAAAGAAATATATTATTGGAAATACATTATTTTCCAATCTTTTCTGAGGTCGCAAAGATCTTTTGGTTTGTAATTATTCAAACAAAAGTATAAGTTTTTTATTGTGTATAAATTAGCCTGTATATTCATGTATATATCATCTATAAATATTATATAAACATAACCGTTTAATATATTGTTATAGGGTAGAATGATCGAAGATTGATTGATAATCCTTTAGCTACATCTAATTTTTTTGTTTAATTAATTTGCACTTGTATATTTAAGATTTCAAGAATAGTTAACATCTCTGCTTAAATTTGTATTTTCAATTTGCAATTTTAAGTAATTGCTAATCAATTACTTATTAAAAGAAGATCGACTTGCTTAAAAAAATAGTCGATTTTACATTTTTAGTTCCAATGAAAATGTTATTGCGTTAATCATACTTATTATTTTGGCTGAAATACGTATTTGTTTCATTGGATTAACATGTTTTAGTTTATCTTTATTTATCAGTTATGTGAGGTTTACAAATATAATATGTATGTTTGTTTCACTACAGAAATATTAACTTTAGCAACTTTACAACTAATACTAAAACTGGTTAATAGCAAAGTCAATTCAGCGTAAAATTCGAGTATATCCTATACTTCTTTGATGCCCCGCGTACTATTTGCAAATAATGTATTATGTAACGCATGTGTGTTTCTCCCATTCCACGGATCTATGTTTTCGTAACATTTATTATTATATCCTGGGACGAACGGTGGAGGGGAGTTTTCCGGGGTGGGCGAC
>JAFMTC010001029.1:127415-242819 GCA_018845635.1 Nicrophorus orbicollis
CGAGCTCCCTCTGCCACCGCACTTATTACATCATCAAAACATTATTACCGACCGATGAACCTAATCACGCAGAAATAAGGTTCTTTCGGATTTGATTCAATCAAACGCCCGTGATTTTATTACTGCAACAATTATTGAAATCTTCATATGAAGAGATTCGAAATATGGAATTGGAAAGCAAGTGAAGAATTCGCGAGAATATTTACATCTCCGAGGATTAATTAGTTATGTTCATTCCGCGTCCCAATTAAATCGCGCGCGAAATTGCGCCTGTCTAGCGATTAATTTATTTGCACGATGCCAGACGTAAACAAACAGCGGACGGGCGCCACCGCCCCCGACGATGATTGTAAATATGAATCACTGGAATCAACGTCATCCTTATCAATGATAACATTTGTAATCTTTCCTGAAATAAGTATAAATATAGTTACAAAAAATAAGACAATAGCTACTTTCGAGGAACAACGTAAATTTTCATAGTTAAATAACATGTTAATACCTCTTCTTTGTGGATTGTGTAGATGGGGATAGTTGTCACATATATTGACGTTTTTAAATTTCAAAAATATGAGTACCTTCTTATTAAATGTTGATTACCCAATTCGAAATGCTTGTATGTAGAGCTAATAATGTATATTTCCAATACTTATTAATAAAGCAAAAGAACATATTACACATATTTAACTTTTTATTATTTCCCTAAAGATAAAAAATCTACACATAGAGATTTGTGAAGTTTAAGGTGTTGAAACTCGTTTTAGAGATTTTTCACTTAAAAATTACCAACGTTCTGGTCTTTTTACAAAGTCATGAAGTTTCCAAAATATGGCAAACAGTTATCAGAAAAAATGGAAAATTATGAATCATAAAACTTAATTCTTGAATTTCATCACTTCTATTTCTCACCACAAGCAAATCAAACAAATTATTCCTATAAATTATATAAATAAAAATACATATTTTTATCAAATCTATTCACAAAAAGCAATTACTTCAAGAATGTTTAATGTCATTTCCTTATAGTAATAAAACAAGAAATAATAAGACTATAACGGTAATTGAAGATGTTTACGCAGAGAGAAAGTAAAGTGGTAACATCAATATCTTTTTATGGATTAATTGCAATTGCGTATTTAAAATAAGAACATATGTATATATTTCAATCAATTATTAGTATGTAAATAAATGCTTAAATTATAATTAGTTCACCTAGTTAGTTAAAATTAGAATTTGAAGTATAATTAAACTTATTTACATACTTGTTTATAAAATCAATGTTAAAAGATATCGTGGTATATCCCAATACATCTTGGCCCACAATTTGAAGGATAAAGTAGCAAATTATGGTATATTGACAAGATGACCGCAAATTCTGCTATGGAAAATGCAATTAATTAATTTATTGATATAAATGATGTTTTATTATTATATATTTTTTTAGAAGTGAATAAAAAGTGAAATACATATGATTTTACTGATAAAATGAAAAACATTGGCAAATGGAATTCAAAATTATATACATTTATAATGCATAAAAGTAAATAGAGGCAAGTTGCAAAATGCTCGCAGCTCAGAGCATACGAAGTAGTTAGTGTTTGAAAGCTTTTCGAGCCATGTAACACGTATGTACAAATAAATACATAGTTATGTGTTGGAAGAGGGGTGCGCGATAAGGGGGAATCTCGGTGCATGGATTTTGGGGAGGGAAAAGCTGGAGGAGAGAGAGAGATTTATTATTCATTGCGCTGATTAATTCCGGGGAGGGAAAGATAAATGGGAAAAGAGAGAGGAAGGCGGGAAACCCTCTGAAGGTATCGAAGAAAGAGAACAACCATAACATTATTTCAAGGGGAGGCGAGATTACGAATTATTAATTTTCACAAACTCATTTAAACATACACACCGTGATTATTCAGTCATACGATCATCCTTGGAAAACAAAACAGTATAAAAAAAGAGGAAGCAAAAAAGCGGCGAAGAGAAGGAGCTAAGTCACGGTGCGATGTGTCACACGGTGAGGCTCCAAACAAACATCAACCTAAATGCTACTTGTTCACTTTCAACAAAAATCAATACCTTGAAAATGCTGACTACGTGCAAATTCATCTCTTTAATAATGGCAGAAATAAATGTAGTTTATTAATATTAAATTATGCACAATGAGTGATCACATAATTTGTTCAAAGAAAGTGTCCGAATTGTTCATTATTCTTAGTTCTCAAAGGAATCGTCAATTGGTTGGTAAGGTGTGCGTTATCTGAACATATGTTTGTTGTTCTGACAAAAATATTTAGCATTTTTTGTTCGATTTATTCACAAACCGAACTGTTCGTTCATTAATCACCCACATAATTTACAAATATTTCCCAATGAACTGTAATTTTAAAATCATTCATGAAAATACATCATACATGGCGGAACGTCCAATGGTCGATAGACCTTTGGCCAACCTGTCAGTTATTTGTTATATTATTTATTTATTATATTTTAACCTACATAAAGTTTTTGAACTAAAATATATCTTACAAGAATCTCTTGTATCGGTCATTTATTAAATCATTATAGTGATTTATCTTCAAGTTTGTCGTGAAAATTTAACTTCAAATCTTCAAACTTCATTTAACTTTAAATTCAAGTCCCTGAGGTATAATATAGTATTAATACTATTAAGAATCTACTAAATTCTATTTGTTTTGATTTGAGCATAAGTAACCTTTTCGAGTCATATTTAAGAGTGTTGTTTAAAAATATAGTGAGCTAAAGATACGTACCACCGCTACTTTTGCTACAGATATTATGAAAATATTATGTTTTAAGTGTTAGCATTATGTAGTAGTATCTGTGAGCTACAATTCTTGTATAAAAGAGCCACATGCGGCTCCGACTCTGGGAGTTGAACCAACATCTTTGTACTGGAAATACTGTTATAATTGCAATAACGTTATTGGTATCTTTCTTGTTTGATGAAATAAGTTCTAATACTTTACAGCTTCGAACAATATAAGGTCCTAAGAATTACTTGAGGATTTGATTGTTGAAACACTTATATATGTACACTTTAGATCAGTGATTTCCAAACTAGGTGATTAACGACAAAAGTGAAGACGCAAAAATTGACTAGAAATTATTATTTTTTAAATACATATATATTTAATGCTCATCACAAATATATCTATGAAAAACTATTGAAATTCCTCACTTCGTTTATCAAAATATGTTTATATATAAACCTAAGTTTAGAAATCACTACACTACTCCATGGTAAATACAGTACTTCTCTATTGTAATAAACTTGAAATTAGTAGTTTACTTTGAACAATATTGCATAAATCATAGTTAGGGTTTAGAACCGGTTCTATATTGGCTTCTTATGATAATTTGTAACATATCCATCAGTTTGCCAACAATCGGAGCATGAATGGAATAATAAATTAATTTAAATAACAGGTTTAGTAAGCATTTCATACTTGTTTAATCATTATTCAATTAATTATTAGGATTATTTTATATATTTGATTATCTATGTTTTTAAATTTATTTTAAGTCTCTTATAATTTTTAATTATAATTTTTCATTTACACAAGTTAATTTACAATGTTTTACTTTGTACTTCAATCATTTGTAGAATAAAAGATATATAGATATATGTTATTCAAATTATAGTTTTCAATTACATTTCAATTAAGAAATGTAGATATATTCATATATAATTTATTAAATAAAATATATTTAATTTATTCTCGATGTAAGTTGATATCAATCCTTAGACAAGTAGAATTACCTGCACTTATTAGTGTAAAACAAAGTTCACTGGATTACAAACTATAATATTCTTGTTGACAGCAAGATATGTCAAGTGTGACTGTATATCTACAATCACATAATTAATTATATTAAAGAACCTAAGTTTAACATGAAGAATACACTTAATAACCTATGAGCATTTTCGTAAACTGCGTCATAATAAAAAATGTATTAAAACAAAATATAGTAACAAATTTATTGGATGCAATTTAGTTTAGTTTTGTTAGAATATTATTGTATTAATATATTCTTTTTTTTCTGTTGCAATAAATATTATTATTATATTATCTATGTGGTATTTTCGTCTTATTTTTCATCTTATAAATAAAGTAGTTTGTTTAGCAAAGTACTCACAGACCAAGTAACTCTTAATTCTAATATCCTATGTATCTTAAAGCATGCTAATTGTACTTATTTATAGAAACATTAATATAACATATTTTATTTTTAATTCCATTAACAAAATTGATCTAATAATAAATACAGATATTTATTGATAAAATGTATCTAAAATATTGGGTATTATTAAATAAGCAATAAAAAATAATGTTGAATATATATATAGTAGACCCTGGGAATTCTCTAAAACGTCAATGTCAAAAATGAATTTAATTACTGGACATTTTTAACTGCAGAAAGCGGAAACCGGTGTTTCCTTTTTTATGTATTCCTTTTCTCCTTTCTTAAAAAAATATTTTGTTAAAGTGTGACCGAGCGAAGAAGACCGAAATAAAATATATGTTCCAAAATAAGAAAGAAAGAAAAAAAAAGGTAAGGAAAGGGAGCGAATTCGGTCCCTAAACAGAATCCCATAAATCGGAATTAGTGGTGAGTTTAATCCACGGTAGCCAGGCTCCTGCCTTCTCCTCCTCCGCCGCCACCTCCTCATCATCTTGCTCCAGCACTACCGTCACCTCATCTTCCTCTTCCAACACTTGTTATTCGCCTCTCTTTGCGCGCTCCGTGAAGTGAAACGAAAGGCGACCGAAGAAGTAGCCGCAGCGGCAGCAATAGCATCGAGAGGTGAGATGATGATGAACCGACCTGGCCGAAGAAGTCGAAGGTTCGGACGAGCGAGGAGGAGATGAAGAAGTGGAGGAAGAAGAAGAAGCGAACCCGGTTTCTGATTTATATGTGCTGCCATTGTAATCTGGTGTGTATTTTTCAGTGTCATTTCGGCCTCACCACTACCGTTCCCTTCGCCACAGAACACACACTCATCCAACATATATGTATACACATATATGAATTTGTTTATGCGCGTCGTTTGATTTATAACCGCACTTTTTGACCGTATGGATAAGAAAATAAATATCAAGAAGCGGTGGCGGAGAAAGAAAAACGACGGAGAAGAAATGAAAAGGACGAATGGAAATGCCTTTGATTGCCTCCGCACAAAGGTGGTCCCAAAACAAAAATCCCTGCAACGATTCGAAAGCCATTTCGCGACTTCAACGGTATCTGATACCATTGTGTTAACAGATCGTTGACCGTTAACTTTTTACTATACAATCGAACTCTATACATCACAAACATATAACAATTATATTACATATGTTAAAATACATATATATTTTTAGATATTTACAATAATAAGTTAGTTATAAGTGTACACCTTTAGTAATCGTTAAGCTGAAAATAACAGGTTCTAAAATCGCAATAATTTGTACCATTTATACAATAGATATTTTATTTATAAATAGTTAAAACATTTAACTATTTAAATCGTTAACTGAGAAATTATTTTTGTAAATATAGATTAGTGTATATATGACTCTATCTACATTAGGCACATCAACCAAAACTGTTGAATTAATTAACACATCTTTAAATTTCTTCAAATAAACTTCTTTCATTTTTTCAGATGATCTTTTCAGATGTTACACAGCCTTGACTTCACTAAAACAGTTAAGGTTAAGATTTGATTAAATCAGTATATTAATTATGAGCATATCAATTTGTAAAATACTTCAAGTAAGTAAATATCTCTATGATCAATTATACTAATTTAACGTTTAACAAGTTTCTTATACTTAAATACAGCCACAAAATCAATACCGGTAGTTGTTTTATTACATTTGTAATACCGGTATACGGGTATTAATTATCAAATATTATTAGATTATTATCTAATATACTTATTACAATATATTTGAAATGAACATATGTATTAACTTATAAATAACATAGATAATAGTTACATTAAATATATTGATTGAATGTGTTTCATAAGTGTCTCATAATTTAAAGTTCTCTATAGAGCCAACAAATATGTTTTAAATTAAATAACAAATAGATTCAAGTAAATTGTAATTGTTCATTCAGTATATTCATATTCCAGTACATAACAAATAACATTACTTTTTGTACTAATTATAAGAAATGCATCAAAATTATAAATTTTGTGAATCTATAAAAATACTCTTTATTAGTCACAATGTTATCAAAGGGCTATTGACCTAGGTATACAGTTATAACAGTTTTAGTATGAATATCAAATTGATTTGATAACTATTATGTAGTACATCATATCATAAAATTAAATGAAATAACCATGAAACACTTTAATATAAGCAATAGTCTACATTTAACGGATTTTATTAATCGAAGCAGAATTTAACTAATGAAATAGTGTTATTAATGTTATTTCAAGGTATTTTACAGGTGATTCATTAACAGTATTCTATTATTCTTCTGAAAAATATATAAGATATATTGAAAAATCGTCTTTAAGACATTTATAGAGAAAACTAATTAAATTAATTAAAGCATTAATTATTATGATTTATATATGTGTACAAACTGGAGGAGCTTGCAAAATGTGTGTATAGTATAAACGCACCATAAAATTCATGAAAAATGATATATTAACATTTTCATAAAATTGTTATTTCATTATCACTCACATTGCACTTATTTATGATTCTATGGGTCAATCACACTATATAGAAGACCTAATCGATAATCTCAATACAGTCATACTTTGATGAACGAAAACTGCGAAATTTCTTTGTCAAATAAGAGTTCGTTCCAGAAGTAAATGATCCATTTTTCGTAAACAAAATCAAAAACTTTTACATACAAAGAAAAATCACATTGCAAAATACAAGCGATTAACGAACATAATCCATTCAATTTCGATGTTCGTTGTCCGAATTGTTCGTAACCGATTCTCAGTTTATGATGATGTTTAAGATTCATATCACTAGCGTTTTCTCTCAAAAGTAAAAACGTCAATCGGTGATATGTTTCTCCGATTATAAACTTATTACTGTTTTGACTGCAAATAATTCTGATAAATAACATAAGCAATTTTATAAATACAATAAAATGTATAGGCGATTTTTAAAGAATTATAAATAAGGACTCTTTCCATAATGGTGTATTTAAACTTGACTTTATGTTTTGCTCTAATTAAATTTAATAAAAGTAGGGCCTAAACGTAGGGATCAACAGCCCTTTGTAGCAGATGTAGCAGTTATTTTTTAGTTTTATTACATTATTACTATAATATATCTTGTTAATTTATATTTTTTGTATGTAATACAATAAATATTATGGTCAATAGCTCTAAATAGAAAAAGTACAACTAAAATTGATAATATTAGCAGTAATATTAAATTGATAAGACAGTGATTAGTATATTTATCAATTATTTGTATAATTGTTGCTACATTTATTTTACAATATTAGAATTTCATTATGTTTTGAAGGATTAATTGATACTTACTATGGAATTAGCGTCAGAGATAGAAACCATAGGTCTAAATATATATGCAACATGAGGAAATGTGTCGACGACCGTAGAATATAAATCTCAAAGACACTTCACTTGAGGATTTAGGTTTGCAAATGAACCATTTGTGGATTCGATTTAAATCAATGCCTTCTCCCTTTCAATTAATTTACTACTGCTCTCGCAGGGTGTCTCTCCCTCTCTTTAGGATCCGTTCACGTTCCCGTTTTCTCTTTCGTCTCAGTAAGCCCAGAAGTGGAGCTTTCGATGATGATTATTACATCTACGGTCCCCATTGTTGGCGGCGAGCCACAATGGCACTAGAAAATATGCCTCCTCCGGCACTACCTTGGCATTAGCAATAATGGAAGGCAATGTAATATCCTTTTTAATGAAACACTCGTGGGTTGCGCGCCCGAACGCGAACAAACACCGAACAAATTCAAAATTCAATGCGGAATTAGTCGAGCGAACGGCGACGAGTGGGTGCACACTTTCGTCCTTTGCGTGCTTTCCTCTCTTTCTCCAACGAAATTTTACATCAATCAAAGCAAAGGTAAAGCCCAATTAAGATCACGTAAGTACGTGCACACCACTCACAAAAGGAAGACACTGAAATTGTGTTCAAAGAAGACATTAACCGCAGCAAAAGAAACATCACGATGATGTAATTAACCGAAACGATGCTAAATAGAATATTAATCCCCTCGTCTAATGGAAAACTGCTTACATGATTAATTGCTTT
This sequence comes from Nicrophorus orbicollis, assembly GCA_018845635.1. Taxonomy (NCBI): domain Eukaryota; kingdom Metazoa; phylum Arthropoda; class Insecta; order Coleoptera; family Silphidae; genus Nicrophorus; species Nicrophorus orbicollis. Next base: position 135,704 of record JAFMTC010001029.1, read on the forward strand.
TTATTATTCGATAATTGCTTATGTCTAAACATACATTAAGCAAATCAGCTTAATTATTTTTTAAACCTTGTTATTAATTTGCATCACTTTACAATCTCATTCTGGAAAACATTTAAAATATTAGTAGATTTTACGTTTGTTCAACAATTGTATATTGAATAGCATAAACAGCAATTATTTAGAGTTTACACTAAAAAAAAACCAAATGCACATCTTTCATAAATTGAAGAGTTGTTACATAATTCGTTTAAAAAAACTAAAAAATATAAAGGAAAATAATAATTACGTCATATTGTCTAACTTTATCAATTATTTAAACATCAAGAACAAGACAATCACATTAAAAAAATGAATGAAAAGAAAACTATTTCATTACATAAATAATGTTACGTTTTACGAAATGAACTTGTAGTGGAATATTTGCGTAGTAGAACGCATATATAGCATCTCTTGAATACATTTACATTCTTTATTGGAATGAGTCACATGCTCCACGAGATAAATGAGTTTTAAACGTAGGAATGTCTTTGTGAAATACCAGTGATAAATCTTGCAAAAAAAATATTAATTGTGGAATGCTAGCTAGAAACGATAGGAACTTCCGTTATCGTCAATTTTTTTTATCTACAAATTACATTTTGAAATATATAGAATATTGCTTCATCAATATCACACATTGTTGATTATGACTGGAAACGTTGCACATAATTTAAGTTTTTTTTTATAATTTTCTCTAATCTGGTTTGAGTTGTCAGACCACAAACTTGGGATCGTGGGTTCGATTCCCAATATAACATAAAACACTCACAGTCATCAAAGGGATTAGTTGTTAATGAGCAACGGTTCCAAACAAGTGTCTGCAACGATGTGTGATTTGCTGAATGTCCGAATGGATAGATTGTGAATATAATTTCATAAGATACACTAAGAAAAAATATCTTAACACAAATAACAAATTAAAGATCCATTATGATATGAATATATTCTCTCTCAATACCGAAACCGTGTTGTGAAAAATATCTCAATTCAGAAGAAAATTTGATAATAATTTATATAATATTTACTTATTAATCTACTATACTAAATTGGCAGAACAAATTAACAATTTTAGGAAAATATATAGAAATTAAGACTAATTTATTAAAATTGGTTCTCTTAACATAGTCTAGCTTTTTTTTAATAATCTAAAATTAAATATAAAATTTCTAACGCTTTTAGTTACAATACATGACAATATCATATAAGATCACCAGGTGATCTGACGGTTGCAGGTGCGCTGCAGATGGTAACTCAATACATACTATATAAATCGGAAAAAGTAAACATTTTGTAAATGGCAATCAATATTTCCTTTAAGAATATTAATCTTTATTAGCCACAAAATGCGACCAAAGGGCTAACGACCTAAATCTTTCCGCATAGTTTGGTTATAAATATATACAATTTTCGTTTTGTAATTTCAATAACATATTATATAAAATGTATATCCCCATCAAGTTCTAATTAATTAATTTAACTCTAATTTCAAGTTGAAACTACCAAATGGAAAATTGTTTAAATATCTGTTTAGACATTTTTTTAATAAACCATAAGTAATAATAGGTTTGAAAGACTGCGGTCAATAGAAATGTGTACCAAACATGCAATATATATGGGGCTGGTTATCACAAAGTTCATTTCTCCTTCCGTTTAAGAGGTGTGAAGTGGAAGTTTGGTCAGTTTACAAAACACATGAAAACTGACCAGACGCTATTTTATGCGCATGTTTGTGTTTCCATTTCTAGATTTTGCATTGAAACATTATTGAATCATTTTTCATCCAATTCACAGTTGATTTAGATTTTTTTTGTAGTTTTTACAATAATAATAATTAAATTGAATACAATAAACATGAAGAATTACAGAGAAAAAAATATAAATAAAGTTCTATTGAAAATTATATTGACCATAGGTCATTCTGCCCAAATTTTTACCTTAATCTAAATATTGACTTTCTAACAGTAATATTACAATATTAGCATATTTCTGTATATATAGAGTTGGATTGATTAATTCTACAGCACGAAAACATGGCTTGTTTGAAATGCGGTTGGTTGTCACATATACTAGGTTAATAGTCGTAGAGAAATTCCTCTTGTTGTTATTCTGAGAACAGTAAGAAGAAGAATAATTGATTATTTTTCAATTCGTAAAGAAGCTGTTGAATTTCAAGTAAATTATCGAACATTAAGTAATAAAAAATAGGTATTATTAACAACTGGACTTTGACAGTTTTTCAACAGTTTTAAATTGATGATGTATGTAATAGATGAGTAATTACTTGATATTTTCCATATCTTTTCCATATGGCTACTAGCCCAAAAATCGTGCAGTACACCTAGTGGGGTCCAGTTTCTTATAGGGTGGCATACATTTTAGCTGGCATTTTTTATATTTAGGTTTAGTTGTAAAATACAACTTGTTCACTTCATAAGTTTACTAATTTATATAACAAAACACACCATCTGCAAAAAGTTCTAGATACGCCAATGGTTTTCGCAATATTCCTAAATACTGTTTAATAAATATTGGAAATCTACATAGTTTGAAATATACCCTAATACAATATACTCTATACAAGTCATTCGATTGAGGTGATCAATATTTAATAAAAAAGTACTCTGTTTCATTTCTTTGTAAGTTTTAATGACAACCAAGGGATAACCAGAGGTCAAATACATCTTGGCTAGTCTATTGTTCAACTTCAGTAGTACACTTAAACACTAATTAAGCTTTGAAATTCATCGAAAATAATCGAATTAATAATCATATAAAAGCACATCTAGATCCTTTGACGGCACACCAGTGTGTCGCAGTACAAAATCACTTTAGCAATTATATCTAAATCCAGAGCTGACGACGTCTGATCTTGATTGCATTCGGCAATTACCGTTAGTTGGTTATATGTTCAGTGCAGTTTTATTCTTGTGTTTTGCTTTTATTCTGGATCGCTATAAAATACGTCGATTTTGGCGACTACTGGTTTTTTTTCCTTTCTTTTTGCCCGCTCCTCGAAGTCCCACCGCACTGTGTAGTGTCGGGTCGTGTCGTTTTACGATCCAGTGAAGAGACGACGCGGTTGCGTCCGGTTTAATTTGAAAATACGGTTTGTAAAATAATTCATAATTTAATTTGATTCTTTATCGCGGCGTGGGCTTAATTGAGACGCGGCTGCCGAACAAGAAATTCCTTCTTCTCCTTTTTCTCCTCTGCTCGAATGTTATTTTCGGTGAAGGTTGAGTTCCGTCTCTCTTTTATTCTCGACTCCCATACTCTATCCTTCTCTTTCTTTCTCTTACACACGCACACTGGGAGAACCGGGACCCATTGTGCACACGTTAGAAGGAAATGTCTACAAAAAATTATGTATTCGTATACACACTAACACACAGGCAAATGTTTATACGTATATATACAGGTATGCTGTGTGTCCGGGTGTGTTTCAGTCGGGACTATTAAAGCAGAGAGAGTAAGCGAGAAAGGAGACAATGACAATATTTCCATACATAACGCGATGATATATATGGGCCTGGTCCTTGTCCTGTGTGCTGTCGGCGATGTCCTGGCAGTCCCAGCACACCTGTGCTCTGCTCTCGAATAATTTAACGCATTTTTAATTTGACTCTTTCCACATATTTATGAAGATGAAAGAGCACGATGGGATAGGGCGATAAAAAAATGAAATAAAACACGGGAAGCCGTAACCTACCGAAATTCCTCAAACATCTCAAAACTATTTTTCAACCCCGATTGTTACATTTTTATTGGCGAAATAAATCTTTCTTTCTTCGACCACTGTAAATCAAACATTTTGGATGCAATTTAAATTAATTAAGAAATATAAATTATATTCCTTCGTCTGAATGACATGACTATCATATATCTGCAATAAACAATCAAAACTTGACACATTTTTCCACCTTCAACTATTCTAGTTCAACTAATTACATATAAATGTTCTAATACTTTTATTTTATTATATATTGAATTAACTATAATTATTGATGACATATTTTTGACAATTCATTTATTATTTGGTATGTGGGTTAACAGATTCTTAGAAGTTAAACCGGAACAATAATCAGCAAAAAATAAAACAATCCCAAAATTCAACATAGTATTCATATACAGTCAACCCTCCTATAACGCGGTGCCGCGTTATATGGAAACTGCGCTATAAGAAACTCGGAATTAACCGTACAAACCAGGCTAAATCGTAGCGTGTTCTATGGAAACCATCTACCGCGTTGTATGGAAACTGCGCTACAAGAAACTCGGAATTAGTACAAATCAGAACATTCGTACCGCGTTATATGGAGACCAATAAATACAAAAAACAAGATAAATTATAAACTATTTTTATTTAATTGAAATGAAGAGTTCATATAAGGATTAGTAAAAGAAATGAAACAAGAACTAAACTAAAAGACTGTTTTTCAACAAAAACAATGAAGATTTTTTTGTAAAAGTATGTAATCTTTCAACACTCATCCTCGCTGTCAGATATGAGTCACCTAACTCGTCTTCTTTTAATGGGCAAAATGTCTTCATCACTTAGTTCATCAACACATTGGTTTTCGATTGTAGCTTTTTTTCTAACTCCACTAAAACCTCTCTGTAGGGAGCTAAGCAATTTCTTAACTCTCTTTTAAACTTTGCGCTACGCACCGTTGAACGATCGGTTTGAATGAAATGAAGTTCTAATTCTTTAGAAAAATTTTGTCCTTTTTTCACATCTTGTAAATCGAGATTTGGCACCCATTCGTTTTCCGTATTTTCGTTTACCAGCATTTTGAGGTGGATGCATCAATTAATTCCATCAGTTCTTCCTCATCTGAACTTTCTTCCTCGAGTACTAGTTGTTTTTTCTAGTAGAATTTGCAGTAAACTTTCAGGATATAAGCTTGAAAGTTTACTGCAAATTCTTCATCGCTTAAACGAGAAGCAATGTTTACTATTTCTGTAACTGGGAGTGAAATTGTAGACTCATCTTGTATTCCTTGAACCATTTGAGGTAAAAGAGGTTTCCAACACGAATCTTGGGAAACGGAGACCGCGCTGTAAGAGTACCGCGTTATAGGAGGGCTGTCGCAATTTCAGCTCCGCGTTATATGGATACCGCGTTCTGAGAGTACTGCGTTATAGGAGGGTTGATAATCTTAATATATATTTGTATAAGGAATAAATTTTTTGAGAATAAAAACAAAAAATCACATAAATATCCCGAAAGGTCTGACTTGAGACTCAAAATCTGGGCAATCCCAATTAATCAGTATACCTGTCCAATTAGTATTACAATTGATATTGCTAAAACTTATAAAATTCATAAAACTTATATATAACAAAACAAATTGTTTGTAAGGAGTTATTAAAAATTAAATAATTCTATTGACATGAATTATTAAGACGAGAAAATCATACTCAATGTATTTTAAATAAAATGGATATTTTCATAATACAGTGATACCTCGATATACGAGGAATCGTACACTACACCGCTGCACACGACCCCAACATGCGGAGCGCGAGATACGATTGCTTCAAGATACGAGCAATTTGACATACGAGCAAGGTTACGGAACGAATTAAACTCGTATGTCGAGATACCTCTATAATAACCTTATAATGCAATTTTTTTAAACAAAATCTCTAAGTTCATAGTTAAGTTCGTTACTAAAACGACGGAGTCGAAATTAATTAATTCTGAGATAAATGCAAATGCATAATTTTACGATTTAAGTTATTTATTAAGGATGCAAAATAATTCAATATATCTACTTTAAGGTAATTATTTCAAAATTAAAATATATTCAATTAAAAATGTTATTAAAACTTGTTACTTAAGAATTAAATTTGCATCAGTTTTATAATTAATAACTTAATGTAATAATTATACAATATGATTCCATTTTAGTAATAACTGAATTATACCTATTTACCAAAATAATATGAGAATATTATATATGATTAGGATGTTCTTTGAAAATTGTAAAACGTTAGCAGATTCAGTAACTTTTATACCAAAAGTAAGGTTTGTAAGAAAACTATGTTTTTGTTGTTCCAAAAGATTCAACAAAATTATTTACAATCAATGTAATTTACTTAATAATTGTCGAAAATGTGACTTCAATTAGTGCGCATTTTCTACTATGCGGTTTGAGAATATCAAAGCAAGCAAAATTTTAATCGATCAAAATTAAAATATTTTGGGACAAAAGTCAATAATAAATTGTTTAGTTTGATTCGTATTTTTCTCCAGAATTTTCTATAAAATTTCTGGATTATTGAAATGTACAGTGAGTTTATCAACAAAATTTCAGTTTTGGAATCAAATCATGACACCTTTAATTAAAATACTATTTCATTCATGCAATATTTGTTATTAATTAATAAAAGTCGTATCATGTTAAAAAGAATATCTCAGATAAGAAAAACGAACAATACACAACATAATACGTTTAGCTGAAATACCAATAGATAATAATCATTAAAAAATAAAATGATCAACTTTTACAAATATCCATTTTTAAAAGTCACTACATGTTCAATTTTGTCAAAGTCCTTTTGCTTTTGTTGTTCTATTTGCACATGTTCTGTTCTTTCTGGGTACTAGTAAAAAATATCTGCCTAATAAATGTTTGTAACAAATTGTGTATTGTTGCAACCTAATTATAATATAATACTACAAAAAATGGTGCTAGTTCAATAAATAAGTTATACCATGCACAAGAAACGAGAAAAATAAGTATTAACAAGGTCTATATTAGAGGTTATTGCATAATAATATTGATTTCTTAAACTATAGTACAATTATATGTTTTATCCTTTATGTATATTTATATTTTGGTAATTTCAGCATATTTGTATGCAAATCAAAGTTGTGTTTTGATCGTAGGTGGCAGTAGCCAATTAAGCCCCTGTTCAAGTGGCAGAAACGCCCCGGGAGTTCCGTGGTTAACCCCAAAAAACGCAAAGATTAAAAGGCAATATCTGGGGGGGCCGACCGGATTGGAAGCGGCGGCTCGTGTAAACAGTTGCCGGCAGCGCGCACTTATCTCGACGGGGGTGGAAGGATATCACCAAGGACCAACGACCTCCTGTCGCGGCGACATCCGAAAGTATAAGGGAAACATCCCTTCAAATTCGACACGGATGAATCAATTACCGACCTCTTTCCTTACGCCACGTCGCATTGAATTAATTTTATTCAAATAACATTTTTAAAAAGTTGGGGAACCTTTTCCAGTTTAACGAGCAGTGACTGCTGAAAATATAAACTGTAATTTTATTCGCATTTATTTTTTTGCATAATTGGTGTAATTTTTTAATGTGCTCGAACTTAACTTAGAAATAGTAACATTTACAATTTAACTGAGCACTCGCTAAATCGTACAACCTTCATAATTGAAGTTAGTTAAGAGAAAACATTGTAATGTTAGCAGTTAAATGAAAATGAAGTTATTTTACTCTTAACAAAAAATATTTATGATAATGTGAATAATATGAAGAAGTACCTGACATAGTCCGCACTCTATGAAATCGGATTAATCGAAAACATTAAAATTGCACACAAGGAGGCAGTATTCATGAAAAATGGTAATATTTTAATAAAAACAAATATAGAATTTACATAATATAATGTTGATCAACTCAAATTTAGTTTCTTTGGAAATTCTCCAACCATTCAATAATAAATCCACACTGATTGAAGCTGTGCTATGTGAGGTTTTTTTCGTATTATATAATATTTAAAAAATAATTTCAGTCTACATATAATGAAATGGGTCCTATGGTCCTTTGCAGGGGTGGTATTGTATTTTCCTTTTCTTTTTTCTTATAATTATATAAATGTTTTATTATTCTGTACACTATTGCAATTAAAAGTAAATAATATGAATATAATGAAATATCCAAAAAGGAATACTTTAGATATGCAAATGCAGAGAAACTTCTTATAAAACGACAGTTTCAACATTATTTACGTGCAGCGTCACGGTTCATTAAATGATACCATAAGCAACTAGACAGTAATTGCAATTTACATTATTATTTACACCTACAAAATTAATCGTGGAATGACTTTTATTAATACTTTCTCAATTATTGGAGCCTTCCACTAAACTTCCAAGTTTTAACACAAGGAAATGTATTTGGACCTATTACAGCAGCGGTTTCTAAACTTGATGTTACTACGCCTCCCATAAAAATATTTAACCATTTGACGCCTCCCCGCCCCTTAATCCATTTCATAAAATAATAAAACTTTAGCAGTCATTTGGAAAATTGTTCACTGTGACTAATTTTCGCGGCTCCCTTTAGACTAGTCCGCGCCTCCCAGTTTGGAAAACGCTGTATTACAGGATGCCGAGACCGGTTCAACATTTTATAACTCTCTTTATACTTTTACTATCCAGTAAAAAAAAACATGTGTAGTAACATTGGTATATTTAATAAAAATAGTGACAATTTCCGTCTGGATCTGAATCCAGTGGTTGACAACCTTTAGAGTAAAGAGTTATTTTCAAGGCAATGCGGTCAAAAAGAACCTGGGAGCCGCACAAAGCATTATTACTAGTCATTTTTTAACCCAACCTATACAGTCATTATATGAGCTGGAAACCGCAATTTCTCACAATCGGAGCCGCACTTTGCCTACCCATACCATGACTCTTTTTTAATTTATAAATAAGATATTGCATCAAGTATGAATAGTGTAGAATACTTGCAAATATCACAAATTTTATTTACATAATTATTAATATTAAACAAATCAACAGTTACTTTAAATTAATTAACATTGATATTTACATTAGTTACAACAGTTAATAATATCTTGAAGAAAAATACATATAACATTCAAAAGATGAAGGAAAATTCAATCAGAAAACTAAAGATTACTGAACAAAAAAAATGTATATATATATTTTAAGAAAAGTATAAATTAATATTTAAATTTAAAAAAGACATATAAAACAGTAAGTTATTAAAAATATTATATAAATTTGACTTTTTTTTTTCTTAAAATATTAATTAGAAATAAATTGTAAATAAATTTAAAACATATAAGAATGTTGTATGATCAAAATAGGTCACTGGCCTTTCTTTGCATATTTTACTTCTAATAAATAATATCTTTCTATGCAAAAATTAATGTAAAAAAATAATTATTAATTTAAATATAATTTTAAAAAAATCAATTCTTCAATTAAATTTAAAAAATAAAGCGTAAAAGTAATTTCTTGTAATGTATAGCTTTACGTCCTTTGTATGTGGCGAATATAAAATAAAATTTTGTTAATGTTTCAAATTTTCAAAAGTGACAAAAAGCGAGTAATTATTATTTTTAGTTAACTGAAAACGATGCAACTGTTTACTATAATATACAGTGTGGATGTGTTACTATATATATTGAACGGCGGCATGCGGCGACGATCAAAGGGTATCCTTTCCTTTTTTCAGGGCCTCGACTTGAGGATGTCTTTGAGTATATATAGTAATAGGAATATAAAGAATATTCATTTCTCTTATCCTTTACGAGCGCGACAGAGTGAAGATAATTCAAAATTCTTACGACATTTACCAGTTTTTGGATACGACCTTCGATCTTCGAAGAACGGCCGCCAACCGAAACGAGCAGCGAAGAAGAAAAAAGTAAACAAAAATAAATAAATAAGCGAACGGCAGAGAGACGAATATTTAAATATACATATAAATATCGAGGAAAAATGAAGGAGGATGTTGAATAAATTTTCGTATTTGGCGAGAGTTTCTCTCTACAAAAATATTGATTGTGAAATATTATTAATTCATTAATTAACAATATATCATTAGTTTTCATTATTTATTTCGACTACGGAATGCACAAATATTCATAATTAATTGTGACGTCCACGGAAAAATAAATTTGGAAGCTTTATTCGAATTTTATTATAAATAGCAGAGACCAATCTTTCACCTGACCCATTCTCATTCAGAGTTCAAAATTCGAAGAACTATGGATATTATATTGACGAAAAAGTATACATTTTTGGTGTAAAGAACATTTTTTGTTTACAATGATTTACATAATGTTACAATTAATGTTCTTGTTGACTGGATTTCTAGAAAGTTCTAGAACAATTTGCAATGATCATATTTTGAATAAACTGCTTGAAAACATACAAAATAAATATTTAGTTAATTCCTATACTTCTATATGTTTCCATTCTAATTTATTAGTTTTATATTTATAATAAACTTGAAACAGTAGTAAGCAAATATTAAATATTGATTCAACACAATTTATTAAAATGCAGAAAGAAAACATGCATTTCCGGGCAGAAAGACTTATGGTCTATAGCCATTTGCAGCAAACTTGGCCACAAAGCGAAAAGCCGTATAATGAATCAATTATTCTAATACAAATTCAATGGGATAGCTTCCAAATTTGTTAAATATGTAACATGGTCTATGATTCAAAATGCATTTCATTTAAATAAAAAAATCATGCATAACAATTACATACATTTGTACATAAATTAATAACAGATTCCAAAAACCAACAATAATCTATAAACAAAAATGAAACAACTTCATGTACATAAAATATGTGTATGTATACAAATACATATTTTTTTAAATGGCTTTAATTTGAAGACGACGAAGAAATGGTAACTTACAGATCACTGTCGTCATTTTTCGCTGCTATGGATGGTCCTGGCTTAAAAAAATGTCCAACGTTGTTTGTCTTGCCTTCTTGTCTATTTCGTTCTTAAATGACATCGAAAAAAAGTTTTTTGCCGTTATTGCGAAACATTTTAGGCCGTAAATCGAAAACGTGCCTTAATTAAAGAGGGCCGTTATAGCAAAATGCCATATAAAGAGCGGCCGTATAGCGAGGTATGGGTGTAGTATTTTTACATTTTTTCTTCATTTTATTACATTATTTTTTTATAGTTATTGCAATAAATTTTATTATTATATGTTATTATTACTAATTTTAAAATCAAATTATTATGTTGTGGAGATATAGAAAAGGGTTATTTAACATCTTGTGGACAGTACATGATTTTATGACCGGTACCACTTGTAAAAATTTGCGAAATAGTGTGTGAGAAATAGGTATTATTGTATGAATATCTTTAGTTTTTTATTTGATTCTGTGATTATTGCAATACATATTAAAACGATAGTAAATTAATAAGTTATAACATAGTTTATATAGAAAATGTATTTACAGCCATATCTCTTATATATTATGTTCAAATATGTTAGTTTTAATATAAGCTTCAATAACTGTAATCAGGTTAGAAAATTTCAAAACATTGAGGAAAATAAAAATAAATTCAAAAATACAGTAGTTTCTCGACACACGAGTTTCATTCGTTCTGTAACCTTGCTCGTATGTTAAATTGCTCGTATCTCAAAGCAATTTTCACACGACACCAACATGCACTCCTCAAATTGGTGTCGTGTGCAGCGGTGTAGAGTGCGATTCCTCTTATCTCATATATTGTTCACATCTCAAAGCAAAATATCGCTCGCTCGTATCTCAAAACACTCGTATATTAGGGCACTCGTATATCGAGGTACCACTGTATTTCTTTTATACATATGTGATCATTGTTTTCATGCGATTTATTCATAGGTCCTATTATCAGCACTTAACTCAAAATCTTAAATGCTTATGAAATTACTTGCCTGGTGTACACCGTCAGTGTGAGATATAATTACGTCTTCACTGTGATAATTAAAGTATGAAAATGAAACCATATAAATTAACTCTTTTATGATGACTTTTACACCGGACATAAATTAACTGAGAGGTTTAATTACGAAACGGCTCGGTTAATTTCTCATCGCGCGCCAATCTTGGAAGGCCAGAACAACAAAGTCATTTTACATGATTGGGTAATCATCATACATTCAATTTACATATACAAAAATACATAGTTTTAGTCTCAAAATTGATTAGTTAATGTAACCATTTATTTGTATAATCGTACATTAATTTGTCATTAATTATAGAAAAATATTTGTCCTGACTTTATTGAAATAAAGAGTAAAGCAACGTATACAAAATACGAAAACTAATTTCAAATCAAACTTAATTAATTAAATATACAATGTTGGTAGTTGACCACCTCAAAAGAAAATCAACTAAATTATTCATTAAGAAATATCAGCGTTTCTCAACCTTTTATCTAGATGATCTTTAGTTGTGCAACGACCCAATAGCTGTCATTTCGTGACTCATTCAAATTAAACGCGGGATGAGAAATGCTGATATACAGTAAAATCTTGAACGATTGTACAGTTAATTCATGTATAATACTCATAAATTAATAAACGACGATTTTTACTTGAATTTATTTAAAGGTTCAGAAATTATTTTATTTAGAGTTTTGTCAACTTAAGCTATTAATTTAAATTATATAGTTTTAATAAAATTTTATAATACACCCGTATCTCGCTTTACGGCCTAGATACGTCCCACGAAATTTGGCCGCAAAGCGAAAAACCGCATAAGTAACCAAATATTGGCAATATTTAGATATATCGACATGGAAAAAAGTTTTTTTTTTGCCGTTATAGCGAAACATTTTAGGCCGTAAATCGAAAACGTGCCTTAATTGAAGAGTGCCGTTATAGCGAAATGCCGTATAAAGAGCGGCAGTATAGCGAGGCATGGGTGCATTATTTTATCATTGCAATTATATTATATATTTTTATCTACTATTTTGTATGATTTTTATAAGAAACGCCATTATAATTAATTAATCATATACTTTACTCAAGAATAGTACACAAAATTAAACTTTGAGTATAAGATAAAGAATTTTGTCAACTATTATGCGCACTAGAATGAAAATTAAATTAGAAAATTAACGGTATATTTTATCATATTCTATTCTTTTATCTATTAGTAATTATATTATTTATGAAGTGAGTACGTAGTTTCAATAAATATATTTTATGTTCGGGGCGAAAAGGGTAATTAATATTCATAGCGTGGAATGTATTTTAAATGTTGTTCCTGTAGTCATCTCCGTCCGAAAGGATGAAATTACGCGTACACGTTTTATGCCCATATGGAAGTGGGAGAGATAGGATTCCGCCGGTATTCAGTTTGTGAATTATTAAGTGTAAGATACATAAAATTAATTTAGATGAACACGGAGATACCCCGAGATATGGGATAGCTGCTGCATATTCTGAATGCATTATGCATACTCCCAAGCACACGAAAGGGACACGAGAATAATAAGCGGAAAAATAATAATAATAACGACACGAAACTGATTTCCTTAATGTGAGATGATTTTATTTATTACAATTATTTACTTACATTCTGTATGGGGCAACCAAATTTTAAAACACTTATGTGTTTACTCATAGTTCTCATTAACTGATTGTTTATGTATTCATTAATGTAATTGTATAATTACATAATTTACATACAATAATTAAAAATCTACAAATTACGAAATTTCAGTACATCATTTATTTTAAGTTATAACTATATTTTGGTAGACACTTTGTAATTTGCAATTTTGAAAATTATTGCTTTAAAACAAGATGACAGGTAATAATAATTATGTGTAAATAATGTTTCAATTTACATAAATAATAAAATAATAATATCCTCAAAAAAGTTGTTTAACTTTGAAGTTAAAAATCATTCAATTAATGCTACAAAACGATCAAATTTTTGCAAAGTTTGTTTTAAACCAGACTCATCCAGTACTTTACAACTCTATTAAAAGAGACATGTCTATATAGAATGAGAAATATCTTGTCATTAATTGACACATATTTATATATTATTAATATGTTATTAAATATAATTACAGAATATGACTTTCATCCTCAAGCAAGTTGTTTAACTTTAAAGTTAAATTCATTCAATTTCAATGCAGCAATCTCTCACATAGATCAAATTTACCCGGACTGTTTGAAACCGGACTAATCGAGGACAGTTATTTGCAATAGTTCGATAATTTGAGAAAAAATAAAACATAAGTCAAATGGTGGGTAAATCGTACCCATTTGTAAAGAAATTGCTTCAACTCCGCATAAACTAATGGTGATTATTAAAATGCACAGAAAATGTATGAATGTTGATTGCAACGTACTGTTTTTTAACAGACAATATCTTAAAATTGACTGCTCTAAAAGGTTGCTGTTTATTAAAACAATTTACAAGAATTATTATACATATTTCTAAACAGAGTCTATAGATAATTTATAGTTTTTTTTTCTTTAATTCACCATATTTGTTGAATTACATAACCTATATTCAAAACAGTATGAAGTGACATAACATTAGGTACTAACATTATTTCAAGAATTATTGGCACCAATGCGAAAGCTGCAATTTTAATCTGGGACAAGAATAAAACGCTAGTGAATATGCTCATTAAGAAGTAAGTTTATGCTATGCACGATGTAGTCATACAATATAATGTATAGATAAATAGAAAACAGATCGTTTGAAAAATCTAAAAACTATGTGGGATACAGTACATTATCTATAGGAATTTATTATTTTTAAAGAAAATACAATAAATCATTTTCATTCTACGTTTGCTTGCATGATTCTAGTACATAGTGTAAAATAGTTAATATAGGCGGAAATAGTTTGAATGTTTGAATAATTAAGATTGATTAATGAATCTTTTCCGTTAAATAGAAACATATTTGGACCTAATTATCCCGAAAAAAAGTTGTTAAGATTTGAAATTAAAATCATCTATTAAAAGCTATACGACAATCTAATTATATCTAGCTATAGATATATAGCCTCATACTATCGGGTAATAGATTCCACCCGGACTGTTTGAAACCGGACTAATCGAGTACTTTATAACAGTATAAAAAGAGACATGACTATATAAAAGGGAACATATTATGCCTTTAATATATTACACATTTTTATATATTATTAATAGGTCATGAACTTTACACTCAAAGAAGTTACTTAACTTTGAAGTTAAAATCATCCAATAATTGCTACAAGACCAGCAAACTTGACCGAACTAATCGAGGATTTTGAAACTGCACCAAAAAACGACTTGACTATATTAAAGAAAAATGTTTACCTTATTTTTAATAAACATATATGTGTGTATTATAATTATTAATAGATCAACAATTCAAATAAAACCATTAAAATAGATATTAATATGCCATTAGACAATCTATATTACAAACATATACAGCAATGTTTACTATAGTACGGGTAATCGGTTCCACTCGGACTGTTTGAAACCAAACTAACTGTGCACATTAACCTGTGAAAAATAGATTTTACTGCATAAAAAATTCTATACGAAAAATAAATGTATGTAAAATCTCTCCGTATCCCGTTCCTCCCTTCCCTCTTTCCAAAACTAAAATTGTTCCTATTCTCGATAGATACCTCTCACTTCCCCTTAAAGCTATCTCAAAAGATTCAAATTAATCCACTTTCTCCAAATTTTATATCCCTCGAAATCCATCAAATCCTCCTAAATATAAGTATCCCAGACTTATAAATAAATACCAGTATCTATTGTCCCTATAATTATGTTCTTTCCCTTTTCCAGAGTATGTTTTATTATTATTTTTTCTTCTCTCTAACAATTTAATTAATTAGAATAGAATTTATTAAAATATTTAAACCGGATTCACTATAGTCTTGCTATTAGACTTACTAATCGAAGCCGTACTATGTAAAGTATTACTGCACTGTCAAAACCGTCAAATTGCGAAATCATCAATTGAGATTTGAAATATACAATGTAAGATCAATCTCTACTTAACAATATTTATCGCATATATACCAACTGATCCAACTTTATAACATTATGTGCCGTATATATTATAGTATACTAATCACTAAATTTTATTACTTAAGCTCCTGAATAAGATTCAGTTTATGGATATCAGTTAAAGCGAGTAATAAAATATACAAATTGTAAGTTTAACGAATTTACATTTAACCAGCTTACGTTTTGAGCTATCAAAGGGATATATTATTGAAAGAATAACAAATTAAAATTATAATATTATTATTATCAAATTCATTGCAACAACTACATGAAAATATATGCAAAAATGAACAACAAAAAATACAATTATTGCCATTACTACAACGGGCAATGGACCATAGGTCTTTCTGTCCGAAATTCAAATAATATTACTAAATAGGTCCTGTGGTCAATACAATAATTTTGTTATAAAAAAATATTGTCCAGATAAAAAATAAATCCAAATACTATTTATAACATAGAGGATACAGCAATACCTCGCACAGTGCGGAAAATAGGTAATCTGTTTGTAATAGTACTAATGGAAACACAAAATGCGCACGAAACTAAACAACGCAAAAAGTCATGATTGTAAAATCCTATAATTTACATAATAAACTAATGTTCCATAAAAACTTTTATAATTCAATATCTCAACTGAAATTTGGTTTGTTTTGAAATTTTTAGTGAATCTGTATTGATTGAAGCCATGCTATGCGAGATATTGCTGAGAAGAAAAAACATCAATTTGTAACAAATATAACAGTTGTTTAATTATAATTGTTGTTATCTTCGTTTTCCTGACTATTTGTTATATCTGTTATTATTATTTTTAAAAGAAAACATTTCGACATGACAAAAAAATACTTCGACCCAATTTGTATTAAGAACAAAAATAATATGACTAATATTTATATGTCACTGCTCACATATTACTATTATTTAGTAGAAACATTTTGAATTTATTAAATAAAGTGAGAGTTGAAAAAAAAGTACTGAAATTGTAAAATTTAATAGAATTAATAATTGTAATGTAAATGGGATTAATTACGTAATTGGGGAAATTAAGTACGTTTAAACTAATATTGGGGGATTGAATTATATTAATTATGCAATAATCATTTAGGTTTTGTAACGATTGAAAATTGGTTTTTGCATGCGAATTTTGCAAATGCAATTAATATTGTTTCGCGCATTTATTATCATGTTATTTTATAATCTACATGGCAATCCAATTTATGTACAATGTTGAAATTTGTACCGAAATAAATCGTACATTTAATTTAAACAAATATTATTGTTATTATCAAATCGGGTATTATAATTTTTAATAATTCATGTGATGCGATTCTCGTCAAATAATGAAGCTTAAATAATGTTGCGGTGCTGCACCATAAATCAAATGATCCTCGCCCATTGACGATTTAATAATTAATTAGTACGTGAAATCATTAAATGCTGCAAAGAGGCGAGAGTACGTCAATTAAGGTTGAAGTTGTTGTTATTGTTGTTGGTTTTCCTGAGTGGATGAGGATGAGGCTGAGGCGAAAAAAGAAGGTGGCAGAAGGGCATTATATTCGGGTATTCCAGTAACGAGCAAATTGAAATGTAACCATTAATCAAGTTGACGTCTTATTACTACCACATTACGCTAACAAGGCTGTTAGTCTTTCTTGATCTGGCCACAATCGGCCGCCGTTCGTCCGTCCGTCCATCCTTCCATCCGTCCGTCACTCACTCCACTCCGGTCTTCTTCGTCTCATTCTTGTTTTTATTCCTCCAGTTCACTTCACTCGCATCTTAGTGCAGCAACAGCAGATGAAGCAGATGACTCAAATGAGCGAATGCCTCTTTCCTCCGCTGACAGCGGTCCAAAAGGCAAATTTTTATTCGACTTCTTTTCTTTTTTTCTTTCGGTTTTATTCTCGCCTGCTCTTCTTCGTCCTCGCACACCAACAATCGCTTCGCGCAAAAGTCGTTGCACTCGCATATCGTTAATTCGCAGTCATCAAATTTCTTATCATTCTCACTTTCCCAATTAGAATCTGGTTTAAAATGCATTCCAACGTACAGTGTAAACTCAAATATGGTTATCTCGAGACCTCGTAAACTAAAATCATTAAGGATTTCAATATTCAATAATAAGTTTTCTCAACAAACACATTCATTTTATGTCATTTATTTAAAGTAGGAGTTTTCAACTTGTTCGTCTCAATACACACATGAACATATAGTTAATTTTTCGCATTACACTTCTCTCATGGCTGAAATTCACTAGTCTAACAAATTGACTAAGGTCTTAATCTTCAACTCATTTTTTTTATTTTTTAAAATTATAATCAATATTAAACTGATACATTCTTTCAATATATACCCATACCTCGCTATACGGCCGCTCTTTATACGACATTTCGCTAAAACGGCCCTCATCAATTAAGGCACGTTTTCGATTTACGGCCTAAAATGTTTCGCTATAACGGCAAAAAAACGTTTTCGATGTCGATATATCTACATGTTGCCAATCTTGCGCAAGAGCAATTATTGATTCCTTATACGGCTTTCCGCTTTGCGGCCAAGTTTCGTGGAACGTATCTAGGCCGTAAAGCGAGGTATGGGTGTATTCATATAACATATTTTAAATATAGTGGAAATTAAAAATCATCAGATAGATAACAATAATATAAAAACATATTGTTTTGCATTCAAACTTTTAATTAGAATAAAACAATTTAGTCATGGAAATATCCACAATAATGAATTAAAAACTATTTCCAAAACATAATTTTACAGGAAAACCTCTGCATTCTGCAGTTTGACAATGCTCCTTCACTCCTATCATAGTGTGTTTTTTTTTTTACAGAAAACATAAATTCCATTCTTTAACCATTATATCATAGATTAGTTGTATAATTTGATGTCATTGACATTAAACAAATTAATTAGAATTGATGTTAAAAAAGGACAAATAAAACTTATTTTGAAAGACTACACCATTAGAAATGCCAATTGAAAATACTGTTAATTCTTGAAATAAAGTCACTAAGGAAAGAGTAAATGTAATTTGGTGCTAATTTAACAATAAATAGAAAATTATATTAAGTACAATTAATATGATTTGAAAATCATGATGAAAGTGTTAATAAGACAATGGATAAAAAAAATATATATATAGAAGTTCCTGCCAAATAATGTTAATATATTTATTCTATCAAAAATATAAGAAAACATGCAGTAGTAGAATTTAATTTTTGTAATTTTATGTTATTGTATGAAATTTTTAGTAATTATTGTTACAATAAATATGCTATTTATATACAAAAAATAAGAAGTTTATTTCATACTTCAACAAAAAATCTATCTAAAATATATAACATGTAAAATAATGTAACATATATCATATATTTTTATATCAAATACTGCTTAAATTTAGATGTTTTTTTTATTATCATCATTAAATAAATGTATTGGCCTAAAGGACTTTCTGTCCTATTTAGTCTTTTTTTGTCTTTTAAAATACGATATTTGCAATCTGTTCATGTGGACAAAACATGCAGACACTTGTTTTTGGAACCATTGCCCATTGACAACTAATTCATTTTGATGGCTATCTGTACATGTTTTTCAGTTGTAAAAGTTTGTAGTCTGACGTTTATTATGCAGTTTATTATTAAGAAAATAATATTTAATGTAAACGAATTTAATTATAGTTAATTAATTACAACTGTAAATCTATTAAACATTTCTAATTAGTTTATAGTGAAGTGTATTTCATATACAATCAATGAATAAACGCGTATTAAAGTTGAAGCAATTCTCAAAAACGAAGTCATGTCCCAAATGACACCCACGAAGTCGATCTCGTGCAGAGGTTTAATGAACTTGCTGGCTACCATGCATATTGCATCAATAACGATAGAAGTAATTGTTGAGTTGCTGGCTTATCTCGTCTTATAACTGGATTCAATAGCAGATCGTATCATAATAAAAAATAAATATATATATATTTATACGTTGATTCAATGCGTGCGATAAATCCCTTAAATATGCCTTATTTTTTATTGTCGCAGAGCGGATCGGAGAGGAACGTTTAATGTTCCACATTTGAATATGAAAAAAAAATGATAATAAAAAAATATATACATCACGTCCGTCCATCAAGTCACTCCGTTATTACTGAATCACTTTTATGGACTTCATAAATAATTTCCTATGGTAATAATGTATCCATGAACAACATTCATATATTACACATTTGACAATTATGCTGATCAATTTAAATCGATTACCTAAATTACTTAAAATTACATCATTTATTAAATATAGAGTAAAATTATTAAAATAAAAGTTACATAAAATATAACATGATGATATAAATTATTATGAAATGCTACTTTAAATTTTACGATGCTTTTTTTAATCTGTGACTTTTCATGTAATATTTATATTATAGCAATAGTATTACATTATCTACGGAAAATCTACAAAACTCATATATGTCGGAACAAGAAAAAAAAATGTTTACTTGAAAATTAAGGAGTCGTTGTTTATAAAACATTTTGTAAATATTTTATAAACACCCTTAAAATTACCCAATTATTTTCCAAACTCCAAACTCGAACTATAACTTTAATTTCCTGTTTTGCTAATCTTATTTTCACTGAACACATACAGCTATACTAAACCTTTGTTTCCAACTGATTTACTCACATGTAATAAATAAAACATAAAACCTAAATATATCCAAACGTCTATTTAAAAAATAGTGTAATAATTGATATTGAGACTAACTATTACTATTTAACAAAAAATCGGGTTTATAATTGCATATGCTAATCTTAATACGTCATTAAGTGGAGAATCAATAAACTTGCAACGATTTCAATGTACATTTTTTGCATATTTCATTTTGGAATACAATGATTCACAAAGATACTTTGATGTGAACAACATGAGCAGCCGTGCACATTTATTACAGTCATGTATTTTACAAATTTCCAAAATTCGAATTAATCATTTTCCTCTTTAGCCTCCCTATTTTTTAATAATAACTTCCTTATTCGTATAGTTCTTAAAGTCCATAAATTAATCGAATAACATGCAAAATTAAATCCCAAATCTGCCCTTATTTATTTGCTTTCTATTACTGTTGGAGGGTTATGAAATATTTTGTTCTGTACTTTTTTCGTAAAAGATTTTTATTTCTCTTTCAAAGCTAATTATAAAGTTTTGGGCCTTTAAAGCTTGGTCGAGTATGGCTGAGTTAAGGGATTACCCGAAAAACCATGAATGTGCGACATGTGTTTACTTGTATATACTTTTTATCCGATATATATTTAAATTATCTATTAAGCATTTAGAAAAATATAGGAATTTAGTAGATTTTGCATATCTATTTTTTTGAATTTTTCCCATACCTATCTTCTACAAGGTCTTTTCAACTTGCGTTTTGTGTCATTTGGTGTTATTTCAGTATATCATATTAATGTCACTATAGTATCATTATATTTATTCCAAAATAACAAGGCAAAATTGTTGTTCAAAAATTCTATAAAATGTTGCTTTCTCAATGGAAGTAATTTGATATAATATTATTTAAATTTAATTACATAATATATGAAGTTGCTCCCACGACAATTTCCTGCATGCATTAATGTTATACACACTTGATTATTTCCATACCTATAAATTTCATACCAATTAGTAGATATTGATGATTTAACTTTCATTATCGGATGTGGGTTCGTCGCTATATAATATTCGCATTGCTTGTAATGTCGTTTAGAGTAGATGTTAAGTTAATAAGAAAGATATTTAAAATAAAATTTATAAATATAATTCATACATATGATTTAATATGCATCTCTTGGATATATGAAAATTAATGGAATAAAATGATAATTGCAATTAATAATTTTAAAAAAAAGAAAGAATAATGAGATATATTCACGTGTGAGTTGGGCAGGTACATAAAAAATGCATCAAGCAAGGATTACAGATGTTTGTAGAAGAAATGAGAAAGTGATAAGGTGTTGATTAATTAGAGTCGATTAAACGTAATCTCGCGGCTCGGATCTCTTTTGCCGAGGGAAATATCTCTGATTACTTAATTAAATAAATGCGTCGATCTTTAACTTTGATAAATGGAAGAGGAATTTCGTTTGGATGAATTCCGATGCAATCGCTCCGGTGGAAAGGGGCAAAGGCCGATGGGGCTACCAACAAAAGACCCAGATTCGGTCTTGTAAACATTTTATAGTAGCTGCGTTTCTCTTCCATCTTCCACCTTCCGTCCTCTTTCTCTTCGTCGGTTTTCGTCCTCGTCCTCCCCCGGTGCCGCATTTGCTCGTGTCGCCGGTCTTCCCATGTGGCTAATAAACATAATTTGAAATATCTCCCGGTTGACACTATCTAAATAATATCCGAGGCGAACACTAACTGATTCAACACCTTTCAATTCCGAAAGCCGCATTCCGAGACTCCCCCAACGCATATGTCCTGTGTAGGTGAGAACGAGAGGTCGAGGGAATCGGAGGGAGATCGAGATGCTCCAAAGTTTATGATCCTCGCCGTGTGTGACCGAAACTCGGCTCGGTCGACTCGCTCGAATCCCAGTCCCGATTCCTTAATTACGCTCATTTTTCAAAATAAATTATTTCGTTTCACATTCATTTCCAGAAGCGACTCACGTATGTCCAGAACGGAAAAACCAGTTCGTGTCGGGCAACTCGAGGAGTCGCTTAACCTTACAGCGAAATTCACGAAATACACATTGTGTAGGCGTTTATTAATTTAAATCCCTATCATCTGATAATTAACACGAAATTATACAATTAATTATGATAGCCACGGTAATTAACAATAAATATTACATCTATTGTAACAAACACATAATAAAGAAACAAAAAATCAACATTTTCAATTATAACAAATACATCTGTTTTTAAATTATGTAATGCACAACTGGTTAGAATTCATTATTAACTTAATTAACTACTGATGAGCTAAAAAAATCTTTAAAATTGCATGCTATGATGAAAAGTGGTTACTCTCAATGATACTTGCTAAGTAACGTATCATGTATCTGTCAACTATCACTTATATAATATTGTATATGCATTTAACTCAGAAAACTACCCATAATTATGAAAACATAATAATAAAAGTAATTATATACCTCGGTTAACGTTACTACAGATTATAAAGCTCTAATATAAAGAAATTGACAAATTGAAACCCTATTTAATATAAAGATTATTCCATTATAAGGTAATTGTTGGGAGAATCATCCGATACAAAAAGACTAAAAGTTATAATATACGAAGAAAATAACGTAAAAATGAAATTATTTTGAAGACTGAATAAATATGTATCGAAAATGTTGGTGAAATTTGTTGACTGCAGAAGTTAAAAATTAATTATGCTTCTACCATATAATGTTAGAAATTAGAGATTTTTTGCAACATAAAATCACAAAAATAACATACATAGTTGACAGTTCAGAAAATGTTCTCCATTCTAAACATGTTTACTCATTATTTTCTTTAGGAAAGCATATATTCGTTAGTCGAGATATGCATATATGTAATAATTCATTTAAAATGTAATTTTTGGTAATAATTTAATGTCAATACAAATAATCAATCTAGTTAAAATATACTATTCTTAACAGAACTTTAGTTAATATAACTTTTATACAGAGGTTTTAAGAGAAAGCTTTTCATTTAAACTTGGTGTTCAATTAATATCGAATCTATCCAACTTTACTGCTTACAACATGTATCTAATATTTCTGTTTAATGCTATATTATTTTACTATTCTCGAATGTTTCGTATCTTCATGTGATATGCAACTTTCGGCATATACTTGTACTTGTTCAATCAGTCAAGAAGAAGTTATTTGTCTATACAAACATAGCAAGTGCTGTAAAACTTATCCGAGGATCGGTTAATCCGGATCGACGAGACACCAACAGTCAGTAGCTTTAACATGGTCAAAATCTATCTTAGGTAGTTATACTTATCGGATTCCTGAGGATTATTTGTAAATCCGAAATAGCAAAATTATACTCAATTTATGCTTTCATGAAATATTCTTAAATAAATTGAAGAAATGAATAACATTTTTAGTATGATTCTTTAGATTATTTAAGTATAGTTTCAGTCATAATGTAAATATAGTAAATAGACATTATTGAATAAGATTCAGTAACTGTTGTATATTAATAAAAGTATATTCTAATATAATAATAATGCTTTACAAATAAATACCAGAATATTCGAATATCAGGTAGTGTTCAAGATCGATACACCAAGTACCTATATTTAACGTAGTCGAGTCGAACTAAATCCGGATAAACCTTTTTCAAGTATCATAGATTATCGATATTTACATTATATTGTGTATTAAAACTAATATAATTCCCACCGGATTAGCAAATTATCGATGAAAATCTACTTTATAAATTCAAAACATCAAATACAATTACTTTTATTAGTGGTTTCCTTCGTAATTAAACATATACAGGAAAATTTATATTGTAATATCTACTAAATTGATTTATCTATTAAATATTTGTTTAGTACATGTATTTCTTAATTTCACAATTTTTATTAATGTAAAATAAATTATGAAATATGCTGTTATTATTAAAAAGTAATAAATGAGGAAATGCAACAATATATTTTTATTAAAATATCAATGTACAATTATCCACAAAATTCAGCATTTCATTACAAAATCTATAACTTTTAATCTTAATAATTAAGAAACGCAACTTAAAAAATGCAAAATATATTTCGTTACAACAGATGCATATCTTTATAAAGTGAAATACACGTGAATGGTCTTAAAATAAACATTTCGCAGGACGGCGAATAATCAATAATTAAGGAAGCACCAGGCCGGTTTGCAAAGTGCCCATTGAATAATATAACAATTAAAGAGTGAAGATTACCCACATCATTAAAGGAATGTCAGGAGATGCCGTTGAGAATAAATATATCAATTTAGACCTATTAGAATGCAACCAATTTGTTACTAGTAATTAGAAAGCTGCTATAAAACACTAAAAAAGATTATCGTAAATTAGTATGCGTACTTCATCTTTTAAAAGATTTTATTTCTATTAAATTATATTTATTAGATTATATTAAAGCTGCAACTGATATTTTATTATTTTTACAATAAATTCAACTTTTCTTTTATATATAAGCAACATTATCAAGGAAATTGTAAAATACTTGACAAATGCTATATTAAATGCAATACAATTCCAAGATATTTGTAAAATTATAAGAACGTAAAGGCTGTTGTCAATAGTATTTTCATGTACACCCAAACCTGGTTATACGGCCGCTCTTTATACGGCATTTCGCTATAACGGCCATCTTCAATTAAGGCACGTTTCGATTTACGGCCTAAAATATTTCTCTATAACGGCAAAAAAACTCTTTTCCATGTCGATATATCTATATATTGCCAATCTTGCGCAAGCGCAATAATTGATTCGTTATACGGCTTTTCTCTTTTCGGCCAAGTTTCGTGGAACGTATCTAGGACGTAAAGCGAGGTATGGGTGTATATATATTACTCTATGGAATAATTTGTTATTTCGTAAAGCTAAATTATAATTACAATAGTTTTGTTATTTGATACTTTAACTAATTGTTCTGTAAAATATTGATTGCACTCTATTTCAAGTATGTAATCAAATGTCTTACCAAATAGCAATAATAATAAAATTCGTCTAATTAACAACATTTCATTTTATATAATACTTGATATAAAAAAGATTTAGATAGTTTATTATTAATAAATAACTTAAATTATTTTTTTTATTTTTACAACTTCATGTAATATAGAATAATTCATACTTGCAAAGTAACCCGTAATGTCTAGATGTTATTAATTAGATAACGAAGAACTATGTTGAATCAAAATGATTGAAATCTTTAACCTAGATAGAAGAAAATTCTAGTACATTAAATGTCAACGACTATAAGATTGGTCCATTGGATAAAATTTAAATTATTGTTTCGTAGAATTAATATAGAAATATAAACCTGTTCTTAACAATATGAAAAGTGAAAAATTGCTTTATTATGATTTTCAAAATAGGGCTCATTTATCAAACACTAAAAATCCAGGTATTCAAATTCAATTAAGTTTATGTAATATAACAAATTAAAATGTTATAACATTGTTAAATATTAAGTTCGATAACTTAAAAATAGTCATTATATATATTGTAAATTTCCTTTTGTAATGGCTTATAATAAATATATATTTTTTTATATTTTAAGCATATTTATGTAACAATGTTTAATACATATATGTAATGGTCTATTGCACGCCCTTTGTATACTAATGATTCCTATTATTAACATGATTTAATAGAAATGAGAACATTCCTTAACGTTTGAATAATAACAAATTATTTAGTACTATTATAATGTGTAATCACGCAACCAGATAGAAAGATTTTAAGAAAGTTTACACTACTTAAGAATTTCCTTTGCAAAGAAAACTCGATTAAAGTTACGAAACTTTGATATCAGAGATCGTAATTTTAAGCATAAGACGATCAGAACTTATACTAGAAAATAACATCCAAGAAATTACAAACGGAGTTATCCAAATGTATAAATCAATAGATTTTAAAAATGTTGAAGAAGAGATTTTTCTATTTTTTAATGCAGAAAATAATGATTGAAAATCTAGATAACGTTGATAAACAAAATGAAGACGAAGTTAAAGAATTTCCTATCGAAGGAATGTATCACTCAAAGATTGAGATACTTAAATAACAATAAAGGCGTTTGGTGAAAATAATCGTGATTAATTATTAAGAAAACGTGTTTTTATTGACTCAGGTTAAATAGAATCTTCGTTTAGTCAATTATTAAACGAAAGAGAAAATGATAAACAAATTGTTTTCTTTTTTTTATATAACTTGTCTGTTTAAAAGAAATAAAATGCCTTCCAAAAAGAGCATTCTAATTTATTCTGACAATTAATTAATGAAATAATTTCGTAGTAAAACAACTTTATAACTAAATAAGTATTTAACCGAAGTCTTGTTGTCCTCATTTTTAAATTAGGTATAACACTCTAAATGTTTTATTTTTTGTTATAGTTTTATTCGAATTCTTAAAACGAAATATCTTGGAAATGCAGTAAATATCACTGAATCAATAATGTAACGAAATTTTATGTGTGCTGTATAATATGCAATGTTTGTACTAATAATAATAATGTTAGGGAACGCAGCATAAGGGATACATACAATAATTTGTTCCTTGTTCCCTTTTCACCGAGAACCCTAGATTGTTTACATAAGCGCCGTGACAAATCAATTACATTTTATACACAGATGCGGCTGGTTTGGGCCCCGATGTGTGCGTGCAGACTTGTTTATTTTTGCCCTTTTTCGCATTGTATTCGAAGGCAGAAGGAAGGAACGGTCCATCATGCATCATACGATCCAACAATGCCACCGCACAGCACACCCGATATTTGTTTACATATCGTGTACGTATGATAAAGAGACCAGAACGGCCCCAGTTACCTATTCTGCCCTATTATGCAGTATTGCACAAATGGCAAAAAGCAAAATAAATCATATTTTGCGAACTAAAGTGTGTTCCCCTTCTTTTGGTGTCATAAACCAACGACGGTGTGTTTCTATCAACGAGAACTATTAAGATTTATATCCATTAATTTCCGACGAAAGACGACCGAATCATCAATTTTCTGATGTCCACAAAATTAGTTTTTAATTTGAATCCAAATCGATGATTTATTATCCATGAAATCAGATTTAATTATATCATTATTTTCTACAACGAACAACTAGAGTCAATACTTCTTCATTTTGATTTAAATCAAGAAATATGCAAGCAATTACAAGACATGTAAAGTAATTATATTGAGTGATTCGTTACATCAAACTTAGTTATAAAATGGATATAAAAGTGCAATACCCACTACACACAGGATATTACTTTAAGTATGTATCAATTATATAGAAGTTACGTTAAACGAAGCAAAATAGGGCAATACCTCACATAGTGCGGAAAGCCTAAAAATAAATACAAACAAAAAGATTCAAATTATTATATACTTAATAAAGGAATCATAAAATTAAATATTTAAATTTATTTGAAAATTCCCAAGTTCATAAATATTGTCTGATGTTAAACCGATTTTATGATTTGTACTGTATTTAGTAAATCTTGTAGAAATAAACAAAAGTTCGGTCTTAATGATAAGAAACTGCAGATAGTTTTGAATGTTCTGAGGTTTCGTAT
The DNA here is from genome assembly GCA_018845635.1 of Nicrophorus orbicollis. Classification (NCBI taxonomy): domain Eukaryota; kingdom Metazoa; phylum Arthropoda; class Insecta; order Coleoptera; family Silphidae; genus Nicrophorus; species Nicrophorus orbicollis. Next base: position 163,822 of record JAFMTC010001029.1, read on the forward strand.
TACAAAACTGTTTGGAAAGAAACATATCGTTTCTTTTCTTCTAAGAACGAAAGAAGACAACATGTTTTATCAGGACAATTTCTCATTTTCTATTTGAGTCTTGAGGTGGGTTCGACGGTAGACCGCAGTCTCCCGATATCGTCGTTATCGAAAACAGTGATCACAGGTAAAAGAATAAGAAAAAAAAAGAAAAGACGAGAAGAAGCTGCTGCACAGAAGAAAAGTGCGGCGAACGGTAGCAGCTAAAAGCCCACCATTTTCAGGTGTTTACGTCAAAAGCTTTACACGCGGCTCTGAAAACATTCAGATTAAGAACAGCGCCGGTCTTTTTGTCAGCCGCAGAAGACCGACCGACTGTCGGACGAGAAGAAAAAGAAGCGAACAGACAGAAGAGATGGAACAAACGAAGCGCGAAAAAGGTAAAGGTATGGAATTTAATTACATTTCGATGAGCCTTGAAATTTGAAGAGAGCAGAAGAAAAGTACCCTCAAAAACTTGGTGGTACTTGTCACAAAAAAAAACTATTGAACGGAGGTGTTAAAAAGACTGCTTTGTTAGATTTTAAATGAATTTGAATTAACATCAAATGTTAACAAGGGTTTACTGTGTTTTTTTTAAATTATATTATATTAGTAAATATTATAAATGATATACAATTAATAAATTAAGTAATTTTGGGTCTTTTAAAAATAAACATAACATGATGGGGTATATTGACATAACATCATGAACTCAACGAGTAATATCAGTGTTGTATACATTCTTCTAATCTTTTCAGACAATTTAATATAATATTTGTTCGAGGACAATTATCTACATTTTGTGATTATTTTTATTTTAAAGGAAATTATAAACACAAATAAAGGTCTAATTATTAATATTTTTCTTTCTTAATTCATCAAATAGAAATAGTATATAAAATAGTATCTTTCTGTTCCAATTCTAACTCATTATTGTTACTTTGTAATTGTTAATTCTATAGGATAGTCAACTATAAACATATTTGTTACTACTTTAAGAGGTTAATACATTTATTTACTGAATTTTTATTTCTTTATAGGAAATTATGAATTAATAGAAGGAAAGCAATAAAGTCTTATTAACTAATTTCTGTGAGTTTAAAATTTCTATTAATTTATTTCTTATAAATAAATAGTAAACACAATTGATTCATTATTTTCCATTCCTATTACTCATTTTATTTTCTTTTCTATATTATGTTGTTATAATTGTAGTTATAATATATTCAATTTTGTATTGAATTATATAAGAAAGTTTATCATAAGTCAAGGTTTTTCTTTATAAGTCGCTATTAATTACGTTTAGCTGTAATTGCAATGTTACTTTTTACAGTACATCGGCTGGTATTTAAAGAAGTCTTTCTTAAGGAAGACAACGTTTGTCGGAACTACTTGGGTGGACAGTCGGCAGCCTTTGCTGACCAAAATAACACTATAGCATAAATGAGAATATTTGGTTGAATAACAAGTCTTAACTGTATTGAAAATTAACACAATGCATAAGAATGATGGATTTTGAGGAAGTATATATTCAGTTTGTAGGTAGATGAGCACAGGAACTTTGAGTAATACTTATTCAATAGTCATCAAAGCTCCATATAGTAAACCACATCAAAAATTCGTGTGAAAGATACATACAAAAAATGCATTTAAAGACTTCAAATTTACATGCTTTATTTACCAAAGAATTGATATAATAATGTACAAAATAAGTTTATTTACTGTATAGAAATAATTGTAATGAATCAAATATAATAAAAGTCTTTTAGAAATAAATATATTTTTAATACAAATACAGCACTCCTTCTCATAGTATGATTGATAATCAAAGAACGAAATAATTAGAATTAGACCATACAAAAGAGACTTGTATATAAAATGAAGAAAAAAACAATAATTTTTGTACATCTTTTTTGAGAATTATATATATAATAATATTTAGTTTGTTTTGAAATTTTTAAACCGGACTATAAGGAAACCGCATTAATCGAAGTTATTTAAGGAATTAATGTAGCTTACTTCACTAATTGATTTTATATAATCAGATGAAAGATCCAGGCAAATTTCATAATAAATCAAATTTTTAATTCTACATATTATATTACTTAATAATATAAATACGTAATAATAATATAAATAATATAATTTGAATATAACAAATAATATAACTTGTTATATAATTTATGGCTTAATTTTTTTAAACTTTTGTAAAGATTAATAATATATGATTACTTATTAATTGAAATGTTCTTGATGGAAGAAATATATAATCATATATTATTTCTTAGTAAACTGTGCAAGTCATCTTTTTATATTGTTAGTTTATATATAATTTAATTAATAATAATTTATACGCGTAAATGCCTCGATTTTATATCTTAAATAAACAAAGTAGAGTAATATTGTAGGAAATATATTATTTTATCAAGTATTGTAGACATGATAAGAAATTGTTTTTCTATATAACAAAAAAAAATGTAAACACTATGTGAATATGTCTAAAATAATATGTTGTGCAGCATATATAAATGTAGAAATATTTTTTAATGATCTCTGTAGTTACTATTTATTATTTCTAATAGATTATGAAATGAATTTAGTACAATTAAATTTTGAGTTTAAATTGAAATAACTATTATTAAAAATGCTTTGTTATAAAATTGGAGGAATTAATTTGAATTGTCGATTTAGTAGAGAAATGTTGATCAAGGAATAATAAAATTAAAAATTCTTAATGATTCTTTACAAAGAATTGTTTGGACTTACTTTGGATTTTGGACGAGAATGTCGTTCACACACTCACTGAGCACTGCGATTGATGTCGCACGCACATTTCATCTTGGGATTCACATAAGTCAATAAGTTTTTATAAGGAATAAACCATCAATTAGGAATTTTGGTAGCGGATTTTGCGATCGATCGTAGAACAGCAAATGGAGCGGCACGCGGCGCACTCCATTGTTTTGATTCGTACTAAGAAGGTCAAAAAGCGTGCGGTCTCAGCCGGCCTGACTTGACTTGGACGCCTCCCGATCCCACTCATTCCACTCACTCGACCTCTTTTCCTCTTCGTCTTACGTACACTTAGATACAGCCTCGCACACACTCGTGCCTACAGATCAGCTCTTTCGCATTTTTATCAGCGGAACGCACCTTACACAACCCTTGACCAATCTATACGCCCAACCCTTAAAGATAGCGGTAATAAATTTGATAATTTATGAACATTACTTATAGAGAAATATTACAAAAACACTTCTTCTATCTTTGTAATTATTAATTAACATTCAATTAAAATCCACCCCTAAATGATAGCAGCCTACAAAAGATACAATATATCGATTTAAATACTTCAATATCTCTATTGATAATAATCAGAATCTACCCCTAGAAATTAACTGCCTTAAAACTATTAATACCTACCTATAAGTAACGGACTATATGATAGATAGTATAAAAGGTAAATATAATAATAGAATTACATTTTTAATGTTGGTAAAAAAAAACCTAACAACTTTAAAGGTCCCAAGAAAACGCGGCCCCAATCTGATTTTTACGTTCATACAAATTTGAATTTAGTCCAAAAAATCTGCTCTGCCCTAAACATCTAAAAGATGGTACTGTTTAACGGTAGCTTTGTATTTATTTCAATCGAAAGTTAAAAAAAAAATGATTGAAATCATGAACATTCTTAGCGTTAAATAAAATTAAGAAAAAATAGACTAGAAGCTTTAAAATATTTACTATGAGAAGATTAACGTACAAATGCAACTCCTCTTTGCTCCCTCAAATGTGTACTTAATGTTAAAGTTTTTCGAAATGATTAAAAAGTTGTGTTTTTTAATATCTCTTTGTTTTTATAATATTTCTATTTTTATTAAATATTTGCAATTGTGATGTAAACTAAAATGTCTAGGACAAATTGAATGCCAACCATTTGGTACCGTTTGATTATTTTTCTAATTGGTATAAGAGACCATTAGATTTGAATTTTCTATACTATACTTTGTTTTAATATAGGTAACAACAGTTTCAACTGTTTGGGTAATTGTTGGCATGTAGAAGTATTACGAATGTTATTTGTATTTATTATCATGATTGAACACATGTTAATTATGTATGACAATTTAATTATTAGCCTCATTAGTTACTATCTCTCTTAAATTTTCTATGAAAAATACTTTTTGAGATAACGTTTTTGTTATTTTTAAGTGTTTCAAATAAATATGTCTTGTGATCTTCAACATAGACACAGGTTAAGTAACAATTGTTATCGGTTTAAGATAAAAGTAGCTTGTTGGAGATTTTCCTATAAACATGGAATATACAGCAATTTAATTGACTATTTATTATCTTATTTATTAATTAATACTTATTTATTACTTATACAGAAATCTTACGAAAACACTTCTTATATCTATATAATTATTAATTAACATTCAATTAAAATCCACCCCTAAATGATAGCAACCTTAAAAAGATATATATATAGATTTAAATACTTAAATATCTCTATTGTTAATAATCAGAATCTACCCCTAGAAATGAACTGCCATAAAATATTATTACCTATAAGTTACGGACTATACGATTAATTATTAAAAACAAATATATATTTAGTTTCATTTAATGTTTATTTTGGAATTTTAACCTTCTTAAAAGGTAAACAGAATAATAGAATTACATTTTTAATGTTGTTAAGAAAAAAACATAATAACTTTAAAGGTCCCCAAAAATACACCTCCAAACTGATTTTTTCGTACAAACAAATTTTAATTTAGTCCATATTTATGCTCTGCCTCAGAAATATAAAAGATGGTACTGTTAAAGTTAGCCCTGTATTTATTTCAATCAAAAGTTAAAAAAATATTGAAATCATGAACATTCTGAGCGTTAAATAAAATTAAAGTCAATTTCAACTCCTCTTTGCTCCCTCAAATGTACTTAACATGTTCGAAATGGTTAAAAAGTTGTATTTTCTAATATTTCTATTTTTTTCTCTAATATTTGCAATTGTGATATAAACTAAAATTTCTAGGATAAATTGAATGCCAAGCATTTGGTAGCATTTATTTTTTTTCTAATTGAAGTGGTATAAAAGACCATTTGATCTGAATTTTCTATACCATAGTTTGTTTTATTATACAGAACAACAGTTTCCACTTTTTGGGTAACTGTAGAAGTACTACGAATGTTATTTGTACTTAGTATCATGATGGAAGAGTATTTTGTGGTAAAATTCTTATGATTCGCTAATCGTATACGACAATTTCATTATTATCCTCTTTAGTTACTATCTCCCTTTTTTTAAGTTAAGTATAAAGAATATCTTTCAGGGCGATTTTTGTGTTATTTTTAAATGTTTCAAATAAATATGTCTTGTGTTCTTGAAAATAGACACAGGTAAAGTAACAATGGTTATTAAGATACATGTGGTTTGGTGGAGATGTTCCTATTAACATGAAATATACTGTAATTTATTAATGATAAATAAGAAATTACCGTTGTCAGGAATTCGATAAAGTCGGGATTACGGTTATAGGGATGTCTATACCGTGAAGATTATGGTTTTTGGGATTTAGAATGTCGGGAATTTGAATATAAATATAAAATACATAACAATACAGTATATATAACATTTGATTATATTATAATTAATATATATAATATTATATATAGCAATGATAAGGGGAAAGTATTTTCCTGTATCCCAAAATCTTTTTATTCAATATTTTTAGTTGCTTCGTTGCTGATGAGGAGGAATCAAATTTTAATATTTTTCATGGACACAAAATTAATGAGCGGAGTCAGAATTTTCAAAGTGCATGTACACATTTGCTTTTTACTGTTGATGACATCCCTAATGGGTTCAACGTGAAAACAATTCACCATTCCATTACTGATGTTATTGTCGAACACATCGTGAACATTTTTTTTAACTTTTAAATATTTTTATTCCTGTACCATTTCCAGAAATAATTTCATAATTCGGTCCCATATGAAATAATTTACCCCAGGGGTTTGAATCACAGAAATATAGGGTGGATACTCTGATATATAATATTTATGTATTTTTGTTTCATTAACCATCTATAATCTAGAACAACATTTCTCAACATTCCATTAAAACGAGAAAATTTCTATAAGGCTCACAGTAATACTGCAAAATAGTTTCATACAGTAAACAGGTTGAGAAACGTTGATCTACTTAGGTCAATAATCAATGTAACAATAAATGTTAAATCAGATTTTAGACAATCTTATTTAATTTTCTCTTTTCTTATCCACAGTATAATATATAAGACAAATGTTCAAATGTCGTGACAAATTATGGGCAACCAAAAAATAGTTAATAATAGAAACTAAGATATTTAATATTAATTATGATTTTGTACATATTTATTCATTTATACAACATTTTCAGTATTATCTATAATCTTGACTATTCAAGTTATGCAACAATTATCTATATATATATATATAAACACGAATGCAAATTTAAAATAATTCGTCATAAGCAGGTTTTCTTATAACAAGTAAATATGTTTACAGTGTATTAATAACAATTTTATATTTTCATAACAATATGTACCTAACATGTATATAAATCAATTAAAAGCATAGTTTATTAATCAAGTAATTATTTTTTTTTATTGTTATTAACTCTTGAATTGAAATAGATTGTCAGACATATTTTAGAAATAATAATGTCTATTATTTTATTTTTATAATATAAATTAAACAAAGTTGTCCTTAATTACGTTTAAATAACTACTATTCATACATTTCTTGCTACTTAAATGTTAAGGAATGCTGTCTACTTCACTTCGTACGCTTTTATTTGATGTTTATTTATATTTTACTCCTGAAGAAATCGTAAATAGCAATCGTTCTCGTACATAAACTTGTTATAAAAGTAATCAGATATAATAATAACTAATTATTAAATAATATTTAATTTGCAATTTGCTTCCAAAGTAAGGTGAAACACAATCAAAAAGGAAATATCCCATTTATCTGTTTAAACAAACATTTCTTTCTTATTCCTTTATTCTTTCTATAGAATAAAACTACATAATTAAGTTATTGATTAGCGCTATTGAAAATTAGAGTTATATATTGTATCCTTTGGCCTTGCTTTTCTTTTTGTTGTAATCTATTTTTCTGGCCAATAAATATATATATATATTATATTATTATTAATATTATCATATATAAGATAATTATGTACTATTATGTTGAGTATTTCTATTTAATGAATATTTCTTGTATAATAATAATAAACAAATTACACTTTTGTTAACATTTACTAGATTATGAATCAGAACAAATAGTCTGATTTTAGAAAATATAAAATAAGTATTATTAATGGATGTAATAATTTACTGAAGACAATAACAATTGGAGATGCATCTTGTTTCAATTATATATTGAATTAATGTCTAAAGATCGTACAAACTGGTTTAAACTTCAATTAGCGATGTTCACTTATAATATATACAAGCAATTTATAACTGGAGCTCTGAATTTTGAAGAAGTGATCTGCAATAGTACAAAATAGTCCATCAACAGGTATTCTTGAACCTTTGGTTTAAAAAAAATTGCATTGAATTCCCTTCGACTGTCCAGCACGTTGACTGTCTTTAAATCTACCAGGGAGTGAGTGAGTGTGTGTGTGTCATTTTCTTTTTCTTTGTGTTCTCCTTATGTTTGGATGACGGGCAGAAAGTTGAAATCTCAATATAAATGGATTTGTTGCGCGATATGATCGTCGTTCGTCGTCTTAAAGAAGAAGCCTGAGGAACCGAGAAATGTAGGCTTGGCCCAAGAGAGCTGCCGATGGTCCCAGATAATGTCCACTGCCAGGGCACACACACACACACACACATGGACAGACTCAACCGCGTACGAATCATGCATATGTATAGGGCACATCTACAAGAAATGGTGATTTTCACTCCCAGTGACAGGAGATCCGAGAGGTGACGGGAGTTTCCTTCTCCTTTTCGGACCCAATTACCAATTCAGGAATTCTAAAGCGCGCTCACAAAGTGCTCTCCTCGTAGCTTCCCGTCCTCTTCTGACACAAACGATCTGTCCATACCTCCATCTCCGTCTGTCAACCCGTGGCGACTACCACACACACCAAACTAAATCATTGATTGATTCTATTCACTATTCACGTGCATGTGACTTACATTATGTTAATGAGACGACTCAGAGTCAATCAGTGTAGATCTTTCTTGTCTCACTCATTCTCACCAATTCTTTGTCTCTGTCTTTCTCGAATATATACGCACTCCCGTAGGTGCCAATCCAGTGCATCAAGCGTATGCATGCATTACAGTTGCAAAACCAATCGATCGATTCGTTTATTTTTGTTCATATGCATATATAACGTGAATAACGACCACATTCCGATCCCGGCCGTTCTCGTTCCCTTTTCGTTTTGTTCCTTCATTTTTAATTGTAAATCAATCTAATCATCATCAATGCTATTACCATTATTATTATTATCCAATTAACGTCGTGCCCATTTAATTAGCGCACCTGGAAACTGGTGTGACGAATACCGTTATGTTTTTAGTGAAGCATCGATTTCAACGGACTTATACTTGCATCTCACAAAGTATTTAAGAATAATCAATATTCAACAAAATAAACTGGACTAATTATTTATAATTGAGAATATAAACTTCCCTGAAATGAAAATAAGTTGATGCCGAAAGTGGAAGCAACTTAAGTAATCTTCAGAAATTGTGTTATTCCTTGTTTTAGTTTTTAAATTACTAAATATTAAATGCGAACTTTATTGCAATAAATTGAAGTTGGAATATTGTGCAGCTAATTAATTGAATAATATATGATATTTGGCAAGTATTAAGTAGACTAAAAGATTGTATACTTAAGAACTTGTACGAAGACCAGTTGAAGTAAGTATAAGTTAGGAAGGGAGTATATCAAATTCGCTCTCTTATCGAAAATTATATTCAGAAATCGATATGTTTCATGGTTTAGGTTTGGGTATCATTTGACATGTTACAGTTAGGTTACAAGATTTGACAATAAATATAATATACATTTAACTTCACATTGTCAGACTATAGTTTACTCTGTAAGGGGTATTTCCAGGATGCGTTTCTTTTGTTTCAGAATCCAATTGTTTAAGAAGCTGGGTATCAATTTACTTTATATTAAATGTATTCTAGTATTCTAATTCGAATGTTTTTTTTTTGATTGATCAATTACTTGTGCGAGTATAAGGTACTTGATTAATATATATTACATGACAAAAGTACTTGTGCGAGTATAAGATACTTGATTAATATATATTACATGGCAAAAGTACTTGTGCTAGTATAAGGTACTTGATTAATATATATTACATGGCAAATAATAATACTTTTTGCTAAGTATGACAAAAAATTAACTTTATGTTTTCTATATGAAGAAATGTACACTTACATTTAGAAAATATTATTCGGAAAATGTAGTTTTTCTTGAATTAGTTTCATTTTGTTTGAGCATCAAATTATTCAAGAAATGCGAAAAATTTTCTAAAATGGAAATATTTAGTGTATTAAAGTATATGAAGAATAGAGGTTACTTATAATAATAATATCATACTCTACACAAAAATATAGGTTGCATTATTTTTTTTACTAAAGTACAAACATTCACCTTAAAACAATTAGCTATTAAAACGGTTTAATGTAAAATGTTTTTGCTAAATGATACGAAAAGAATCTATAAAAATTATAATATTTTAAAATAATTAATTTATATGAATTTATATTTATTGTAACAACAACACAAGAAAAATACAAACTGAATGCAAATACAAAGAAAATTGAAGGCAAAGGCCTATAGACCATAGGTCTTTCTGCACCTTAAAATATTATTTTTACTTTATTTATAATTGATTAATTGAAAACAAAACAGTTTTGTTTAAAAAATATTGCAAGAAGATAATGATGTGATTCATGACTTTTAGTATTTACAGTTTTACAATCTACAACACGAACACAATCCACACTAAATCAGTTTATACTCGCCTGAACTACACCCCTTTGCAAAATAATAAGAGGGTTGAGCAAATAAATTTCATAAATCCAATGAATGAAAATTAATCCACATAATCTAACTCATTACAATAATTACTCTCAATAAAAATGTAAAAACACATACATTTATACAACAGCTAATTAGAATATCAACAAAAAATTTACATTAACAAGGGTCCAAGCAGCAATAAAGAAGCGAATGCAAATGTTTCTACTAAGCACGCATAGGCTGCTTCTTCATAAATTACTTGAAGATCTACTTGTAGATCACCGATGTATCGACGCGATATTTTATCGGAGTAAACGAATCATTACGTAAACGCAGCGTACTTCACCACATCCATTCATAATTTTGTATTATAATAACCGAGCACTTACATATTTTATTTATATGTTTGTTCTTCTCCTATTTTAATATACATATTCCCCGCTTACATTTCTTCTTCGTGCGGAAATTGTCGAAGGAAATAATGTAACATCTCATTGTTACTTCACTCTTCATTATTGCCTCTGCTGCTGGCGGCGTTGAGAAATGTGCGTTTGGCACGCAACGTGATGTTCGAAACAACAGCATCGGAACGCGATGCGAGGAAGGCAAGCGAAGAGCAACAACCACAACAACAACAACAACGCGAAGAGTCCGGGCCGAAGACGAGGAGGAACTCTCCTAATACATATTTAATATCTCCACCGGGAGATAAGCGTAAAAGGAGTTCTTAATTACTATGCAAAATCTTTGCACACACGTACACAGGGTACCGAGTACTCGCAAAGATAGAAAGAAGGATGGATTTATGCGAGGATAACCGAGGTTAAAACGAGACAGAAGAGCACTATGAGATACTCTCTTATTTCTATTTTATTATGATCATCATCATCATCATTATTATACTTGTTCGACACGCTTCGTCCCTCTTCTTCATACATTCCTCCTGTTTATGCACAAATTCTACTCTACATTAAACGAAATTAAAAGTCAAGTTTAATAATGCAGAAATAAAAATTATACAAATTAAACTCACCTTTAATATCATTTGAAAATTTAAAACGTTTAATTGAATTAAAAAGATATTATAAATGTTATATAACTTTATTTATATAACTTTTATAATATGTATAATGTGCAACAAACATTATACATATTATAAAAGTTAAACAATTTATTATTTTTTCAATTTTATTATTATAATTGTATTATGTTCTATTTATGTAACTATTTTAATAAATATGAATATTATTATTGTTATATGAATTAAACATGAATATGTGTACATAATTATAATAAATTAAATAACTTCTATAATGAGAGACAAATCAACAGTAACTGATTAATTTATAATCATTTTCTTAGTTTACATAAAATATAATATAGGTATATATTTGATTTCGTACATGATCAGATTATAGGAATTGACGTTAGTTAAATGAGTTGATCATTAAAGTATATTATTGACTACTACTTAGGGCAATGGTCTTTGACCTAGGTGTTTCTGTTCATTATATGTCTAAATAATTTTATGATATAATTCCATTAAAAATACCATAAGTTGCATTGGTTGTATTATTTCATAAATAAAACATCTTCTGTAAGTGATAATAACACCATTGTTCACAAAATTTTGGCCTCAGTTCAACACTTTGTACTATAAGATGTCAATAACTTACTAATCTTATTACTCTTGTTTTCATATCTTCTCATTCTAGATGGAGTAGTACCTTTATGTAACATAACGGCAAATAATCTGGATGTACTATTGTTATACTATATGTCATTATCTGTTAATCTTTATATATTAAGCTTATTAGCTGAATGAAGGTTAGAAATTTCTAAATAATAAAGAATGTTGAAAAAGTACGTAATGCTTAACTTTTTTTTGTATTTATAAAAATATAAGGGTTTGAAAATTCCGTACATACCACTATATTTTTAGATGTTGTTTTGCAAACAGATGTTGTTTGTTTGTTAGTAGATACAGGTTTTGTGCTACCTACAGAAGTGGCAACAATTTGATCAAGTTGTAAACCAATGAAGCTAAAAATGTGTACTGAAGTTCTGGACGGACGGAAGAGTTGAAAACTAACACTTGGCGCGCTGATGGTTTCCAGGTTTCCATTACCTTTGATCATTACTTATTCTGCATGAACACCTGTCCCGGGAAACTAGAGATTATTGGCTGGTGATTACAACCGTCGCTTTGGACTATGTTTCGTTTTGCGATATTAAGTATCGGGTATTGGGTAGCGCAAACAGATAACTTACAACTTACCACCTCGGCCTAATCTCAAGCTATATAACGCATGATGCCACCTTGACGAGGATCTCCAGAATGAAGATCTACGTGTAACGTAATTCAAGTAAGGGTATACTTTATGTAAGAAGTATACGACATGTACTGGGTATTAAGGAAGCGTTTTATATTATGTAGAGAAATCAAGCAGCAATTTTCCAATAAGAAAATTATGTGTTATAAATTGTTTATCTATTTTTTATGTACTTTATCTCTCAATTGGTTATTGACCAAAAGGTTATTTACATAAATATAGTATAATATAAATAATACTTCGCTAAATGTTATAATTTTCGGTTTTATGAAAAAAAAAACTAAGTATATTACAAGTTTCTTGAATTCGCAATTGATAGCATCTAGTCACTAAAGTTTTCTTCTGCTTCTTCCACTCCACACTACTCATTTAGCACAATGGCGCCAGACTCGGCTTTATGGTCTTAGGTTATGTTGGTATAAAGAAATAAGGCTAATAACAGAAAAGACAATGGTCTACATCAATAGATGTAGTATTTGGTTAATGTACTTACCACGAGGTGGCGCTATATCTCACAGAAAGCAATGTTTTCCAAACCTACAAATTTTGACGATATGTAAACTCTTGTTTTAGGATATTAATACATATTGGAGTTACTTTCCAAAAACTAGCAAACATATATTATATGTATTTGGATAGCAAAATATCTTTGATGATGACAAAATATTCTAGTTGTTATTACGGTGGAACCTTAGTTTGCATGAATAATTCGCTCAATAAAATGCTCGTAATGCAAAGTACTCGTATATCGAAGCAAACACGTAAAAGGCTTATAATCACATGAATTATTAATATAATACAAGTAATACAAGACTTGCTTCATACAAAAAAATACTCGTCTTGCAAAACACGCATAAACTAAGTTACTCGCAACCAACGGTACAAATAATCGTACATCACCACTTTGAACATATTCCTTAGAATGTGTGCACTTATTTTTGTAATTTTCTAAAATAATTTAATTAATGATTTTCAAAACCACATCTAAGATCCACTTTTATCAACACAAATTGAATTATATTGTTACATGAATATTTATCGTTTGCATTTAATTCTTTTACCGTGTTAAGAGTTTCGTCCTTACACGTTTGAAGAAACTTTATAAATCTCCAGAATTATATGAAAATGCTTGTTAAGTTGTTTTTTTCCCATTGATTGTAAATGGAATCATCTTTTTTTGACTTTTGAAATAATGTTGAATTACTTATAGATTTGTAAATATTTTCCAAATCAAATAATTATTAACATTAATTTTCAATTATTATATATAATAAGTAAAACTTACTAAATTAAAATAACATTAAAATTTTAATAATTTTATATTTGATGAGTAAAAAATACTATTTACACTTTAAACTTATAATAATTTTATACTATCAGAAATTATCGAAAATATCTTGTGCGTTTAGTAAACTACAACAGATTAGTAAAGCTTGGTAACATAGAACACAACTCGACACTTTACCTAAGGTCGTATATTTCGTATATTAAATTATATGAATTTTAGTTGAAGGATATATATGTAAATGTAATATAATTATTTTTTAACAATCTTGTAAGTTTTGTTCTAATACGATTAAAGTACTTTTGTAAAAGTATAAAATTGTGTGAGATAATACGTAATTCGTATAGTAGTAATACGTGTTTCAATATATTATTCCAATAATTATATAAATCAAAATATAATGTAAATTGAACTATTTTTTTTAATGTTGCTGAAATAACTCTCTGAAGATTTATAATGTATATATGTCAATATATGAAATAGTTACATTTCTAAATCAAAGAAGAATCATTGTTTAAATGTAATAGAATTTGTAAAATTGTTATAATTGGAGTTATTTGTAAGTGCTTTTATGCTTTTATGGTCTCGTGAACGATCCTTAACTTGCCAACATTCGATCCGTCCAACCACACTGTCTACCCCATTTGTGACCGCATTTTCGATTCCTTTTTACTTTCTTCATTCCACTCCTCGGTGTTCTCTCGAGTCATTGAATTTTACACGTTTCTGAACACTTCGGGAAGAATATGCATTAGGCGTGAGATGAATAGAGGAGGAGCAGAGCATGCATTTTACACATGCAGTCTGGGCCCTTCTGCCGACCGAGAAGGAAGAGGGGACGAAAACAAAATTGGCCTCAATTACGATCTCCCTTCTACAATGCACGCATACGTGCATATCTCTTGCACGTTTCGAGTTTCCCCAAACAAACGACAGCTTCACTTCTTTGCCAAAACCCCAAAAACCAACACCTTTTGTACGTGCCTTTCGGTTTTGCACATCATTAAAGACAGATTCAATGCACGCAAGGACCCTTTCATTGGATGCCAAAAGTAAGTTCAGCTAATACGTAATATCTTATTAATTAAATCATATCAAGTTCATAAAAAAAAATATATGAACATTTTAATCTAGTTAGTCTGGTGTCAATCATTTATGTTTAATTAAGTGCAATCACTTAATTATCCATTTTTATACACATAATTACATTCGTATTCCTTTTGCTCCAATTACTTTTATATTTCGGCCAATTAATGAGACCAATTAATGAGATGAGAGCCCTAAACGTAAACAGACTTGCTTTCGTTTACGAATCCCGCGTCTAATTAGGCGATTCGTCCAATTAGTCTTCGAGAAATACCGTCGATAACAACTTTAAATTGATTTTTATACGAGAAGTTATAGGTAAACAAATTTTTGCGCGCCTTTCTCGAGAGCGAAATCGTAAACGTGACAGACAGCTCCTCGACATATGTAAACTGAGATTTATATCAATAGATAAATATTTGTAAAAATATGCAATTGATTTATATTTTCAACGTATGTTCAATAAATTATTATTGTATTGTCATAATGAAATAAATAACTACAATTTATTAAGATTAAACCGAAGGTCATCCAATTGCAATTCACAAGTCTTAATTCAATTTTGATCAAGCAACAAAATGAAAACGTAATTTATTATTAATAATTATTAAAATTTAAACCTAAATGTGTAGTATTAATTGCATATCAGTTTCTTTTTCTTCTTCCACTCCACATTACTCACTTAGCTTGTGCACAGCACAAACAAATTAAACATAAACAAATAAGGCTAATAACAGAAAAAGACAATGGTCAAAGTGGGACTCTGCAGTTCTGTCCAATTGGACTGGGGTGAACCTCGGACAAAATGATGGTGTGTCAATATGTTAAGGAGGCTTTCCAAAGCCAGACAGTAGAGCACATATCCGCAACGAGTGTGTGAAGGAGATCGCTAAATATCAACCTTTGCTGATCTAACAAAGTGCAAAAGGGCCAGATAAACGTCACGGTTCGCTGCGGCAACCAAAAGGGGAACAGTGGTGGGCAAAGGGGCCTTAAGCAAAATGAGAGATGTGACGAATTCTGCAGTGGCTATTGAGTTATTAGGACACTGGAAAAATGTGTGGTTCACTGATATCAGTTTCAATTAAATTAATTAATTGAAAAACGCTAAACAAAATGACAAAAAGACCTATCTATATCCCTTTGCAGCATAATGTTTTATTTTCTTTGACTTTCAATTATATTCAGTTTACATTTTTCTTGTAGTAATTATTGCAATAACTGATCAATCATGCAGGAATATTAAAACTACTAAAGCGAACTGTCATGCAAATTTGTAACATATTTTCAATTAAGTT
This sequence comes from Nicrophorus orbicollis, assembly GCA_018845635.1. Taxonomy (NCBI): domain Eukaryota; kingdom Metazoa; phylum Arthropoda; class Insecta; order Coleoptera; family Silphidae; genus Nicrophorus; species Nicrophorus orbicollis. The sequence continues at coordinate 179,898 of JAFMTC010001029.1, forward strand.
CACAAAAGAAACTACTAAAAAGTATTGATACATATGATACATAAAATTACTAAAGCAAATGTTCAAGAATTCAATTTTTTTCATAGAATTGTATATAAATTAAAATTCGATTTTTTTTTTCTATGTGCAATCTTTATTTATATACTTTATTTGATTATAAAACGATGAAATTACTTAAGTGTATTTATCTAATCTCCACTTCCACATATACTTCACATCAATCAAATTAAGTAAAATAAATACAAAGACCATTTTAATAAATATTTTTTTACAAAGAATAATAAATGTTAATTATACGTAAAATCTTTACAGAATATTTATTTCTAAAATTAAAAAGGGTAAAGCTTAAAAATATGCCCTTGTTTCACTGAGATATTAATCAATACCTAAGGACTCTCGATATAGAGATAAGCCACTGTCCTCTTAAAATAAAATTCCAGTAATATTTTGAGATGAAAAGATTTTAAAAAACGCTTTTTATACATACTATCGGAGTTTATATATAGAATTTGAAGATATTTTATTATAAAGTATCACAGTTGTTTTTGCATTTATTACATATACACATAAATAATATACACTTACTACCTTAATTCTATAATTAATCAGAATTCAAAATAAATATAGTTTTCTTGAAAATTTTCGCTGAAAAATGAACTGTTAATAATAATTTAATTAAAATACACTAAATATTTGATAAATTTGCTTAACTACAACGTACGACATTTACCTGTTGAAAATGAAATTAAGAATGAAAGAAAATGATAAAATATTAATTATTTTGTATATTATTATAAAGGTTTGTTATTAAAAAAAAGTTGAGAAAAATTATGTAATATATTTGATAATACTCTATACATGGATTAGCATCAGTATATCTCTGCTATGAATTGTCATAATCTATCCGATAATACCAACATTCGGTTGATGAAATCTTTTTTCATAAATAGAATAATGCCTACTACGATCAATGTTTTTTTACATGCAATTTGTATTATTTATGCATTTATTTGATATTTATTAATTTTGAATAAATTTCCTTTGAATCATACATAACACTAATTATAAATAAAACATAATAGATATAAAATCAGTATAAACATTACTGTATTCCGTTCTACAATTTTATTCCATTTTATAAAAAAAAAACATTCATAATATTGTAATGAATTTTATTAAAACTTCGCTATTAAAGATTAATTAACTACTAATTTTCATATTAATATTTCAATTAGTAATAAACTAATTGTATCGTTTGCAGTATATAATCCATTAAAATGTATAATTTACTTAAGAGTATGATGACGTACACAATTAGATTATCAATTATATGTTAATCCTTTTGCCTTTCGTTTTTATTTTATATAGTCGTTTAACGAACTATTTAGACTGCGAAAACTTTCATGATTTTTCATATAACAAATACATATTCTGATAACGACATCTTGTTGTAAGGAACTTAAGGCTTTTCTAAAACTGGTTAACGAACAATTCAGGTAGCATACGTTGTCTTTGAGCAGATTATGTTCGTTAAACGATTACTCACTCTAGTTTTATTTTTCATTAAAAAACATCATAATTTAGAAATTCCTGAACGTAAATTTATATTATTAAATTGAAATTGATGATCCAACATAATGTAAAGTTCTTTATTTGGTTATATATGTAATCTATATAACATTATATTATTAGTATAACAAAAGCCAACACTGTGGACACAAGAGAATTTCTCATCCAATTAGATTATTTTAAAAATGCTTCAATCTCAAATAATTTTTGTCCAAATTGGGTAGAAGAATAGTTCAAATAATGCCGCCAAATCAATTAAAGTTATCAAGTTTCATTCATAATTTGGTTTGAATTGGATGGAAGAAGATTTATTGCCTAATTATATTATTTGAGAAAAAAGCATTGCTAAATAGTTGTCTATAATTACATTATTTTATCCAATTTGTATAGAAGAATATTAAAAATAAAGTCACCAGTATCAATTACATTGATGGAAGAGTATTTCTTGTCGATTTGGAAACCTATCTAAATCCTTTTCCAATTTTAACTAATTTAAATAGAAAAATCGTTAAAATTATTCAGCCAAAATGAATTAAAATTGTGAAGTCTCAATCATAATAAGGGTATGATCTTCAAATATCTCTATAATTACGTGTATTTTATCCAATTAGAATACAGGAATAGTTAAAAAAATACCCCCAAAATCAGTTAAATAAATACCCCCCAATCATAACACAGGTTTGTTTTTTATCCAATTGGATTATTTGAGAAATCCTATAACAGAGATGTCTATAATTGCAAATATTTTCAATAATTTGAATAGAAGAAAATTCATAATAATGCCGCCAAATGTATTAAAGGTGGTTCAATTGTTTGTCATGTAGATGACGAACCCAACAGTATCCATCTGTAATTAGCTATTATTGAAGAGCATTGTTTATCAAATTGGATTATTTAAGAAATGCTTTTTCTACAGAGATCTAACTATTTATTTAAATGTTTTATTCAATTACATTAAATGCACAGTTGGAATAATGGAAGGAAAAGGAATTGATGTCATCATTGGTTATTTTTGATGGAACAGAAGCAATTGCTTTATTGCTACTGAGTTCCGATTTTCATCGGATTTTTTTCACGTAATCTTTACTTGAAATTTACCAAGATCCGGCGATAAAACAATAAACAAACAATTGATTCCGCTGATTAACAACGGGTCATCAATCAAAAATCTGTCAGAATTTGTTTGTTTATTTTCAAGAAAAAAAAAGAAATCTAATCTTATCGGAGATATGTGCAATTCGATTTCCGATTTCACAGATCGATTGAAAGGAAAAGTCACTTACGGTTGACGTACTTCTCGAAGATCGCCTCCCGTTGATTCTTGGACGTCGTCGTCGTGCTGCAGTTCTTTAAACAATCGGATCGAAGAATCGTAAAACCGGAAGTCCGCAAACAACCAACCAAAATAAAACAAACTACGAACTAACAAAAAATAGTTGAGAAAACTGCTAATTGGAGTTCCGTTACGGGATGCACCTGTCGTCCAAACAAACAAACAAAACTTTAAAGAAAGTCCTGAACTTGTTTTTCACAATTTCCACGGTCGCGTTTCGGTTTTTCTGGGGTCCTCGATGCGAGACAGCCTCTGGATCGGCTCTGGAAGACAATGGTCGTTCAATAATTAATTATCGACGTGCGCGAAATCGATTGACGGTGGTTTTTTAACGGCGGAGCCCCGGATAAGATGCGTGTGTGCGTCTACCCATAAAACGTACGAGAGCTCTGGATGGTTCGGGACGCGGCCCGCCAGATGTCGCCCCGCTGACAGATCTCATCTCGTGCGCAAGATGGCGGCCGTACGCCATCGCCGATTGGCCGAGGCGCGTATCCTGGACACGCCCCCTTTATTCGCGTTTATAAAAAAGGATCTGTTCCGCTGCGTGCGATGCACACTTACGGCACCGGTTGCGCGCTCAACCCCCGAAATTTCATCTCGATTTTATTGCGTCTTTTCCTCGCCTTCTTCTTTCTTTCTTTCTTCCTTTTTTTTAGTACTTCTTCTCCTCTATCTTATTTCTCTCCGTCTTTTTTCCCTTCCACTTTTCGGCTCTCTTCCAACGGCGACGAGAAAGTAAAATATTAAATTCATGTTAGCGACTTGTCGTCGTTGTCTCCCGAGAGAGTCGCCCCGTGACAGAATAAATGAAAACGGAATTTACGGGAGGAAATGAGAACAAACAGGAGGCAACATGCGAGAACCAAAAACCGGGGGGATAAAAACGGCATGCATTTTTTATATCGACGCTATGGATTTTCCGATACGCTTCCAATTTCCAATTCTATACTCAAAGCTCATATATATAATTCATTTCTTGACATGGACACAATACGGCTTTAGCAACAATATTCAAACGCAATGAAAATACGACCAGAATATTGTTTTTTTTTTCATCCACCAAACAATTACTTTTTATGTTGTTTTTTTCACAATTTTTAATTATTTTGATACTTCAAATCACACCAGTTTAACAACCGTAAAAAATAGAAACTTTATTTCTCAAATTGAACCAATTATTCGTTATTTATCTACTTGCATAAAAAATAATATCATTTGAAAGTTTTAAGTCAATAGCTTTTTGGTCTAATTTTGTGACTAATAAAGATTATTGTTATATTAATTTAAAATAATAATAATACAATTTTGGAACTGCTTAAAATAATTGAAAACTATAATATCATTAATGAAATGAAATAAATATTTCAACGAAATAACAAATAATAATTATTGATTATTGATGCATTATTAGTAAGTATTGTTCTATTTATTGAAATATCACATATAAATAAAATTCAACTGATCCATAGAGCGTATTTTTTTTTATTTCCTTATTTAAAGACATCTATCTACAAATATTAACAAAAAATCTGATAATAAGCTCTAGTAATAGCAAAATGTAATATGAAAAACAGAAGATTATTGGAGATTAATCACGACCAAACTCCACTAACTTAATAATAATAATAATAATGAACAACAACATTTGTTGTATTATCAATACAAAGGGTTACCTTTCGGAGCGCAATTAAATAATTATATTTTTGTTTAAATATTTACACTTGTAACCGGTTTCGAAAAGTTTAGATTAATTATGGTCAGCTTAAAACAAACTCGATTGCTGATTTAATTAAATGAGAAACATTAAGTTAAAAAGTTCATTTTGTTTCACTTTTCTTTAAGAATGAAAATTATACAAAAAAGAATAAATACATACCTAAAATGAATAAGACCTGAAATATATAATATAATAATAACATTTTTTATTGTTACAGTTTACAATAATCAAACAAATTTGAAAAATAACTGTTACAAAGGGCTATTAACTGCAGTCTTTCCGCCCTAATATAATATTATTTAAGATTTACTACATGTTTCTTAGCGTATATGTTAAATTTATCTAGTTTCATATTAAATAATTATATATTTTATATTAATAAAATAATAATAATTTATTATTATGTGATATAAACCAAAAACATAATATATATCTGGAAAATAAATCCTTTATAAACTCTTGTTTTTGAATAATATTTCTCATTTTTAAATTAATATTTTTTAAATGTACTATCATATTATTATACTTGATAAAATTCAGATTGCATTTCATTCTCTACCAACCCCAATCACACTTCAATCCTAAGCCGCTTATAAAATATATTTTCGATTTACATTAGGGACTCGATCCCCATCATACATTTAATGTTAGATTATATAACAGGAAAAAATATATAGATTTTAATTATTAAATATTTTTTTATTATGAATACAATTATTCATATTTAATAAGTATTTCATGTAGAAATTTTAGTGTGAAAAATGTAAAACATGTATACTAGCCCTTTGCAGCAATGGAAATAATTGTGTTTTCTTTCTTTTTTCTGTGTATTTGTTTGTATTTTTTATGTAGTTGTTGCAATAAATTTGATAGAAAATTCAAAATAAAACTGATTATTCATTATTTAAGAGATGATTTTATAACTGCTGCATTGAATGGAATAAATTGTCTTATTCAATTCTAGTCTTTTCATTCCATCTGTTTGTTTCTACAAGTATAGTTGTGTATACAAAATGTATACTTTTTATAACTATTTACTAATATATATTTTTGTTGATGCTTTTTTAGAAAAATAATTGAAACCAATAAGATTTTGTCTTTAACTTGGATATTGATTTATATATTTTTCTACGAAATAAATTATGAAAAAAATCTATAAATTATAAAATATTCTTATACATATTTCTGATAGGTGATGACACATACAAGTTTAATCATGATTTATTGCAACTTCCTAGGCGAATATTTAAATTAAAACACAAAACCGTATAAAAAGTCAACTAATTTATAATCTAATTATAGATACCATTTGCTAATTAAGTCAGTTATAGATTAAATACTAATTTACGATTCAGTTCATTTATATTAATTAATTTATCTCTCACTAGAACAAATTGGAATCATTTAAATGCAGTTAAAAATAAACTACTTTCATTAAGTTTATTTGTTAACACTTATATATGTTTAATGGTTTTCTAATTTATGTTCACTTTTTGTATCTATTTCTTTTTTCATATCTAATCAAACGTATTTCAATTCACAATGATTCATCTTTACATAATCTTAATTCTCTACATAATAAACCATTGTTTATATCCTAACCATTTTATTTACCTTCCAAAGACATGGAAGCTATTAATAACCGTTGAACTATGTGCACTTTACATGCGAAATAAATAGATCTTTTAATTTGTGGTTACGAACCTTTCCCACGTCCTGGTACATACATACATAGTACGCTACATTAAACACGTTGTATTCCAAATCTACCCTATTCCAATATGTGCTTACACTGCTAAAAATGTAAAATTGTTCCGTTACATGTTTTTTTTTCAAATTTTATGTCAAAACTGACATACAAACATTATCATATAATTTCGTTATTTTTAATACGTCATTATTTACGTAATTTCACCTTTTTATATACTAATATACTAATTAAACTGTAGGGTACAACTTTCTATTCGTTTAATTAAATTATAAAGAAAATCAAAATATGTAGTGGAAAAGTAATGTAAATAGATTAAAGCAAAACATATTCTCACAATAATATTAATGAAAGCAAATATATGTTAGGTCTATTGATCTACCCAGGAAATAATTATGTTGTATTATAATGTAGAGAAAAATACTAAAATTAAATTGTAATTCCTCAAGTCGCCAGTATGTACTCATATAAGAGACTACTAGATGAAAAAAATCATTTCATTGTCATTAATTATAGTACAAACAAAATTTTGTATGCTCCAGTTTCAATGTTTCAATATTTATTTTATCGTATTCAATTATAAGTCTATACGTCGGATAATGTTCTGCAAGTTGCAGATTTAAAAAAAGTAATAATTTAAGGTATAAATAATATAAATTCCCTTTAATGATATTTTAATAATAATTTGTATAATTTCTATTATTTATATTAATTAATCAAGTTTCTTTTAAGTATATGAACCTCTTTGCATGTTACACAATGCATTATTTTGTAAGTTTTCTTGGGAAGAAACTGGAGTATTGAAATGGTAACAGGATTGAGATCCAAATTATAGGTTGTCAGTTGAAGTGATGGGTTTTGTCGGCACTGTGTTTTGGGACGCGTGTATTCTAAGGAGGGATTGAAAGGTCGGGATATTTATTTATGTTTTGGTGTAAATTTTCCAAATGATTATTTATTTTTGACCGCTGCCGCCGCCTCCCGTCGTCGCCGTTGCCACAGTAGCAAATATATACAGAGGCCGCTCTGTATTCTGGATGTATATGCCCCAGTTGTGCCCCCTTTTTACAATTTGGGTAGGTTTCGCGTTGACGTACGGTTTTTGTCCGTACGTCAGACGTGTTTGTATACAGTGCGGATATTACCGGCCCCAATTGTGACCGAGCCTGACAATTGATACAGGACGAACATATGGCACTTTTCGGGGGCGACAATGGACCGAAAAGCCTTCTCTAAATCTCTTCCTAGCCAGGCCAGCAATCCATCCATCCATCCATCCCCCGTTTGTGTCTGTTCCACTGTGAGTTGCCCACCGTTTTTCAACCCTCAAAAGCGCGCGGACAGCACCGCATAATGCATATACGCGCTCACATTGTGTGGACTTCTCCCTTTTCAATGAGAGGGAAAAAAACATCGACGTCGATGATGATGAGAAGTAGTAGGAGGAGGAGAAGGAGGAATGTCTATGGTCGGATAAAGAGGTGGTGAAAAATAGTTGCCCTCACAGATGACATATAAATTAGTTTTCAATTTACTGGCAAACACGTGCACGGAAGCACCAGAAAATGACGAATTATCCACACATTCAGCTGAATATCATAACATTAATTACATTTTAATGTTATATGACTTCATTTAAAAATTCGAAATATAGTTAATACATTGACAAATTCAATTTGAATGGTGTGTAATAAATAATTTGATAAATATTAACAAATTAGTTTTCTACAGAAAGCGGTATGAATTATCGCATAAATTCGCTTTTTGTGAAAATTGTACTAATTCTAATTCTTATAACATGGTTCCTATATTAGGAGGATTAAGATTATACGTATTTACAGTATTCGTTAAGAAAATTTCCGTAGAAAAAAAAAAGAACATTTCTGACTAATCAATAATGACAATTAACAGTTTATTACATATTAATACGATATATTGCATTAAATAAATAGTAATATTAAGTATACTTACACAGTTAAAAAAATAAATGTGAGTTATATCAGTAAAGTTAGTCTTTTCCAAGCTAAATCTTGTTCGGCCTCACATAACTTCCAAGTAAAATCAAAATAACACGGTTTACTAATTATTATGAAAAGATTCGTTTTTCATATATTAACCGTCATTTTTAAAAGTCTCGCTCGCTTTTGGCCTCGCTTTTTTATCTCTTTCTTGTGCTATTTTTTGTTATAAATTGTATTTTCGGCCAATAAATGTATTATTATTTATAAGTCCTCTTTTATTAAAAAAAAAATGAGTTTATAGTAATTTTAGTAAGATATCCTCTTTTTATATTTATAATCACACATTCAATGGAGCAAAATTTGTTGATACAGTAATGAAAAGAATGTTCACTAAAAGTATTATCGGAAAAATACTTGTTTAGAAAGTGAAATAAGTCCATTTCTAATAGTCTTAATCACACATTTCTATTGTCGGGTTAATTTCTTTCAAACGACAGAGAATTTGGAAGCAATAAAATCATATTTTAGAATATAGTTTAACGTCAATCTTAAGTCAATTGTAGGTGAGTTACGAAAAAAATAGATTGATTAAAAAGTTGCATTAATGTACTCTTGTTGAATTTGACCAAAACCAATCAAATTTAACGATCAATTTTGTAAATTATAATTGTAGTTGCCTAAAAATAAATTGAGATACCCTATATTCTAATAAAATCTCTACTTAACAAAATGAAAACTCAAAATAAAATATCATTTATGAAACATAAAACTCTCAAAGTTTATGAACAATAAGAACAAGTTGATTAGGATAGATTTTATTTATATATTCTACTTATAAAACTACTCTAATCCTTACATATTATCCTTAGTTATACTGAAGAACTAAGACATACCAGTTTTTATTGTTATTATTTAAATAATTTTTTACATTAAAAAGTGATCAAATAAGTATACTTTCATGAAATTAGCATATTTCTTACTTTTTTTTCTAAAATTTGGTATGCTTGTCAATCATGAGCACATTTCATCTAAATCTTTGAATTCATTTGTCATTAATGTAATTTTTATCTAACATTTACTAATAGTAAAGTAGCTTACTAATTTAGTATTTATAATATGATATAGAAAATATAAATATTTAACTGATAAATGTACAGATTTGAAAAAAATTAATTGATGAAGAACGGTCGCTAAACTGTTTATGTTAATTTAAGTAAGATGTAAGTTATTCCGTTAAAACAAAAGAAAATACTAGATAAATGCAGTTGATACCTTATACTTAGTAGTATATGAGGGAACCAAGAAATTGACGAATTTTTAAGTTTGATTATGGTGTCTTTATACTATTGTTTCAATCTTTAAGTCGCATATTTTAAAAAATTCATATTTATTTTATTTCTTCCATAGTTTAATTAACTAGAATATTTTTCTTTAATTATTTTACACAAAAAAATATAAATATACTAAATGGTACTTGCCACAACATAGATTCCGATTTTTTTGATGTCTATAGAAATAAAAGTCAAGTTTTACAATTGTACATTTTTTTTGCAACACCCTAAATATTTTTAAAAAAACAATACAAATTTATTACTAAAGTCTGAAAAGGAAAAATGCATAATATTTAAATTAATAAACAACAACTAAAAAGCAAAAAAAATAAAATAATTATTTGATATTTTATTTAAAAAAATAAGCTTTATGGCGAAAAGTGAAGAATTCAACAATTTGTAGCATTAACATTTACATTATTACTTGAGAACCAAGTAAATCACATTTTAATCCCACATCAAAAGCAAAAAATCATATATAATTAAATGGCTTGCATTTCAAGCTGTATAAAAATGAAATTCTGGATTAAAATGGAAAGAAAAAAAGGCACATAATTAATGAATAAAGTTCATGCAATTTTTGCACGCGAATTGATTGGAAGCCAATTACGTTGAAATTAGTTATTTATTTACTCTTTCGACCCGCTGATTTACATAGGTATGCCATTTATAAAGTATATTTCATTTACATAAGTCTCTAATTCTCCAATTCCCCAAGCGTATAATTAGGAAATAAATATTTGCCTTTTACCTTCAGCGCCTTTTATGTTTCACTTAACATCAGTTTTAAATCATGAAATAAATTACACGAAAAGAGAAAAATTATTATAATTTAGAGCAGACATTCTTAGGTCAATATCACCTAGAAATATAGCAATACATTACTTTCAGTTTTATAACATATTACTGAAAATATATATTAATAATAATATTATTAAAATTATGCCACTTTTTAAATTAGTAAGAATAGTATAACATAAATTGATGTTTCAATTATATTAAATAAAATATGACTTACATTAACTAGCTAATTTATGAAACTATAGAAAAATCTATTTGATAATATTTCTAACAAATCCCCAATTTAATTAATCTAAGTTCTATATATCAGTAATAATATATAATCATTTAACACTAAAATAATTAAACAATTTCAGACTGAAAGTTAAAGGTTTCCATTATAATTATTCCATTTTATTGGAATGGCATTAACAGTAATGTTTAAATCAATTTTGATAAGTACGTGCTAATAAGCAATAAATACGCTTCACATACCTCTTTAAGCTTTGGCAGTTTTTTTTCCTTAGCGGAAATTAAAACAGAAAATGTTCATTATTGCTCCATATGCAAGTTAATCTTAAACTAACAGCTGCAAACAGAAGCATGCGCAATTTGCTTCTAACGGGAAATAATACATTGTATCTATCATATGTCAAAAGGAAAAATGATAACATAGTTAAGAGTCCCTCAAAAAATAACACATTTGTGAGAAAGGAAATTACTTTATTGCATTCCCATGGCATTCTATTTTAATATACCTTATTTGTTATTATAATCTTCCATTACTTTTACTGTTTGAGCAATTTATATTGTGCAGGTAAATCATACGAAACGAAACGCAACAAAATTACTTATTTTACGTAATTTAAAATAAAGTAAAATTATATTTATTGAGTAACTTAATAATAATATTAAATAACTGTGTTTAGTTATAACTAATAATTTATAGAAATTATTATTTTCAAGCTGTTTGCAATAAACTTTGTTATGTTGTAAATTCAAATTCAAATTAATTATATGCCAATTCAAAAAATGACTAATTGTTGCAAATACAACAACCTTTGCAACTTAGCTATTCTGCAGTTAGTTATTAATCTTGATTAATTTTATTCAGATAATGCGTGTAAATGACTCAAGTGTGAAAATATTCAATAAAATCCAATACATTACGGTGAATAGGGCAAAGTTCATAGAAAATGGTCATAATTGTTGCCAATAAGGATGTTTAATAACAAATATTTTCTATCCGCAAAGCGTCAATAAATAATGAAATATTAATTAAATTTTGGGAGAAATTTGTTGATAATGTCAATAAATTTAATTATTTCCTTGTTTTTTTTTACATAAATATTAATTCTCGTTCTGATAGTGTGCCGTCAATATCAAATTTAGTTAACTTATTTAATATTTATTTCACCTTCTTTCCAATTTCCTCTTCAATTTTTTTATTTTCAAATTCGCGTTTCCTAAAAGATATGACACGAGTGGATCTAGGTGAACCTCAAAATCTTTAAAAGAAAATTAATTCAACTATTTTTCAATGAAGACCTAAGCATAAAAGGATAGCTATAGCCTCAAGAGTGCTTTACAAATTTAATTCAAATATATCTTTCGAATATGACTTTGGGGAAAAAAGGTTGGTACACCTATACCAAAAGTATAAATTTAATATCCATCATTTCAATGAAAATCAACAAAAATATGGATTTTAGACCTATAGTCTATAGCCCTTTGCAGCAATAGAAATAATGATATTTTCTTTTCTTTTCTATGTATTTCCAACACTTTCAGTTCTTATTTTCTTTAATTATTATTAAAGATTCAGTTATGTTATTAAATATTAATTTAAGGACCTTAAAACTAACACATCGCTACGTTTCTGCCAATATCAATAAATAAATTGTATTTTGAAGAATATTTAATTTCATACTAATTATAAAAATAATGTTCTTCTTTCAAACATGGTTTCAATGTTATTTTCAATTGTATCGAAGTTAAATCCTAAAAATCTCTCTTCAATTGAACTTTTCGAAAAGTTTCATTTGTAGTCCTTTTTTTTTAATCCGATTTACTTTTTCTTGATCATTGCTTTGCACTGATTTAAGCTATATTTAGAGATTATATGATACAATTATTTGTATTTCATTCGATACTTACATAACAATATCGGATTTATATACAAAAGTTGTTTATTTAAAGAATGTCTGGATTGTAGTAAATATTTAACAAAATTAAATTACTTTTAGTTTAACTGTAAAAATTATATATTTATTTTTCGTAAATTTAGTGAAATAAAATGTGGAATGTAAAATATTATTAATGTTAGGAATAAATAAATGTATATAGTTATTTTATTAATAATACTAATTTCTGTAAACTGGTGCAAAGGTATTAATGTAGGAGCAGTTACAGAAACAAAATGTACGTTAATAATCTAAAGTTCGTTCAGTGCACTTGAAAACAGTTTGTATGCAAAGCGATGGAACTGACGGAGACTGGTTATTCGGAAAATCCTGAACTATGAATGCGATATGAGAAGTCCTTTCAGGGATGGAGTCGTGTTTCGAGGGGAAAATGTAAATAGTGTATGTACATTGGGATGGTTTTCTCATTGCGTCTCTGAAGTGTACATACATATATACAAACACGCAGAGAGAGAACACAGATATGAGCTATTTATACGAGTATTATATATATAAATAAGTATCTGAAACTGAAATCAGACAAGCATGAAAGTTCATGTTACGTGGCGGCTTTTGTTACGCAACCACCGAGCGACGGACGACGGGTTCGCATTTTTCTTTCTTCCAGGGATTCCCCTCCTCGGGGCTCGTCCAATTTCCCTTATTATTACATACTTACTTGCTACCTGACTGGCATTTAAACCGCTCCATTTCATATTTTCATCCTTCCTCTCTCCTTTATTATTATTATGTACATTTTTTTTATATTATACGATTGTGTAACGTGAATCTTTGGAAGCGATTCCAATGTGTAAGGGCAATTTACATCATCGCCCACTCTGCTTTGACTACGAATATAAACCAGGTACTGAAGGTACCTTCGGCGCATAAAAGGGCACCACTCGAAACGAAAATTCACGCGGTTTCGCCTCCGGAAACGCATCATCGACACTTAAAAAGTAAATTTCTCAATTGCACTTCGCATTATTCGCTAGTCCCTTTACAGTCGATACAAAAATAAGAATGAGAGCTGAAGTTCAAGAAGCGGAAGAAAAGATGAATTAAATTGAATTCGAAAATGATTTTCTTTTTTATTCTATTATATTTCAAGTAGTAAAATATCAAAAAAGTAATATATTGAATAAAATAACTATTACTACATATCTTCAACACATTTCTTTCCATTGAATACAAATTTGATACATCGTATTTTATTTATTTAATAAAATGTGTATAATTGATCCTATTTAAGACTTAAATGGAATATAAAATATAATTGTGTTATTATTATTTCAATCCATGAATAGAATTGCATAATTCATATTCATTCATTCTTTCTATCTATGATATTACAAAGTGTAGAGCAGAAAAATAATAATTAGTGATGATATGATATATCACATATTTATAAGTTATATTATTAGCAAAATGAATAAGATACATAGATAAAATATAGGGCATTTTATTAAATTTTCTATAGATTATTTTATGTAGCTAATAAGATTAATCTTTGTTTTCAAAAATAAACATTCCTTTTATAATCTAATTTATAAATCATCCATTGGAAAATCTATTTATTCCATCTAGATTATTTTTGTTCTGGTACAACTTTTGGCCATATTTTGCGCTAAACTCTATGCATTTATCTATGACTTTCTTCTAAAAACGAAGACTGAGGAATCTTCATCCTCTAATTCAACAAATTGACTAATGTTAGATAAATACAATTAGCTAAAATAGTTTAATCAATGATAGTCTGTTTTTTATCAAAACTTTATAATCAGTGGTTAACCGAAATATTATTGTATAACACTTTCTTGTGGTACACACATAATTTCGAATAGATTATAATTCATACCAATAAATCACAGAATTATGAATTAATTTTAAAACTTATTAAACATCTTGCATTAGTTGTTAAAATGTACACCTTATTTCTTTTCACTTTATTAATTTCCTTTTCCTGTAGATCACATTTCATAAAATAACATTCTTAAAAAGGTTAATCTTCTATTGAGGAACACGCCCAAGTATTCAACATTACTCTTGCTAGAAGTGTTTGTTATAAAACCAATCTTGAAGTCAGGAATTCCGTAATGTGTTATTATAACTTCATTTATCACAATGTAAAAGGAATAACAATTAAATAATGAATATGAATTATTTAATAATTAAATCATTTGGATTATTAGATTAATTTATATTCAAGAATTAAATAATACATAATACTTATATTTTCTACTTATAATTATATTTTCCTTTTACTTTCATGATTTTAGTTTTCACTTTCGCTAATGTAATTCGGATTTTAAGGAAAATCGATGGACGCACAAATAAAGAAGCCGGCGGTGATTTAAAAAGTTAATACTTTCTCTCCTCCCGTTCGTGTTTTATTTGTAGATTATCCCGGCTTAAACTTATTTGTATTTGCGCTTATCCGCATATTGAAACTTGCCACGTTATTATATCACCGCCGACGACTTTTCATCTCGCCCTTTCCTGCATTCAATTAAACAGTGCACTTTGATTAACTTAGTCTAAAAATATTGTAAATGTTTTTTCTTTATTGTAAATAAATGGAGTTTCAATTCGACGACGGAATTAGAAATTGGCATGTGTTGGCATCTGCCGACAGTATTGAAACTACAGTTACGCAACTCGAGATCTATGCGCCATCTATTAGTAGATTTTGTATTGACTAAACGTGTATATAGCAATCTTCAGGTAACTGAAGAAACCTATAGTTGAATAAAGCTGAAAAAAGCACAAAAGGTGATCAAGGATCCTACGTAGCAGGGGGAAACAGTCTTATAAAAAAAATGTATCTGTGGGTATAAACAGGTTGGATAATTTAAACTAATATCCTTTAGACTGTTCCGAATTTCATTTGGGATATAAATATATAAATCTTCAAATTGTATGCTCCGGTATGTTATATTGTTTATTACTTAATTCGTTTAAATTTCAGATCAAATACAGTTTGAAAATATGGCATTGGTCAGAATATAATTCAACTATCCAATAGGCAACAGTACAGATTCCATTTGCTATTTCATGGTAGAAATGAGTGCCTTCAGATACCATCAAAATATGGTAACTCGCTATAAATAATTGTGTAATGTAATTACTATTATATGATTTTAATATTCAAAATTAAATAAGGATTTAAATATGTTTTAAATTATTATTTTACAGGTTTTCAATTTAAATTTTATTGTTTCTACGCTCATTCAAAATTATTCCATATTTTCGTTTCATTTACTTAAAGTTGCTCTTATTATCATTTAAATTAAGTTAATCAAATATTTGTTTATATTTTAATTAAATATTGCTTTTTTAAAAGTTTATTTCCAATAGTTTCTGAAAAGTTTATCATAAATGTATTTCCAAAATTTTTTAATATAAATTATCTATATATTAGCAGCTTTTATCAAACGTATAGATTAAAATTATCTCTGTAAGATAAGGAGTAAACACCTGCAGTGAATACCTGCACAAACCATTTAAGGAGTGAACACCTGTATGAACATATGTAGTGAATAGCTCTACAATGTTAACTATTCTATTACAATTTACTATATTCTGTTTCTTTTAAAGAATTTATTTGAATATATGCTATTTGGTAAGTTACCTGAATAGTATCATGATATGCGTTTACATAACTTAATTTATATTTGTTTATTTTGTTTATCGAATCTCTACAATTTGTGATCCTATTATACGAGTTGTGCGCGTCCGTTTCTTCAGATAGCATCATTCTAATCAGAAATGCTTGTCTAACTGAATTTCGGCAAAGAAACGTATGTAAATTGTTGTTTTTGGCCCGACAATTTTGTATTAGAGACAATCGCTATTTTTTGTTGCAATTTAACGACCTGAACATTTATCTATCTATACAAGTCTCTGATCTGAACAAAAAAAAAGAAATTCATTTGTATTCAAAGAAAAAATATATGAAAATTAAAGTATAAGGCAAATTCAATATCGCTCAGTTAAGCTCTTCTTTTGTTATATGTTTTAATAATGCGCGGCGCTGATTGGCCGCGTTGGCTTTCGTATGCGTCGTCTTCACGCGTCTCCAAAGAAAATTCAATTTTGTGCATTCTTTCATCGCTGTAATTTCATAAGGTTAATGTATTAACAAAAAAGCAAAGCCTCAGTTAGTAATAGGCATTATTTCCAATCATGTATAATTGTTTATTAGTGCTGCAAATTCGATTTCCATGTACACATTTCAAATGACGCTTCACGGCCATGTTGAAATGTTCTTGGCACGATCCATGCTACAGTTGTGCGCGTCCCTTTCTTAAGTGAACATCATTCCAATTAGAAATAATAAATAACAAGTAGTATTAATAATAAAAATTACTAATAATGACTATGTTGCATCACGACAGATGGCGATAAGACTCAGTCTTACATTCTGTTAACAGTGTTTGCACGTTTCTTTGAAAATAAATTTATAGCTTATGGCTCTTGTTCTCACCGGTCTCGTTATTCAATTTGCTACTGATTAATTAATTAGGAACTACGAGGGCTGAGATTTGGATAGATGCTGAGATGTAGATCAAGGTACAGATGATGCTGGTACTGGAAACATCGAGTGGTAAGTGATTTAATAACACACGGGATTCATTAGAACATTGTCTCACTTTTTGTAATTCGATTTTTAAAATTCTGTTCATTTATTTTCAGTTTTCTAAGTAGTAAGTGATTTTATACCACATGAGATTAAAAAACGCAAGCCCTCCCACTCGACCTAAAACTATTTTGAAATTTGATTTGAAAGTAAATTCATTTTTTCATCTTTTCGGGTTTGGCGGCTTATTCAAATACACTTTGCACACTTTATCTTAAAAGTAAATTAATTTCTTTTTCAGGGTAATTATTTAACTCCCTTTTCTATTGTCTGTATTTCCGTTATTTGTGTGTTTAGGTCGCATTAAATTACTATTGATCATTTCAATGGGTTGAAGCAATTATTTGCTCATGTTTAAATTAATTAGTTTTTACTTAAATTTATTTGATTATACTTGTTTTTAATATTCCAATTAGATTCTTGATGATTATGATTTTGTTGATTGATTTTGTACTACATAGTTTTATTTACATTGACGTTTTAATGACTGCAATATAAATAACATTTTCTAGTGCTAAATTATAATTACTTAATTATTATCATTTTGAAACATATCCCTCACCTAATTATCCAAAAATAACAAATGTTTAAAAGATGCAGATGTTTTAAACAGTCTGCTTTATTTTAAACTTTCATTTTAGATTTTTCCTATTTATTTTAACGTAAATATTCCATATTATAATTCAGGAAATTCCAAAATTCGCCTCCCCTAAACAAATTTAAGTGTTTTTTTTCAGGTTTATGAAAGTTTCTCTTAAAGTGCGTGAGGTTTTGATATGAATGCAAGCGAGCTCGCAATTGCTTGTGTTTGTTTTGCAATTTTTATGTTTGAGCAATTGTATTTCGTGTAATTGTTTTCCGTTTGATTTCGGATGATTTAATTGATTGAATCTCGCTGTGATTTTGTTGAGAAGGATTGCATGTTTGAGCAAATGCATTTCGTATAATTGTTTCTTTAGTTTGTTGTTTAGTGCAAAAGCGCTGTTTGTAATACATCCATTTTGCGCACATTCCTCCAAACTCTCAATCCCCCCAAAAAAAAGCTAAAAAAAGATAATATGCAAAAATATTAACAAAAGAAAAAATATAAAATAATAAAAACTAAAATACTATAATAGTATAATAAGCTTAACCACCCTTTCCGAGGACTCTCCATATTTATTGTTATTATATTTTTAAATAATGATTTATAGTATTATTTAAATTTTAACGTTCTCACATTACTATTTTCTGGACAAATGCTCAATATTCGGGTCGTAGGGTCACCTTATATACAACCTCCTCCTGGTGTGCGGTCATGCGTTTGTTCTCATTGCTATGAATGGGATCGATGGCTTCCATGTGACCGCATGTCCAAGTGCTAAAAGTATCGAAGATGGTAACTAGGTATCAATTCAAGCGCAAAACACAGCCTCTGAATTGTTGCAAAAGCGTACGTACTTTTTTTACCTTCACAGGGGTGCACCTGTTTATAAACTGAAAATGTGGCGGATCGCTTTTTGATATTATGTTTAAGTTTGCCATTTACAGATAATCATGTAACGTTTTGTATGTTACATGATTATCTGTAAATGACTAGCGTTATTTGAAAATCTTTTATTTTATTTCTTCAGATTTGGTAACATTAAATGTACTCGTCTGTTAAACATACCTTAAAAGTTTAACGGGCTGTTGATTATAAGTTTTGTACAATTTCTCTCTATGCTCTCCGATCAGTAAGATTTTCTTAACAAGTAATTAAGGACTACATAAGGACGTATTGAACCTACTCAATCCAGCATATCAAACTTTTGACAGGAGAAGAAACAATGAAGAATATTTTGCTAACCGAATAGAATCCACTCAATTCAATCCCCAAAATAGCCATAAGAATAAGAAAATTGTATTGTTGGTTATTAGAGTAGAAATTTCTTCAGTACAATGTCATATTTTCAAACCATATTTAATCTGATAGTTGTAAGAATTAAGTAATAAACAAAATAACATACTGGAGGATACAATTTATAGATCTATATCCAAATACAATTCTGAAGAGTCGAAAATAAATTAGTTTAATTTATCTTATGTGTTAATACCCACAAATGATTCTTCAATCAGACTGGAATGCAAAAAAAAACTAATTAAAAATATTTTATTAATGGCACTTAGAAAAGATATTTCGAACTGAAGATACACCCATACCTCGCTATACGGCCGCTCTTTATACGGCATTTCGTTATAACGGCCCTCTTAAAATTAAGGCACTTTTTCGATTTACGGTCTAAAATGTTTCGCTATAACGGCAAAAATACTTTTTTCCATGTCGATATATCTACATATTAGCAATCTTGCGCAAGCGCAATAATTGATTCGTTATACGGCTTTGCGGCCAAGTTTCGTGGATTTAATGCATTATTAGTGTAAATATGGAAATAATTGTAATGAATTTACTGTTAGAAATAAGAATGACGATCCTAAAAGTACACAAAATAATACGCATCTCTCTCATGCCAACTTTCTTATACTCATGTGTGATGAATTAACATGATGGGCTACCCACTAGATTCTCAGTTGGCTAACTATTTGCTTATTAGATGTATTGTTCATTTTATGTTTAATAATTTTTATACATTAAAAAAAGAGATATACAACGAAGATGGGTGAATCCATATAATAGCACAGTATTGCGATATGCTGAAATGTTATAAAATGTTACCCAGTTATAAACAAACAAATGAACTGATGTGAGTCAAATACAAACTTATCAGCAACCAAACAGGGTCGTTCATGAAACCCTCAAGTTATTACAGAAAGTTATTGTATATTTGGTTGCCTGAGACGAAGATTTAAAATGTATTTATTTTGAAATTGACTTCGACTGCTCCTTTAATAATTATGTGACAAAACAACCATTTCTATCTTGGATAAAAATCAGAACTGTACTTCGAGATGGTGCTGAATCTAAAATTGTCCCGTTGAGCACGTGTAGGATGCTTATCAATACTTTCTTGTTAGGATTTTATGGTCTTAGGGCACACATAAGGAATTGGGGGGGGGGGGCAACAATAAATAAAAAAGTAAATAATAAAATCTTTCATTTTTAACATATACATAATTTACTTTTCTCTAAATCTTCATTTTTATAAATTTTCATTTTTCATTAATTTCTGCAAATATGTCTATAAAACATAAAAATTTAAATTTTGTTATAATTTGTTTTCTATGGAAACTGACGTTAGATTGGATATTCTAACTAGTATTAACAAAATTACTAAGTTGACAACATAAAATGTCAAGAGAAAAATACAGCGATATTATGAGTTGCCTGTCTTACATGGCACCTATTTAACATGAATGCTTCAATATGCTAACTATAAAGGAGTGTTTATATTTTATACTTTTATATCTATATATATATATGTATATATATCCTCTTTTTTTAATTAATATGTTTTATGTCTTGAGGTGTATTTATGTAACAGGATATAACTGTGTTGCCAAATTTCTTGGTAATTGAATCGTACAATGAGCAAAAATAATCTTAATCTGTAAGTTCTTAAGAATTACAGTATGTTTCAAATTCGGAATACCTAACAAAAACTTGGTATAACAGAATTTAAAAAAACGTACAATGAACACATGTATCACAAAGTGTAAATTTAAGTTACAAACTTCCATTATTTGTAAAGTCGAATTTATTTTTATTTAAGTAAAAATAAAATTGGATACCTATAAACGAAACTGTGTATGTAAGTAAATAAGCATAGCAGCCGAATCCTCAAAAAGAAAAGTAATTGGTATTTCTGCTGAAGTTTGACAACATTGAAATTATTTTCGCGCCTTAATTGTTTAGGGTATTTAATACGACTGCATCTGGAATTTCTTTAATAAATTGTCGTTACTATCAACTATCAGTTCGTGTAAAATTGTAGTATTGAGTTTAGTCTTATTATATTGTAAGTTTTTTTTGTATTTTTGAGTATATTAACTTATTAATTGGTTGTTTCTAAATTTAGTATCATGTCTTCACTGAATACACATTTTAAAGAAAATATTCTTACTGAAAATAACAGCCTTAACACTCAAGGGAAAGTAGTGGAAAAATTGAATTCTAATGATGTTAGAAATCAAAAGTCTTTCAATGTGGAACTAGAGCCCTTGCTGCGTGGAGACCCTAAACGTATTCGGGTGTTTCCAATTGTCTATGATGACCTGTGGATGATGTATAAGCAGGCTGAGTCCTCTTTTTGGAAAGTTCAAGAAGTCGATTTGCGAAATGACTATAAAGATTGGGAAAAATTGTCCTCAAATGAGAAACATTTTATAAAACACGTATTGGCATTCTTTGCTGCCTCGGATGGAATTGTCAATGAAAACTTGGTGGAGAGATTCACTGAAGAAGTGAAAGTTCTTGAGGCTACATACTTCTACGACTTACAGGTTACCATGGAGAACATACATTCACTAATGTATAGTACATTAATAGACACTTACATCACAGATGCAAAGGAAAAACATTTTCTTCTGAATGCAATTGAAACTATTCCATGTGTGAAGAAGAAGGCTGATTGGGCGTTGAATTGGATTTCCAGTCAAGATGCGACATTTGCGGAAAGGGTGGTCGCCTTTGCTGCAGTTGAAGGTATTTTCTTCTCCGGTAGTTTCGCCTCTATTTTCTGGCTGAAGAAGAGAGGATTGATGCCAGGTCTTACTTTCTCAAACGAGTTGATCTCCAGGGATGAAGCGATGCATTGCAAATTCGCCTGCTTAATGTTCTCGCACCTCGTGCAGAAGCCGACGGAGGAGAGGGTCAAGAATATCATCACGGATGCTGTAAAGATCGAACAGGAATTTCTTACCGAAGCTCTACCTGTAAGTTTGATCGGTATGAATTGCCAACTTATGTGTAGATATATCGAATACGTAGCTGATAAGTTGCTATATGATCTGGGAATCGGCAAAATATACAATTCCGAAAATCCCTTCGATTTCATGGATAACATATCCTTGGAGGGAAAAACAAATTTTTTCGAGAAGAAAGTTGGAGAATACCAACTATCTAATATCACTGAACCTTTTGTCATTGATGAAGATATATATTTTTAAAGTGTATTGTTAACGTTAGTGGATAAACAATATTAATACCTTCACTTTGTACCTATATTATTTAAATGATCTTGCTTTAAGTAGTTACTAAAAATTATATTTGCGTTATAGTTCATGGAAATATTTTGATCATTTGCAATTATAATATTTTGTATTTAGTATTACAATTATCAATAAACGATTGCCTAATGTTAATTGAAGTGCCTGAAAATATGCAAGTGATTCAATGAGAATTTAATGTTGTATTTCTAATAAAATGTTTGGAAAATAGAAAAAATCTCTCTTAAACTTACAATCTGCATTTAATAAACTTTTCTGATAAGGATGACCAGAAAACTAAGTACAAATAAAAAAAGAACAAAAGAGACATGCAGTTTGTAGTTATAGTTGATCATTTTTATTTATGATTATTGATTATAATTCTCCTTAAAACTTGTATTTGAGCTTGTTCCTGTACTGTGTCGCTGTTCTGTTATTACTTGTTCTGAGTTTTCGGGGAACCATTATTAAGTAGTCTTAAAATGTTTGTAACGTAATAAACATATATAATAAATAGTGCTGTGGAATAGTGAGCTCCGAAAAAAATATAATAGTAGTGATAGTAACAGAATATAGAGAAAAAAAAAGCTGGTGGTGCAGAGATCACTAATGGCGAGAAAATAGTGTAAATGCGTAGAGTGAAGACATCAGGCGATAAGAGACCAAGGAAAGTTACTCATGTTGTTCACCATGCTGAAGATATTCCTACTCACATGATTAAGGTGATAGTGGGAAGAGTAGAGAATTACAAAAGAATTATTGAAGGTTTGTTTTATGACAACAGATACTATGTGATAACAAGCAAACCACAAGGACCTACCCCTGTTCCCTGTAGTAGATGTGAGAAGTTTGATCTACCCTACAGCGGATTGCAATAATGACATCAAATGCAATAAGTGCGGTGGAGGGCATAGGGGAGACAACTGTTCAACAGATTTGGCACCTACATGTCTACATTGTCGAGAGAAGAACCACACGGTATGGAAATGCCTGAACAGACCTAATAAACTGATCACAGGGATTCCAAATGTTAGGATAAAAATACAAAATAGAGGACGGAGTAAACCAGAGATTACATCGTAAACAACATAATTATTGATACGTACATAGGGGAGGTAAATAAGCCAGAGAAGGTGAACAGAAAAGAAATATTAACAAAATATATATTAAATTAGCAGTAGAGGAGCATGAAGTAAAAATGAAATTAAATAAGATTGTACAATTAAAATTTAAAGTAATACCTAATAAAATATCACAAAAATACAAATAAAATTATTTTAAGAAAGTGCATAAGAAAATGTTTTGTTTCCACATTTACATATAACTTTTTCGGCTAAAATATAATTATTTTCTAAAACGTTCATTTGATCAGCAAATACTTCATTCAACTTAGGTAAAACCCGATTTAATTCTTCCTCCTTATCGCCAACGCACCAAAGAATGCTCATATGAAATGAGGGATCCTTAAAACAAAAAAATGAAAAACATACATATCTCAAATTGTAAATAATCACCTCATAAAATTTCATCAAATTAAACTCAGCCAAACACAAGTCAACTTGTGACACAATTTTCACAAGTGAATCATATCCACTTCTTATCTGCAGTCCCACAAAAGTCCTAGTCCGTTCCTCATTACAATACACTTTCAAACAATCAAATAATATGATAAATCTGAAATTCAAATATATTATCGAAAGAAATAATTCTACCTAATAATAGTAAAATAAAATTCCATTATTATTAAATGTATTTATTGACCACAGTTTGGGCCAATCGGCTATTGCTCTTTCTACCCTAAAAATATCATAAGTTTTGTTTAACTTACTTTTTAATCACATTAAGTTTATCTCGAATTGTATCACTGAATAATTTTATCCAATGGTGTCTCAACACCACAGTTTTTGATACACTGATGTGTGGGTTTGTTTCCACATTCAATTCAATCTCCTTTAAAGCGTGCCTGAGGTTTTCTGTCATCTTTTCAAATTCATCACTAGTCTCAACTGAAAACAAAAAGAAGTTAGTATTAATACAACTTGTATATAATATGGACTTATAGTTATTACAAGGTATTGATAAGAATGTGGACCAGTTCCCTCGGCTATGTGGAAATGATCTCAATCTGCCATTGTGCATTGAAGGATTATCTGAATGAGTTTCAATTTTAGGATCATTAATAAATACATCTGGAACTGCTAATCTGTAAATGATACTGTACATTAAATATTCTATGATAATTCTTTATGGAATCTACCTTTTGAAATTGCACTGTGTTTCCTCTTCATCTGTGAAGCAACGTTTTGTTGAAACTTTAGGTCCAGAAACAGATTCATCATCCGAATCGTCATGACCATAAATTGAAAGTAGGCTTAACGCACCGTATTCCATTTAGAACAAATAAGGTTTTACGTATACAGCAATACACAGCAGTATATGATAATAAAAGTAAATAAACTTAACCTAACACGCGCATTTTTAAAAGTCGGAAGTACCAAAAGTTAAAATGTAAAAATATATGAAAGGAAATATATTCGAGATTTATTTATGGCTCACATGATTAATATAATAGGTGTTCATATTGCACATTGTTCAAATGAAATCACGTTGTGAAACAATTCAAAAAAAAATTGGAATTTTGAAATCTTGCAAAAAATTTGGAAATCTCATTATCAAAAACAGTTTTTGTTTAGTGCCCTATCAAATATGGATAGTCGAAAGGAAGCATTTTCGGTACATTTTACTATTGAAAAGGAAAAATGCAGTTCAAACAAGAAAAAAATCGATGTGTATGGAGAAGATATTGACAGGATGCCAGTACTAGAATTGGTTTGCAAAATTTCGGTCCTGTAATTTTGATGTTAAATATGTAGCATGTTTTGAAAGGCATGAATCATATACATAACAATCGCATATAAGTGATAGTAGTATCATTTTGAAATGTGATTTAAGTTTGTGAGTAAGTTAACTGATTATTTCATAAAACTATTCTTTGTCTGAAAAGAAATCTTTTCATTTTCTTTTACAAAATATTGTATTTTCACCTCTAAAAACGAAGATTCACTTTACGAAATAATATCGTTAATATCGTTACGAAAATCAGCTAAATAAGGGCTTATGTTAACTTAAATTAATTAAGCTAAAGTTAGATAAAATTATTTCATTTCTACTATGTGGCCTGCCTATAGAATTGAGCTAAAGTATGCCACTAAACCGATTTAGTTTGTGGTTATGCGGTTGCCTAAACAAATACCTCGGTTACACTCGTGTATATACGGCCCGTGTTGTGGAGGAAATTCGAAATACACAAACCGGCTTGTGGGCATGCATGTTATATATATATATAACATGGTAGGTATTGGTATAGGGGGAGAGACGAATATAGTTGGGAGTGGATGGCAAAGAATATCTTCAGTTGTACGCGCGCGTTCGTTAGGGGTGGTTTCTTCTGCAGACGTCGTCCAGTTCCCTCGCATATTCTGGGGATAGAAAGCACAAAAAACAGTTGAATTATAGACAATGTAAATTATATGAAAACAATAACTGACCACTATCAAATACATCAGTAGAGTGATAATATCATCATCATCGAGATGTTTGGAGTTGTAGTGTGCGCCGTGTTTATGATGCACCTAGGTATGTCTGCATGAGTTCTTCATCTTCTTAATACCGCTCAAAAATAAATAAATAAAATAAATACACGCAAAGTACTTGAACTGGTCCCATGAGATAATTGAAGCCTTTTCAATTATAATTAATTTGTCGCTGGGGATGTTGGATAAAGACACGCCGAAGAGGAGAAAAGAACTCCGGTTTTCATGTTCATCTGCAAAATGAACGAGAGGAATAGTGTGCTGCATTTCTGCAAAGTATCATTTTCTCTCTTTCTGTTGTATGCGTATGTTGTATGGTAGCATGTCCCTCTGTGTATGCATATATATGTATCTGAGTGTGTGTGTGTGGTTTTCAAAAGGGCACCGGCAACGTAATTTATGCACGCGGCAAACATTCCCGCTCGGTTTTAATTGAAAATTAAATTACAAAAATAACATCAAAAGAAGTGGATGCACTTCGTTCGACGTTTCAACGTACCAGCGCGCATTCCGCGCGCAAATTAATTGCTACCAAATCCACGAATTAAAAAATATGAAATTTTATGCGCTTAGAGCTTTTGTAACCCGCAGGAACGGTAGGTCAGGCATCGGATGAAGTATATTAATTAAATTTAATGATTGCTTCAGGACAAATGAGCTTAAGGAACCATTCATCTGTTCGCCAAGTAATCAACCTAAATCCATCAAAGCGACCACTCCATGTGGTACTGCCGAAAAATCGCATTCAGGGTTTACTCTCGCATCGCATTTTAATATATTTCTCCACTCTCAAATCCTTTTTTCTTCTTCCTCCTCTTTGTTTTGTTCCTGAATGTGAGCGTCGTCGGGGTACTCTAATAAGGGTTGATAGGGCCACTGCATCTGCATACACTACACCCATACATCTGCCCTCTCACTTGTAAACACACCAATTACATAGGTGTCATCTCATCCTCTCGCCACTCAATGCATATACAACGTCGTCTTCCTCTCCGACCCCCTTCTTCACAATTGTCTGGTATACTCGTTTTTTTTTTGTATGCGCGAGAGTCCCCTTCGCCACCCCAACGCCCCCGGTACTCGGGGAAAAATCTATGTGCCGAGGGATGAGCAGACCAAGAAGATGGAACGATCTTACCCTTCCGTCTGGGGAGCTTTAATTACAGATAAATCTGCAACGGTGCAATTAATTATTCAAGTGAAAGTTGATTTTCGTATTTGATAAGGAATGCCAAGGGCGGACATCTATGGATCAGATCTCAGGAAATAGCAATAAGCTCGTCCCTTCGCTTCCTTAATCAAGAATACTCTGAGAATTTAAAGATCAACGAACAGAGAAAAGTGTCCTGAAATAATGATGAAGCTGAAAATTTGATGAATTTAGATAAATTGATAATTTTAAATCATATCTTGGGAAAAAATCTCTTCCTAATTTGTATAGGAAGTTTATAGAATTTAAGGAAGTCTATAAAATTTGAATCAACTCATTTTGCAGGAAATTTACATTTCAACTTTAGGACAGAAACCAATATTCCACTCAATTTTAGTCTACTCTAACTGTATACACATAAACAAATTAAGTATAATTTTACATTCGAATTATCTGATTCAGCGAACTTGACTTTTGCACAAGTGAACAAAACTGATTTAAGAAAGGATTTCAAATATAAGTTTGATTAAAAGAAGAAATAATTCAATTTCCAATAAGAATGGAGAATTTTACTAACCCTTCTGAATATAGTCGATACGATAGAATATTAATGGAAGTATATAAAATCTTATTTTTTTTTTGTATAACGTCTGTTTTTATTTACAATCTATTTTATAACAAAACATTCAGTAAAATGGTGTAACGGTTGACAAATGACAATTTAATATTGGATAGCGCCCACTGGCGGTTTTCCCTTAATTGCTACTTAAATGTTAAATCTTATTGGAAGATCCAGTAAATTACATCGCTTCAGTCGATTAGTTGTTAAGCTATTATCAAGAATATTGATAGCTAAGTCATTTGGATGTTTTTCTAGCCTATTTTGGTATCTGCTACTATATTTCATAATGGGTTTCTTCCACTGTTTCTATTTGAAGATCCTCGTGTATTCTCCTGTTTGTAATGTACCATGGAGCTCCTATGATTCTTCTTAGGCTTTTCGACTGGAATCATAAAATCTTATGAATAAAAATTAATCACAAATTAAAATTTCCATTTGAAAACTTATAATTAAGGGATGCGGATAGCCCTTGTGTTGCATGTGTGACTAATAATCATAATTATTATTAATACAATACAGCATTCAATATAGAAACTATTAAGAAGTAGTCATTATAATTTTGAGGACACAAATTACGAACAAGAAAAAATATTTATCTTTAAAGTTTAATAAATTATCTGTTGTAAAAAAAGTCATGTTATTAGTTATGCGATGCTCATGGGCATATGCATATATTCAAATGTATAGGCGTACCTGATATGCTGTTGGGTGAATGGACTGTACTTCTGTTTGACTCCCATGTGAGTTGATAGCAAATTCATCCATACAAATTTTTTATTTATCCGTTTAAGAATTTTCTAATACAGTGACCATTCGCTATTTAAAGACAGTTCTGCAATAAATAAATACAATCTATTGCCCAGAATAAGAAAATACAAAATTACTTCCATAATATAAAGATTTTTTTAAAAAATATTTAATAACAAAAAATATAATATAAATCCTGACGAGAAACAAATCAAAATATGAAAAGATAAATAAATAAACGTAATAAATCTGAGTTGAAGATGGAAATTCTCTGTACTATTTATATATTTAATTTATTTTATATTAGAGTTCATTATATATACTATTATTTATTTAAACATCCTTATTAGTTCAAATTAGGCCGAAGGTCTTTCTGTCCGTATAATATTTTTATCAATATTCATAAATTATAGTATTGAGAATTGAACGTGATTTACTACGGTTTTCTAGTTTCAAAGATCGGTAGATGTATAAAACGACAGTTTTAAAACCAATTTTACTATGCTCAAATCGGATTTAAAGCGAATTCCCAGATACATCTCTTACAAAGCAGAGCACTAACTTAGGTAAAGTTCAAGATTTATCGCAAGAAATTTGCATTTCGAGAAACTTTACGTGAGAAAAAGCTTTAGCTACTTTACAACGAATATTTATTTATATTCAATTCAATTTCTTTAAATCATTTAATTTCCATTGTTACACTTGACTATTTCAGGAATAGTTTAATAAAAAAAAAACAACATGTAGTTTTATTTATAATTCAAATATTAATAATTAATAAAATTTATTGCATTCTCAATATGTAGTTTTACTAATTGCACTTTGATCAATTATAATATCTAAATAAATTATATTTATTAAAAGCATAGTATTAGTTTAATATTGATCGAGATAAATTATCATTTTGAGAAACTTTAGGTGAGAGAAACTATTATTTTACATCGAATATTTATATTGCATCTTTCAGTTTCATTAAATAATTTTCTTTTAATGATTACATCACATTGTTATGAAATATATTTATATAATAAAAATCATTCAATAGACAAAGGTCCATTACTTTTTTTATTATTACTTATAAGTTTTTCTGCATTTTATGAAAATATAGCATTTATTTTGTAATGTTGTTGATGGCTGTATTCTCGTATTTATTTAATTAATTAATAAATTAATTATAAATTGGACCAAAGTGACTGTTACAATAGATATGATTATTATTATTAATGTAATAATTATGTTTCTTAAAATTAGTTATTATTTACATTGTAGTACTATAATATTATTTAAGTACCTTGTTAAAAGTTGAGCAGTGAATAGGGACGAACGACATTTATTTGAAAATCATGTGTAGGTTTCCAATGGGTTCATAATTCTATAATGAGATTAAGTTCAGGTTGTGTATAAACGTAAATTCGCGTAGTTGTGTGCGGCTGTAATGAAACCCTCCAACAAGCACCAGAACCTCCCCTCGGCATCCTTCCTCCGCGTGTATGCTACATGCGTGCATAATCGATATTCCTCATGGTCCAATGTGTTTGAATGCTTTGTCTAAATCTCTGCAGGCGAAACGACCATCTGCATTCGCGTTATTTGTTAATCGCGCTCGAGCAAGGGCCTCGACACAAAGGGTACGAACATTGTTGTTACAATATTATTTGTGTATGTGGAATTACGATAGTTGCGCACGTTGCTTCACGTCTGAATCCTCTTCGGAATAGAACAAGAATATTCCATCATGGTAACCAACAAATCATCGTGCGAATTTTATTTCCAAGAGGTAGATGAAGAAGATGCGAAGATGTTCGAGACGCGGAATATCTATATATCTCTCTCTCTCTCTTTCAAGTTTAAATTTAAGTGCACCATTGTTTCGTGGAAAGTTTCTTGCGGAGGACTCTCCCGCTCGAGGCAAAAGTTTCTTTTAATATATTTATAACCGCTTCTGCAGCGGAGAGGAAAATGGAGAACGAAGGACGGACGAAGGCAGAATGGGAGAATAATGCAAGTGGATGGAAGAGGGACGGACGGATGGCCGGAGAGGTCAATCGTAATTAGCCGAGAGGATGTATCGCGTTTCATCCCGAAGCTGTTCCTCATTTGTCTCGCATCGATCTTAATGTTCTTTTTGGACTTTTGGTTTCAAAGTATTATCCGTTGCTAAGCGACGCAAATAAGATTCCGCGAAAACTTCTTGCGGCCGAAATGCTTACTTGAGAAGTAGCGCAAATTGGAAAGGATAATAAAATAGGAATGAGAGTAAAAGCTCCTTGTGTTGCTTGCATAATAAGTGGAGCAACTATACAAATTAGATTCGCGACGATAAGGGCATTACATTATTGTGTAATAATAATGATAATAACAATTCGCATGATGGACATTACGGCGATGTGAGTGCACTTTGAATTGATATAATTGCGTAGTCTCATCCACTTCATTGTTGTCCTCATCCTCTTACATTATCATGCCGGCTGCTTTCCGAAGACTAAGCCTGAGCCTATCTCTCTCTCGGTGTGTGTGTGTGTGTGTGTGTTTGCGAGGCTTTCCGAGGGAGAGAAATAAAAAGAAAATAGGAGAAAAAAAAAGAATTCGCCTCGCGTAAAACTCGTTTCCAGGCTCGTAATAAACTTTGAAACACATCAGAGAGTGAAGTGAAGAGAAACGACGGAGATGAGACAACGCCGGCTGAGGTGAGGAACAAGAAGACCGCTCCGGACGGATCTCGAAAAGTTGTCCACACCGGCAGTTCAACAACCTGCTCCGAAACCAAAACAACACCAGAATCCATCTGTGTGCAACGCGGACAAAGGGCATACCGAGATTTGGCCGAATCGAAATGCGTTTTTTTATTGTTGTTGCCGTAATTGAGTTGGCCACGGTACTATTTCCAATGTAGACGAGGGTTGAAGTTCGATTTTATCTATTGCAAACTTCCTGGGATTTCATTTACTTCCTATATCCTTGTATGAAAACAAAAAAATTGAAAATCTTCCCAGTCATCTTAGGCAAATATTCGCAGCTTTGATAAAATAGTCTTGTACGGGCGGAAAGATCCTGGAAAATGGTCCTTTGTAGCAAAACATTTTATACTTTGTTACATTATTATTGTTGTAATATATATCTTTTGTTTTTGTCTGCTTGGGATTGTTACAATAAATATTATTACTTTTGTGTTTCATTATACACCCATACCTCGTTATACGGCATTACGCTATAACGCCCCCCTTCAATTAAGGTACGTTTTCGATTTGCGGTCTAAAATGTTTCGCTATAACGTCAAAAGATCTTTTTTCGCTTTGCGGCCATGTTTCGTGGAACGTATCTAGGCCGTAAAGAAAGGTATGGGTGTAGTCTAAAGTATATTTTGTTATTGTTTTCTGCGGAAGTCTTCAATGATAAGAACTCAGCCTCTCTATGTTATTATTGCCAGTTTCTGGTAGGTAGCAAATAAAAATAAAATATAGAAAACGTTAGTGCTGATTTGATAATACATATGTTGCAATTATACTAATTAATTTAAACAATAAATGTTAATCAATGACTTTGAAATTTCGTTCGTATATACTTTATAATATAAAGTAATAAACAAACAATATTTTAGCGAAATGTTATATAACACAATAAATTATTAAATAAATAAAAAAAGTTCACAGATTTACATACATAAAATGTTAGAAAAATCACCTTTAATTCTAAATGATAATTAATACTTCATTGTATTTTTTTTGTTCTTTGTATGTTCATTATTCTTTCTGTAGTTTGTTTTCTGATTTATGTGATCATTTTTAAAAAATAATTGTAATTGAAACTTTTATAATTATTTAGATGGACATGGCTTATAAAAATTGTGAGACATATTCTTCTTAGATATATTACGGAAGTACACAATTTCCATTGGAATAAATATGACTAGAAGTTATATTAGAAGATGAAAACAACATTTTAATTATCATTTAATTAGAAATGCAGTTATCCAATTTGTTATGAAAATGTTAATGAAGATGAGAGAAAAGTATTGACTACAGAAGATTATTGGTCTCTAGTGGAATATTTAAAAAAACTTTGTTGGCAATAATGAAAAATAAAATGACGATGACATTCACTTTTTTAATACTGAATAAATGATAAATACCAAAGATTTAAACGCCTTTAATTTTTGTTTTAACGTTTATTTTACAATATATATTTCGTTAGTAATTTCCGAATGGAAGTTTTATCATTTTTATTGGTGATCATATATTAATTTTTCAAAATATTGCGATTCCACTAGTTTTCCCTGTGTAAATAATATCCTTAGAATGAGTATTGATTCGTAAAGAGATCTTGGCTTTGGGATTCGATCCACTACTTACTTAATTGTAGAAAAGAACATTCAAGGAAGGTTACAATCAAATGGTTTTAGTGATAATGGTTGAAATGGTCCTGCTTTAGGAAGCTGCGTTATTGTATAATCCGATGTAAATGTAAGAACTTAGTTTAGGCAATTATTTAATTGAAAGAAGAAAAAATAACAATCATATTTTAAAATTTGATTTAAATTTGTATGTAAATTGACTGTTCATTTAATAAAACTTTATTCCCAAAAAAGCTTTTAATTTTCTTAATGACATTACGTATATTCCCATTCTGACCACAGTTCTTTTAAATCTGAAAACGAAGTTTCTCTGAATGAAGTAATTTCATATATTCCATAAAATTACTTTGTTATCAAATCGTCATTTTAAAAGCGTTAATCGGTATAACTGTTGATATAACTGTTGATTTAATTTAAAATAATGTGAGATACATACATTGAAATTTTACTTCAGTTTCTTTCTTGAAGCATTTATGTATCGGTATCAAATATAACTTAGATTTTAAACTGCAAATAATTTTCCAAATTGGCTATTACGATAGCCACTTTATTTGTACATTATTTTTCTCACAGACAATAAATATGAAAATATTTATCCAATATTTTGTTGCATACAATTAACAATGAACAATTGTATTTTTGTTTTTATATTTAATGTTTGTACATTATTAGTAATTAAAGTATATATATATAAATCAAAATTTAAAACATTTGTTAAATAAATAACTAATGCGAATTTACACTGGTTACATTCTCACCGGTGCAAAACAACACTACAAAAGTGAGTCACGACATGAAATAATTCCATGCGATTGGTCATCCCACTGAAAAAAATATGCTAGTTAGTCACAATAATAAAGTGCATAAAGATATCTAAGATATTATTCTGATTATATAGTAAATATAATAAGTGTAACAATTCATATCTAAACTAATCATTTGTTAGGATTCTTATACAATGTATGAAAAGTAAAGAAACATTGAAATAAGTAGTACAGTCATACATCGTTTGAAGAATACCTATGGTTCTACGAAGTTACTTCGTTAAGAGAAACTTTGTTTTCAGAAGTAAACATACGATAGATAGAATATGAATGAAGTTCGTAAAGAAATTGAAAAGCTTGTTTTCGAGAAAAGATAAGTTTATTAAATATACAGTCAACTTATATAGAAAGTGAAACCATTTTAAATTTGTTTGTAAAAAGAGATTTTTTTTTAATATAACTTATAACAATAACATTTAAATGCGGATTTCATTCCATTGAAGTTTCATTATCAAAGTTAACATTAACCGAGCTATAGCTGTATAATTATTTCAGAAAATGTAGTTTTTAATTTTCCATTAAAAATGTTAATATATTCTCGATTTACTGAATATTTTGTAGATTATTTCTATCAAGTATTATTTAGATAATAAACATTCTTATTTAAATTACAATACAAAATAAATGAATTCGCACTAATCTGAGTAATGGCTTTGCGAGGGGACGACCCTAACGTCGTTTTGTTGGATAACTAGGATCTCCGCTTGGTTAATTTCGAAGGGAAGCTACGATTTTCTTACAGAAAAAAAATCGATAATCACATATGGTTAGTTAAAGCGTCCTTTCGTTTTTTAAATATTTATATAAATAGTATAATTAATCTAATAATTAGTATATATTTACTAGACACAAAGAGTAGTTTAATAAAATTACAGTAGTAATACAAATTTACCGTTGTCTGTCTGCTATAAAAATACATTTTTTAAATAATGTTCAGTGTTATTTTTAATAATATTATTTTTTTTTGGGCAGAAAGAATTATGGCCTTTGCAGTAATAACAATATTTATATTATCTTTTCTTTGTATTTTCAGTTTATATTTTTTTTGTGGTTTTTTAATTTACTGCCTACTTAATAAAACATATACAGGAATATTTGCTATAGTGCGGGCAAGCGTTTCCAATAATATCAATACACCCATACCTCGCTTTACGGCCTAGATATATTCCACGAAACTTGGCCACAAATCGAAAAGCCGTATAAGGAATAAATTATTGCGCTTGCGCAAGATTGACAACATGTAGATATGTCGACATCGAAAAAAGTGTTTTTGCCGTTATAGTGAAACATTTTAGACCGTAAATCGAAAACGTGCCTTAATTGAAGAGGGCCGTTATAGCGACATGCCGTATAAAGAGCGCCCGTATAGCGAGGTATGGGTGTATTTGAAACCGGACTATTTGAGGACATTAAAAGCGCATAAAAATAAACTGCATGAATATACTTAATTTGTTCAGTAAAAGCGATATCTTGTGTATATCAATTTGATTTGTATTTACATGTTACATAGAAAATAATGTTTTATTTCATAGAACGTTTCCTTGGAGAATAATATAAACTAAAGGATTTTCAATTCCGTGAATAAATAGATAAAAAAGGTCATTTATGTATACAAAAATATGTGTAATGTTTTTTACATTTGATTGAGAAAGTGATATTATTATTTTAATTATATTATATTTTATGTGTGACAGTGAAATTAGTTCTTAAATAAATGTATCACATAAACGTATATTGCACTATATAAATGTTCTCGTTAAGTATTGTCGGTTAGTGCGAGTTATATAACATTTATTACACTATAAATCTATCAATTGCTTAAATACAAATAAATAAGAGGCACATTAAATTAAGCAGTGATTCTGTTCCACTTTAATGGTGATATACGTGTAATTGTGATATACATTTAATATTTCGTAATTTATCAATATAGAGTATTGCTTCTCAACTGTTTTGTGCAATGCCCTTCATTCTTATTTCGCTTATGAGAATTTCCATACTTAAACACTGGAAGATTTCATTTTCGAATTGCTCTCCATTCAAATTGTTCCACTTTTGGTAGTGAGCCCAACGTTGGGAAACAATGATTTTGCCTCGAAGTTATTTATTTTTCATTTAGTTCTCTATAAAAAAATAAGAATTCATAATTTAAATTATAAATTATAATTGCGTTGAGCGGATTTCGCAGATTCACCTACAGTTCGTGTAGTAGCAATCTGGTCTTGATGTTTGAATCTATAATTTTGAAATATTATACCAATGCAGTAGATGTTTAAAAATGATAGAAAATAAGAAAGAACAAATAAATTATAAAATGCAACGATCATATCACGTCGGCAAGTGTGCTCGTTACAAAGAGACTTGATTATTATTTTAATAAGTGTGAATGTTATTATAATATATATAATTACAATAAAATAATGAAGTGAACTTCCTTGCAGTAACTTATTTGTAATTAAATTATGAATATTTTTAATTTACATTTTTTCTATCTCCAACTTGATGCTACTTAAAAAGATAATCTTGTAAATTAAGTAATGAAATGAAAAAATATTACAACAATAAACAACAGATACAATATATTTATTCAGTAATAATATTGAAAAAATATGATTATAAAGGGATATTATTTTTCTGTTTTTAAATAACTATTTAACAATTATAAAAGTAAAATCAATATCTCTCATTTGATGTACTTGGGGTAGAAATTTCAAATTAATCTGAATGTAAATTGAGCAAAATTAAACTACATTCTTTCAATTAATACATAAAATAGAACCAAAGATTTTAACACTTGTTTTTTTTTATTCAATTGATGTTATTTTATATGCTTTTAGTTCTTTAATTAGTCCAGGTTTTAACAGATTCATATACGCATTTTGTAAAGTATTTGTTATAATTTTCAATGAATAAAAATACATATATTTTTTTGTTTCTGTTATTTGTGTTTCTGTCTGTTTGTGTAAATGATAAATTATTATTATATTGAAAAAATATCTATGGTCATTTCCATTTATGTATTGTATTCGTCGGTATTACGTGCATTTTCAAATGTGTTTATTTTACAAAAATATGTATAGGAACATTTGTATGAAATATTCCGAACAATGTGAATGTAATATGTTGGTCTGCACGAAAAATGAAATGTTGATTTTAATTAAAACAAATTGTGTGCATCACGTTTACAAAAATATATATTTTCTATTAATTGTAATGCAAATCGTGTTTGTGTCTGCTATTGATCGCTTAAAATGTAATATAAATGTGATTAAAATGTTGCAACAATTTGGATTTATATAAATATATAATCTTTCATGGGTGTTTTAATATTTCCACTATTATTTATTTACTAAATTAATTAATATAAGCTTTCGATTTTTTACTACTTATTTCAAGAATGAACATCCACGTTAATAATTCGTCTAATATCAATAATTCGTTTCAGAATCGTACTCGTAATTTAAAGAACACGTGTAATAAAAGCTTCTGTATGAGACGAATTCTGACAATTTCGAGCGTCTTGTGATATGACTAGACGCTTGAGAGATAGAATAGATTTAAGGTTCTCAAAATATGGAACATGTATATTATACATCCATACCTCGCTATACGGCCGCTCTTTATACGGCATTTCGCTATAACGGCCCTCTTAAATTAAGGCACATTTTCGATTTACGGCCTAAAATATTTCGCTATAACGGCAAAAGAAACTTTTTTTCGAAGTCAATATAACTACATGTTGCCAAGGAATTAAAATTAAAAATAATGAAAAAAATATAGCCAGAATGTGTAAAAAGTACTGATGCAGAAGTTAATTTCCTTCCTGAAATTAGGCAAAACATTTTGGATATAGCACATGAACTCAGCTTTGATGGTTTGAACGAACGTGATGTGCTTGATCTACTTGAAGCTGATAGGGAACCCTTTTCATATGGGGTACTCATTCAGTTGCAAGCAGAACCGGAATTTGATGAAGAGATTTTTCCTATTTCGTACAAGGAATAAACATCCTCCTTGAAAACGATCCTGACGTCGAACGTAGCGCTAAAGTTTCGCGAGGAATTAACTCAGCCATTAGCTGTTATAAATCACTGAAGAACGAAATAGACAAGAAGACAAGACACACAACGTTGGACAATTTTTTTAAGCTAGGCCCATTCTTACCAGACGAGGACAGTGATCTGCAGGTTAACATTTCTTCATCGTCTTCAGCTTAAAGCCATTTATGTAAAATGAAGTTGTTTCATTTTTGTTTATAGATAGATCATTGTTAGTTTTTGGAGTCTGTTAATATTTTATGTACAAATGTATATACTTGTTATGTATGTATTTTTTTATTTAAAT
Organism: Nicrophorus orbicollis; assembly: GCA_018845635.1. Lineage (NCBI taxonomy): Eukaryota > Metazoa > Arthropoda > Insecta > Coleoptera > Silphidae > Nicrophorus > Nicrophorus orbicollis. The sequence continues at coordinate 217,877 of JAFMTC010001029.1, forward strand.
GCAATAAAAAGATAAAATGCATTTTGAACGATACACTCATGTCACATATTTAATAAATTTGGAACCGATCCCATTGAATTTGTATTAGAATAATTGATTCCTTATACGGATTTTCACTTTGCGGCCAAGTTTCTAGGCCGTAAAGCGAGGTATGGGTGTATTAAGTTTTGTATGATTTTGGGACATGTTTGTAATTTCTCAAAAGTTTGAGAAAACGGGGTATAGATCAGTGTTTCGCAAACTAAATGAATAGATAACAACTAATTGATATAGAAATCGATTTGTAGGAAGACTGTCGCAATTTTTGTAGGCACTTGTGTATTTTTGTAACATTAGAAACGTTTTTTTCTCTATTCAGTTAATAATAATTTTTAATTGTTCTTTTGCAGTGCCTGCGATGTTCGGCCAGGACGAAATATACTTCTCGCAGACGCCAAAGGACGTGAGCGTGGTCACCGGGAAATCTGTTTCTCTTCCGTGCGAGGTAACACCAAACCAGGGGGTCTCCTACTATTGGGAATTGAACGGTAAGATCGATCCGTGCATCATAGAACTTCGCGAAATTATCCTCACCTTCCTTCCAGGATCCAGGATTTACAATACGACTCGTCGCTTCCAACGTGGCTCGAGCCTTCACATCAATCGCGTAGATCGTGAAAGAGACTCTGGACAGTTCACCTGCATCGCTCAGGACCAAAAAGGCCTTTCCATTACCAGTTCAGCCGCATCCTTGAATATTCACTGTGAGTATTGTAACAATAAGAAAAAAAATATGTAGTGGAATATTGTTTTGAATGATGAGCATTGTTAACACAAGTTCGCTTCGATATACGATTGCTTCGGATTAAGAGCATTTTCCCGGAACGAATTATGCTCACAAACCAATATACCATTGTGTATATATAAAAAAAACTGGAAATATAAACTTAATTTCCTATACGCTCCCCGAGAATCAATAAGAAAATGTGCGGATTCCGAAAGGGCCACGAAACGAGATTACTTTTGATTTATTGCGTATTAGGGCGATCAGAAAACGGGGAGAAAGAATGGACGGAAAAGTGCACCCCGTCGCGGAAAAGCGGGAGATTAATGGGTAAATCAATTACATTCGATCAACACAGAAATATAAGAGAATGAAATATATAGAGAGAGAAAAAAGCACTAAATTAATTTAATAAGTCTATATAAAGTAGGTCGAGTGTGAATCATTACAATGCAATTGGAAGTATATCAGCATTGATCGAAAACTTGTCAATTACTTTGTATTGCTTAATCCATTAACAAAAAAAATCATAAAATGCATAAAGCAACGACTGTAATATTTCAATTGTAGATGTATTGATTTATGAAATATAATAAATTAAATGTATATTTAATAAATTCCTAAATTTAATACAATACGAGTTACAACTTCTACAAGTTCTAACTTTATTCAAAATGTATAATTATAAAGTAGGCTTTTTTGGTTAGTATTTCTTATACATTTATTAACATTTTTAATCATACTTATGTAACTTTATAATTGATAGATCTTATGCTAAACCTTTTCACTATTGGTAAATATCATTAAAATTTATTGTTCAAACGATTACAACAATACATAATGATTAGTTCAGATTCACTATAGTCTAGTTTGAAAGTTTCAAAACAAACTAAATTATTTGAGTAAAATAAAAATAAATAGTACTTATTCATACATCACATTTATACGATCATATTTTTATGCATTTTTAAAGTCATCAAATTGTGCGGTTTCAAATACACCCATACCTCGCTAAACGGCCGCTCTTTATACTGCATTTCGCTATAACAGCCCTCTTCAATTAAGGTACGTTTTCGATTAACGGCCTAAAATGTTTCGCTATAACGGCAAAAAAACTTTTTCTATGTCGATATATCTATATGTTGCCAATCTGGCGCAAGCGCAATAATTGATTCCTTATACGGCATTTCGCATTGCGGCCACGTTTCGTGGAACGTATCTAGGCCGTAAATTGAGGTGTAGTATATTGACAGAAGCGAATACCCGAACTGTGTGCTATTTGGATATATTTGTATTTTTAAAACACTGGATTACATTATTATACTATAAACGTAATTATTTTGTAAGGCTTAAATTCATACATTGATACATTAAAACTGCAAGGTTTAATCCGTTATAATGATATTTGAGCAGAAAATAACAATTTCAGTACAGCATCTTCATTTTTATGATAATAACACTACTCATTACCACAACCGCAATCATATAAATACTTAAAATAGAAAATTACACAAAAGACTTGATTTGACTAGAAAATAATTTGGTCCAAACTGAAAAAAAAAAACTGAAACTCTATTAAATAGTACAAGATTATTTAATTTATTGCAATAAAAATTATTATTTGCAATTTTTAATTTACAATTAGTTAATAATTTTCAAATATAAAAGTTTTCAAATATTGAAAGATAATTGTAGTTATTTGTAGTTAATTATTAATTAAAATGCTGCTGGAGCTTATTATCTGATTTTTACTTCTAGATAGATGGCTTTAAGAAGGAAAAAAATGGATTTCTTAATTTAAGATCATTTTTCACTGTAAACATATATGTTAAAAAGAAACTAGATCAGAATTAGTAGAACCAGAACTACCTTTACTTTTTTTATCAAATAAAAAGTATAAGAAGTTTTCAAATAAATAATTCATGTAATAATTGTTTTCTTTTTATTATTCAACTTGTAAATCGAACATGATGAAAATGTAATCGAGAACAGCAGACGCATTTCTTTGCTTCTTTCCAATTTCATTAATATATTTCTTGGGGTCAGAGAGCCGTTCTGGTTTCTTAGCCTCTCGTCGATCGCACGTAACATTGCGCCTCTCGGTATTGCGTACATCCATTTCTCTTCAGCTCGGACTAAACTCAATATCCGTGTCTTTCGCACTCCTCCGGGGAAGCGCCTGCTTAGCATCGTTATTTCTTCAAAGCGAAACGAGTTTGCTATTGAAAAACAGTACGCAGGTGTTTGTAAGCAGTTTAATGATGGACCGACTACAAATAAACAATTCACAAATGGTAGAAACAAGTGGAAATCCTCGCCGCCGGTCAACGTCGATTTTCATTGTTTCTTTTTTGTGCTTCGCTCTATGTTTGCGTCCTGTCCTGTGTGTGTGTGTTTTGTATACTCGAAATGGAAGAGTGAATATGCATGAGAGGGAGAGAGAGATGAGACCAAGTGGAAATTTGTATGCTCCGCGCTTCCCACAATTTAATATTAATTATGAATAATAAACGCATAAAAAAAGTGGCGAACCGCCTTTACGAACAATTCGACTTTCATGGCCTTTTTGTATTCAAATTAATGGGAAAAAGACATGAAAACTTACTGAAGTAATTGAATTTGTTTGCCGTATTGTCTCATTATTATATTTTTAAATAACAATATTTAAAGCTATATAAATAACATCATTTTTTACAGTAACTTAAACATTGTTATATAATATTGTTAATCATATTGCTGATTCTTTACTAATCTTGTAGATAAATTAGCATTGAATGTTATGTATAACATAAACTTGAAAAAAAGAGATCGCCTGAAACGCAACGCTCGGTTGATATAGCCACCAGCAAAGGTGTAATTAACTTGTTAACATGGCATGTGTTCTTAAATATTATAATAATAATTTTTCGAAATATATTCCGCTACAAAAACACATGTCGTGTGCATAAATTACATTCACATTGTCTCTTGCATATAATGTAATTTAATATACATTCTAACTACTTATGTTATTACAAAATTAAGTGCATTTATGTAGGGAAAAAATATTACAATTGCAAAGGATGTCAATATTAAATCAATTATATAGCCTATCATAGTGCGGTTTCGATCAGTGCGGGTTCACTCTTTTGAAAATTACAAAACGAACTAAATTTGAATTGAATACTGAAAATTATTGTTTTTCTCTAAACAATCAAATAAATGTCGTCGTTGGCAAAGGTTTCAGGATTCGCGTCCCAAAGTTCCAAATCTTCCTGGGTTAAAATAAAGTAATGTGGCACAAGTTTTTTGCACATTACATTCAATGTGTTGGGTTGAAAAAAGTCGGTTTTGATTCTTGGTCATCTCTAAAATATGTTTTAATACGCTTTTAAAGTTTTCTAATAGTGCAGTTTTAATCAGAGCAATTATTATTAGGATTTATTATCCGCACTATGCGAGACGTTGTGTTATATAACTTTTTATGATCTGTCTTTTTTCTCAAATGGACTTCGAATATAAAAGCATCTCTGCTAATATTATTGTATCATCTTAAAGACAAAAGGGTCTTAAGGAAAATAGTCTTTATTTTTTCAAAATTAAACACATTACATCAACTTTATGTTATTGCGTAAACTCGGTTACTTCCTGTTATGAAAATTACGTTGCTATTAATATATTTGCTCCTAATTTGCACCTGTCTGTGTTTATAAATCGATGCATTATATTAACTATGTAAATTAATATACATTGCTTACTTACATTGCTCTATTAAAAAACAAATGTGCTTTCAATAAATGAATTTTATAATTTATTAATATGTTGGTTTTCCATCTACAAAATAGAATAATTAAAACGCACTCAACGTAATTTATTCGGATTTATTAAATAAATTGCAATATCACTTCTTAGTAAAATAACAATCTTATGTTACTTTTAAAATATATTCGAATCGCGGTTTACTACTTTAATTATTTTATTTTAGTTGGAAAATGTTTGGTAAAATGATTGAATAAAACAATATTTCCTGGTATTTGTTAGGTATTTTGTTTCATTTGCTAAATTTAAATACATTTCACATCAAATAAAAACTAATTGCTCGTAAAAAATACACTTTGTGCGAATCGTTTTAATTAATTTCCTAAAACTTTCGCCCGTTCGCGTTGAGAGCTTTAAATATAATCCAGAGAAATAGAGAGAGAGCAAATCCCTCGGAATATATTTCATTAAAGCGAATTAAGTTTTCCTCAAAATGTTGCCTAATTCGTGCGGATGGGACTAATGGGAGGGACTGCGATGGTCGACCTTAACTTGGTTTTTGGTCGAAAACTAGCGTTTCCAGACGGTTAATTTTCAGGAAAACGTTTTGCGGCTCTTGGGATTTTACATAAAGCGCAAATGAAGTTATTTCTTGCCTTATACTGGAACGTGCAATGTGTTTAAATTATTAATTAATTAATATGGTGCTGAATAAATTTCAAATGAAAACTTCTATTTGGTAACTATCTATTTCAGGTGAATATAAGTACACGTGTTACGTATACTTTTCAAAATATGAAAATAATCAACTTGTGAATAGGTTGACTATAATATGATAAAGTTTCATTTGTACACAAAATAAAATTCAGTTATTTATTATTTACAAGAGTCTATAACACAACAAAATTAAAATTTAATTTTATGAACATATCTTTATTAATTTTAGGAATAGTAAATACAAATTTATGTTTATCAATGTACTTTGTTTGATTGTTCCGTTTTAACTATGTGAGTTAAGTGATCAGTGAGTTTTATAATTGTTATTAATTCCAATTATAAAATATTAATTTTAGTTTAATACAATTCCTAATGCGATATACAAAATAAACTAAATACCATGTAAAAAAAATATATTCTCAATTGCGTTAGTTTTTTCGTATTTCGCATGCAATTTTTAATGCTTTTCGAAAAGAAAATATTACCTTATGTCAAAGCTAGGAACTAGTGAAATATTTTTACCAAATAGAGCAAAACAATAAGTTGGGTCACGTGGTGAAAAGGTTGAGATTGATATAATAATAATATATATAATTAAAAAGGAAATGGAAATAAATCATAGACAAAATATGTATATTTAATGTATTTAATGTAAGTCAGCTCACTGAGATCTCATTCATTCAGTTCATTAAATTAAATGAACCTCAGAATGAAAGATACTTCCTACGAAATAAAAATAAAATTTAACAAACTTCTATTTATAATTGGACTTATCAACACCGGCCTGAGGGTTAATTAGTAATTTCTGCTAACAAAAACAAACACTTTTTTTTCAATGAAATAATAATAATATGATGTTTAATGTTTTCATTTATTTTTTTAAATAAATAATATAATATAACTTATGGGCCAGTGAAAACAAAATATAATTGTAAATAATGATAATAACTAAAATATGGAAATTCATAGTAAATAACAATTACTCAATTTTAAATAAACAAAATCACAATAAAAACAATAACAGAAAGGGCTATCGACCTTTGGTATTTCCGCCCATGATTACAATATATCAGTGGAGAAACTAAATCAAACATAACAAGGGGAAAAATAAATTATTAAACCATTCAAGGTAAACATTGAAATTTTTATTATTATTAATTATTTTTATTGGAACACTGGACAAAATAATGAAACATTTAAATAATTTAAAGAAAAAAATAAAACAATGATTACCACCGCATCAAAGGGCTATATACCATTTGTATTTTTGCACTGCAATTCTTATTTTACGTTTTTATTGATTATATTATTGCATTTATTTAGTTCGCTTAAAGAGTTAAGTCATATAAAAAAAAGTACAGGAAGAATTTGAATTAACGCGATAATTATTATTAAATGACCAGATATATTATAAAAGAAGGTAGAATATAATATGTTACTCTTATTTATGTTGATTATGGTGGTTGCGATTGTAAATGAATATGGATGTTTCAAAGTGGAAACAGCGTGATTCATGCTTCTGTAGTTGCAACGAGTGTGAGGAGTATGGGAATAGAGGCACGAAAGGAAAAAGAAATCCTCTAATTAGCGTAACTGAAATGATTACATTTTTTCCGCCTGTTAGTCGCGTTTAATTTATTTGAATTCCGGAGATAAAATCTCGAATAGCATGGCGATATCCGACGAGCGTCCACGCAGGAATCGAATCCGCTTAATGAATACCGAAATAGTTCTCTTCCTTATAGACCGCAGCCATAGTCTGGCAGATTGGATAAGAAGAGAGTGCAGAAGTGGATTTCTCCAATTCCGAGGCATTTACTATATATGGAAATCCGCGCGAATCCATTTCAGAAAACCGATAGCGTCTTATTGTGTCTTCGGTGGAAAATCGCACGGGCGGAAAACAAGTCGATTTCGTTGTTTTCCGCCTTTATTCCTTCCCGGCTCCACCTTCCATCATCCCATCCACGGGCGGATGTGCATTTTCCACGCTTTAATTATAATACTTTTGCTTGCGATTCCCCTTTGAGCGCGGCGCACACAGGATGTGGCTTAAGTGCGGAACGGAAACTAACTCGGCCATTCTTAATATCCACGAAAAAGGAACGAGTAAAAAGGATACATAAAAAGTAGCGACGATACCACCGATGTTGTTGTTTGTTGTTTCTGTTTGGTATGCATCCTCCTATAAATATTTAATCAGCGGCGATGGTCTATGGATGCCTGTTGTAAATCATCGGGTCTTCCAGCTGATAATGTCAAGTCGGCAGAGAATTATCTGACAGCTATTATTACTGAACTCTCTTCACCGATAATGAAAAATTATATGCATATATACACATATATATTATGTACACTGCTGTAGTCCCGAGAAAAGCGACGGCGTCGATAAATTTCATTAGTCTGATTATGCCTCTCTGAACATCCTTTAACATCAATTAGAATCACATCATTCCTTATTTATTACTTCCTATTTTTAAGCTGCAGCGACGACTATTATAGAGTGAGCTTCATCGTTGCTTTAAGATTATTCACATACACATATTATAAACAAATATGAATAACATACATGAACATATTAATTATTATTGATTACTAATCTTTATCAACTATAATTTTGACAGTAAAATATGGATGTTTTTTTATCAAGGAAGTTACGTTTATAATTTTAATATTTTGCCACGAAAAATGTTTACTTTAAAGAACACAATTACTTAAGAAAGTACAATATTAAATAACAGGACAAAAACTCTAAAAAATAGGATACGTATAATAATAATACATTTCTTCGTAAAAAATGAAAAGTTTTATTTACATAGTATTAATGTCACCTTTTGAAATCTTTCATTGTTTCAGTATTTCCACTTCAATTTCGTCTTCATTTTCTTTGTTTTTGTGTTTTGAATTCAATAAATTTCTAACATCATCTTCACTGTTACTTTTACAATAACGATAGTTGTCTATTACACCATTTTCTAATTTATTCAACGTTATATTGAAAATTGCGTGAATTTACTTTAATAAATGTATGAAAAAGGAAATTATCGATTACGTTTTTTTTTGATATTACAAATTTTTATAATACCATACGTTTTTGCTTTTAATGCATATATTTTTAATATATTAAAGCCCTTTGTTTGTCAGAATGAATTTTATTATTATTATTATTAACAGAATGTAACTTATAATAATTTATTTTAATTCTAAAACTTTGAAATAAGCGCTGCTTATTCAAATGAGGATTAGGGAGAAGATTAAAAGTGTTTTAACTTTCATTTTATTATGAACCAGATGCAAAGCTTACGTAGAACTCGCCAAATTTAATATAAATTAAAGCTATGAACACAAATTTCGAATTCAAAGGATGAAATACTAAGCTACGAAAAATAAATTTAACAACAACAAAAATGCAAACTGAATATAATGGAAATGCAAAGAAAAGGAAAAGAAAATAGAATTATTGCTATTGCTGCAAAGGACTAAAGACCATTGGTCTTTCTGCCCTAAATTACTTCATTAACTCAAATTAAAGTTAAATTTATTGTATTACAAAATATAATTATTTATCTGTAGTATATTATTTAAAACCATATTATTAAAAAACAACAAAAAAATACAATCTAGACCAATAAATTCTGTATGTATTTACAAAAGTGTAAACATGTTCAAATTTAATTATGAGCTATTTGAGTAATGAAGTAATAATTTTAATTTATAATAATTTTATCATGTTAACAGGAAAATCTGAGTTAAAATTTAAAATCTCGGTAATAAATGTGTTTGAACATATTTTCTTAAAGGATTAAAAATAAAACTATATTAAGTTTTAATAAAAATTGAGAATTAAAAGTAAAGTTAATATTAAATCATATCTGTCAAACATATGCAAATTAGTAGAAATGAATAAAAAAAAATCAAGTTGCCCTAATATCTTAAATTTTATAAATAAATATACATGTTTATTGAATGACGACCTGAAAATTTTTTATTTTGTATGATTATATGTAAATTGGCATAAAGTTATAATTTTAATTTAAAAGGAATTATTTCTGGAGTCGGTTCTAAAATGATTCCAAAGTAAAAGTTCCATTGTATTCAAATGGCAAATAGAATGTGCCGAAGCGAAATATGCGAGTGCAACAAATCAATGCAGCTTATTTCTTAATAACCTCAATTATTTCTGAGATGAAGTTGCCATGGAAACCGTTGAAATAAGACAAAAGACTGCGTCCCAATGGAATTGCAGAGCGAATTATGACAATTTCACGGTTTCGTCTGCAAAATCCACGTCTGCATTCTGCGCGATACTCATTTTTCGTTTTTGTTTCTTTCGCTTTCCTTATATTCCTTTCCTCCCTTCGTCGTCGTCGTCCCCTGAGGGCCCTAACTTATTTCCCCCCAGATTGTTATAAATATAAAGCGGGTTGAAACTCCGAACACGACGAGGAGAAACAAAAAGTGGATGAGGTGCGTGGAATAAAGGGAATGACGAAGAGAAGGAGAGTTGCAAAGAAAAAACGACCAACAACAGTTAGAGGGCACACAACAATTCCCTCCGCTTTTACCCTGATTACTAATTATTGTTTTCGAGGCTGATTTATGCGCGCCAGTGTCTCGAAATAATTAGCAAAAAAAAACTTACGGCTGAAACCTTCTTAATAGATTCTTTCCTGGCATCCTCATCCTCCTCCCACTTACCGCTGCCGAGGGATCCAGACAACAGAAATAACTTTGCTCGGCAAACATCGAAGGATGAAGCGGTGGATGAGGAGAGAGAGTAAATCATTTTTATAGCCTCTCAGGTATTTATCCTCCCTTTTCGGTGTGTTATTTTTATACCTGAGGTGAGGTCAATCCGAAGAGTGGCCACTTTTCGGTCCATGCCTTCTTTTTCGTCCTGCCTTCTTATGTCTCTCAATGCTACTACTACCAATACAATCGCACTCGTTCATTCAAATCCCATATACGTATAGATTTTTTTTGTGTGTGCCCTGTTGTACATGTGTATTATATACAAACTCGTTGAAATCTCATCCATCACAACAATGGGTGGCGGAAAGCACGAAAACGAAACCAGAGAAGCCCACTCGCTGCTTGCCTTCCTGTCCTTCGCCCCGTCAGGCCCTTTCTCCTCACTCTTCTGTGCGCACTATATACGTACAGTGTGGACGTACACTAGAGTGGCCTGACCCGAACCACCCCGTCTCGTTTTCCAGTTTTCCATACGATTCAATTAATTGCATTTTAACAGCCCCCATTAATGTCACTTAAATTAAAACCGGAACGAATGAGCGAACAAACTCATGCCTGCCGCCGCCCGCCAACCCTCCGCCATCCAGAATCACATCAATTAGTTTTGTAATTAATTAATTAATAATCACATTAAAAACATGGGGAGGAGAGAAAAGAACCCGTTTCAAATTAGGATGGATTTTTAATTAAATTAAATGTTGGCACGTTCGATTTGCGATTGCACGTCGAAACGTTATCACAATATATTGCTGCTATATTTTTGTGTGCATTCGTATCCATAAATTTCATCCTACGCCCGGATTTAATGAATACATATCATCAATGCAATAATATTGATCATTCATCGTGGATAACACAATGTATGATATACAATATTCGTACCTAATTAAAATATAATTCAAATGTTAATTAATGGATGTATATATTTAATTTGCCTACTGTTAAATAAATAGTAAATAAAATAATATATTTAAATATATATCAAAACTTCTTTATTTTATTTATTTAACTTATTTGTTTTTAGACATTCTACCAAGAATACTGTAAAATAAACAAGATCTAAATATCCAATACACGGCTGCAGCTGAAGATCAACAATATAATTGATATTAAGTACAATTATACAAAAAATATACACAATTTTAAAATATTAGATGTCTAACCCTTTTTGTAATTTCACATTTTTAAATTTAGCAAATTTTATATAAAAAACACATTACAAAAATATTTTTTATACCAGAAAGAATGTTTTTTTTCGTGTTATCTCTTTTTATAAAGTTTTAAATTCCTGGATTCATAAGGTTTCCAGTAGTGCTTGATAGTGACGGATTCGATTATGAAGTATTCCTATTATATAATTTAAAAAAAACTACAACGTGTTATACTTTAGGTAATTAATAATTATATAATTATTGTTTAATGAAAGAAGAGCAAAATATCAATAAATTCCGTAAAATTACATTTAAATAATAGAGGAAATTATTGTTTGTCAAAAAGTTATTAAAAAAATATTAATTAATAAAAATAAGTGTAACATCTTCATTAGCAACGTATTGTCCAAAAAAAATGAATTGGGCAATGATTGATTAATGAAAGTATAATTTATTCATGGGAGAAAGATAAGTAATTGGTTTTGTAAATTGAATTTTGGGAAAGAATGTGGGGCCTTTCTTCTCCCGTGAAAGAAGAAAGTCTAAACGTCCGAAGAAGCTAATTAGGGCATATTTTATGCAAACCGGAGAAGGCTGAAAGGAAAGGGAGGCTCGGAGTGAACGACCCTTAAAAGAGACAAAAGGTGGCATCATGGCCTCGAATCGCTCCGCTGGTTCCGTTTCCTGTTCGAGGGAAAATAAACGAAAGGAAGTAAAAAGCGAACGAAATAATAACGAAGGTGATTCGCTGAAATTAAAAAGCATTACGGAGAGGAAAACGAAACAATGCAACCAACGCAGATGATCATGATGAATTTCAGAAGACCTGGGGTTAATAAACACATCAAATCATTAAGCACGAAAGTTATGTCATTTATAGTTAATGACCCCTCCATCTCCCAGTACGTCACTATGTGAATTAAACTCAGACAGTCAGTAATTACGCTTCATTTTCTTTGTCTTAATTATCCACTACTTCCTTTGCCATCCGTTTCCGTTTTGTATACCGTCCTTGTTTTGCTGTTATTGTTGATTCATCTCTTCAGTGCAGTTTTTTGTTGTTGTAGTCGTAGTTGTTTTACCGTGCATACAGTTCACTCCGAGAAGAAATAATGGCACGTACGTTAATCAGGCGAACTGTAATTGAAGTTCGCCAACTTTGATCTTTATTCATCGCCACCCCCGCGCGTTCCAAGTTGCGCTAGGAAAATTACGAAACCCGAATGCATACCAAACAGGGGGGATGTACACGTGGTTCCTGTATTCCTCTTTAATTTTCCAGTTCCTTCTCGGTATAAACAAGTAAAAAAGGAGAAGTGCTCGTGGTGGAGGGTTGCAGCCTTCGTGTGTGTCTATATACTAAATAGTACGCAGTTCGATGTTTATAATATTTGATAACTTAATGGTGTTTACCTTTTTTGGGATGGAGGAGACGAGGCGAGAAAGGAAACATCAAAAAAAAGTAGTAGTAGTAAAATAAATATTTGTTTATTTTAAAGTTTAGTCGACAAGATCAAATACGAGCTTTAAAAGCCTCCACTGGTGTTAGTTTAGCAGGCATAATATACACGGACACACCAGAGACACCGATATCCAACCCATCTGGTTTAAAAACTTTGAAGGAGGATGACTAGGAGGAATAACAGAGACCGGGAACAAAGGGAACATTTGTTGGGCGAAAACCCCTCTATCTATTCAGATAATAATAGTACTTTAAATAACATCATCATTTGATGATTACCATACGACCCATATAATATAAAAGAAGAACATAAACCATTGATGTTAATTTAGAACCTTCTGTAAAATTTGTAAAAATATAATTATAATGTATAAAAAAACAGGCATTAAGTAAATCATTACTATCGAAAAAATATATGACTTATTAATTTTAGTGTATTAAATGTTAACTCTATTGATAGATGTTTATTATCAATTGAAAAATAAGAGCAAATTATAATGATTATTAGATTTATATTCTCCAAATTTCTGTAAATGATTTAATATAGGATACAAATCTCGTTCGCTCCAGAAATTTGTTTAAATATGTCGATTATTTAGATCATTAAATCTGAGCCCTTTTCAGTGACCTTTAGAATGATGGGTTCTATTATAACAGTGAAACACTCCGAAACGGACCTATAAAGAGGTTAATATTTCCTATAGAAGTGAACTGCAGCCGACCGACATCCAATTTCCTTTTTTTGTTCTATCGTGTGATATTTAAGAAAGAGAAAGGAAATGAAACCGAACCTTTGGGAATTTCAAAAGGCTAAGATGTGGGATAAATGATTTAAAAAAACAGACAGATGGTAAATGCCTATTCATCCGACCTATACAACTTGTATAAAATCGATGAACATAGCTCACCTAGTTTTCCTTCTCATTATGCAATATAAAAGTTAAGCAATTTGTGTTGCTCGATGGATGATACTTGGATTGGTGACTTACCCAAAACGCAATAACAGCAAAATGATTCTATAAGAAGTACGAATAGTTTTAGCATTATTAATGCCTACAATTATTTTTAAACAGCTATTTCTAGAAAAAAAGGAAAACTGATTATATTTATCGCTTATGGAATGATCTATGTCAGTTTATTAATATGATTAAGTAAACTGGAAATTCTAAGGCAAGACGTTCATTCAAAAAGCTGTTTTTTAAAATTTTGCATCTCGATATTTTAGTCTAATGTCAAAGTTCCAATTTGTTTAGTAAAGCTTTTTGTCATTTATATTATAATATAACATGACTTGAAACATTCTAAATATAACTCATTAAAAAAATATAGGTAAACTATATGCAACTTAATCAAACTTGTTTCAATAAATGATCAACTGATAGATACGCAAGTATTATATGAAGATGCCATCTCGTGACGTCGATTATAGTTTAAGTTGAAATCGAAACTTACTATTTATAGGATCAAAGTGAAGTATTTGTTTATGTAAATTCAATAATAAATATCAAATAATGTAGACATACACTAAACGATGCGCAAGTTGTGAAACATAGATGGGATAATGGATGATATCAATTTGTGAGCGTATCTAAAGGTAAAACGGAACCGGCGATAACATCGAGCTGCATATATGACCCAATGAAAAGAGAACATTTAAATATGACGTTCGGATGGAAACTAAAACATTACTCTTGGGATACTGGGGGAAATTCCCAACGCATGCTATTTACTCCCGTCCATAGCAAACGTGCAACAACAATACAAATTAGATCATGCTCGAACACGAGCATGTCAAGCGCTGCAGAATGCTTATAGAGAGATGGAACGAGGGTTCTGGCCATTGTGAACATGAACATTACTCTTTTTTTTTGTTCCAAATAGTTTATAAGTACAATAAGTACAACCCATTCGTTTCCTTCATTTGCATATGTCTGTATCATTAATAATGTTCCCGAATGGTTGATGCACGCACTGTACAATTTTCATTCTTGGATAACGTGCAGATTTGCTTTATTTATATCCACAATACACATACTATTTTAATATTAATGAGGTTATGAGATTGTTAGTTTATTGTAACAAAATTTTGTAATATTCTTTAATAAAATTGCGATGAAAACTTGAAGTTTTTGTATCAGTCAATGTTCAATTATTTAAAAAAAAATGCATTGAAATATATTTTATTTAAAGAATTGTATTAACAAAAAATTGTATCTGTTAGTTACTATGTATATAAAACATTTTGTTGCCAAAACGTATTATATAATACTTCATAAGTTTCACCCAAATTGTAAATGAATTTTTTAATACGAAAGCAGTGACTTTCAGCTAATATTATTGATTAAGTAAACTGGAACAGTAAATTATATAGGCAAGAAGTTTCTTTCAAAGGTTGCTGACATAATGACCAAATTAACCTTTTGTTTTGCCCTCTATATTTGATTATGACATTAGACGATAATACGTATTTAATACTGCTTTTCGACATTTATGTTATAATATGACTTATTTCAAGTTTTATTTCATCTACAATTTTTTATATCAAATAATTGTTTAAGTATTGAGACTTAGATGTCTTGATGCATTACAAATATATGATATACATTCACGTTAAGATTAGAGTTATCAGTAGATGTATTTATTACAATTTTCTCAGAAATTGCTATCGATCACGATTTACTAAAACTTGTTACTTCACAAACTCGTCTTGATTATAGTTAAACTCTTATAAGGGAACTAGTCACTTACCGAAGTATACATGTTTCGTAAGTTCTGTAGCAATAAGTGTCAGATTATTTTATTCGTGAAGCTGTATTAAATTGAATATAAAACATTTACGATTTTAAATATATAATTTTACAAGTTTTTGTTGAAATCTACTTGAGTATTTTTTTGTCCCGAGTACTTCAGAGTTTTTTTATCTGCGTGAAAAATATTTAAAAAATCTAAAGTCTCTTGTTATACTTGTTTTTTATACTGGAATGATTTGGGCCGAAATTTTAGGTCGGTGTTTATTATTATTGGGAATGATTCTTTTTTCTGTATATTTATATGGATTACAACATTGTATTGAATGTACCTAATGAGTGCAAAATTGTAACGAAACAAATATTTTTTTTATAAAAGAAAACAATCATCAGCAATTGTAGAATCAATATACCTTTATGTATTGGTCTTTCTATTTCTACGGAATTCAATTCTTCGTTTTCAAAACTCCACTTTCTTCACTTAGCTTGTGCACATTTCATTTTGTATATATTTTATATTGTGTAGTTAGTATATTATAATAATTATTATTGTTATTTCGGATCAAATGGCAAGTTACCTTCGTAAAATAATTGCTTGTTACCATAAATCATAAAAGTCACTAAACAACTGTTATAAATGTTTCGATTCATCAAAAAAATAAGTATTAGACTTTAGAGAACTAGAACTGTAGAGTTAGTAGATATATACTGATCGTAGAAATCACCTTATAAACGATGAAAATACATTCTTATTTCTATTGAAGATTGTATTGCAGACAATAGGAATAACAACGGTTTCATTGTAATAAATGTTACTTATTTTCAAGTTTCCGTTTCTAGAGAACAAAAAAAAAATGGAACATGTGGTTGCAATATTATTATGAAATTGTGTTGTGGTTAAATTCTGCATGCATCTAATTTTGTTTAAATTAGTTTGTTCTGTCAATTTTGACATAGATATGAAAGGTATATGTATAGGAGTTTGGTTCGATTGATGCAAATGTTGTTTGTTCAGTGAGCAGACCGGATTATATTTATGCAGACATATCTTGATTACGCTATTGGTTTATTGCGCGATTTAATGAGCTTGAAGGCATTAAAACCGTGACGGCACCAAACGCAATTAGGGATATATAATTCATAAAGTATATTTTTCCATTAGAGGATTCCCTCGTCCGTTGTTTCATTATAATTAGGATTTACGAATTTCACACATGTGCATGTGAATGAGTGAGTGAGAGAGCGAGAGGTTACAGTGAAAGATGCAATTTACGCTAACGAAGTTTCAGCCCCCTAAACATATAAATATCTCTGGTGGTGCTGGTGCAGTTCTCCACCGAGCAAGTATGCAGTATTATGTCGTTGAATCTCTCTGCTCGTCGTGCCCTCCTTGCATCTCACTCGGGCAACGGATATTCGCACGAACGTTGGACGCGTCTCTGTCTGACTGTAACAAGCAGCTAGACCAGGTTTATGGGGATCGTATGGTAGGTATGAGGGGTGACTCACGTCGAGGGTTGTTATCGTGGATTAGTGTACGACGTCGACGACGAAGAAGGAGGTGGCGCGGCGGCGGCGGTGTCGAAGGGGACAGCCCCTACGCTCTCAACCCTCCGCCCAACGCCATTTCATCCCGCAAACCCAACACACACATTACCGAATTAGGATCGCGTTGATTGCGTTACGCCGAAGAAACTCCCGTTCTCCTCCATTCAGCATTGAAACTGGTCTGGCTAATACGAAGAAAAGGGATATACTCTGCGAACCAAAAGGACAGAAGAAATGGCTATAAACAGAGAGATAGGACGAAAGAGACGGGTCGAGGATGCGGTTGGCTCCGGTGGCTATCAGAAGTAATTCGATTTGCAATTGTAATTGGGGCCCGGCTTCATCTCTCCGAACGTAGAGACCCAGGCCCAACGCCACCCCTGAAAACCGTTTAGCTGCGCAAATTAAATACACACGAAACACGCAACCCAATAACAAAAACTCTTCTGACGCCCCTCGCAGACTAAAAATAACAAACAACGTATACATCAAACATCGCACACTCAACAAAAAACTAATACTCTGAGTGGTTTTGTTTTAATCACTGAATTTTGAAGTGGATGTCGGAGGTGTCGGTATACTGATAATATCGTAACGATTTGGACAATCGCTCGACGACGACAGCTGTCAATGTCACACTTTCCTGTTTCGAGTAGGGAATTAATAATGCTTTTCCGGTTTACAAATTACGTATTATGACATACACTTTGGGGGAGACAAAATATCTAAATCTAAACATAATTATTTCACTTTTTCTTTTCAAAAGTATCGCATCATACATTCAAAGTTTCATATTTTATATAATTTTAGTAATTAATTTTATTTTATTTACAACATTTTAACATTATTGTATTACCTATTTATTTAATAATATTCCATCGTTTTTTTTTAAACAATACGTATTATGAAAAACGAATTCTTATAGAATTTATAAATACATTAAATATTTCAATTTTAACTACATCCCAAATGATGTATTAATATAAAAATCATAATAGCACATCTTTCTCTTGTCCGATGTTATGCAATAATTGTGTTTCACAATTGAGAGAAAGGAGAGATCATTTATTTGCAATAATATTGTTGCATGTGATCGAAATCTTTCAGACTGTCATTATTTTATTTAAGAAGGAAGAGTAGGAATATTGTATGCTATTATTTTTAGTTTGACAATAGTTTCATATTTTATGAATTAAATATTAAACAATTATTTAAGAAATCTTACCTTAACATATATTGTTCTTTTCGTGTATGATTATGTATGCATTTTTATAAATAGTTTATTTATTGTTATTAGAAAACGAGTATTTGGGCAGACTTCGGTTGATAGTACTTTAGTCATAGAAATGACCAATGAAGATGTAAAATAATCGGTATTTTCAAACTAAAAATTGTCTCCAAATCTCTTATTTTGTGTGCGTTCATTTTATTTTAAGATATGTCCAATTCTTTGTAAACTATAATTCACTTATGTGCATCTCCGTTGACTGTGTATATTGGATACCTGTCAATGTCAATTTCCCCTTTTCTCGTGTCTATTTTCAAACTTATATTATATAGCCTTTCCATATACTGACAAAGAACTGGGTCGTATTACGAAAATGTCTTATTTTCAATTTAAATATGTATATAAAAAACTTCGCAGAGTGTTCACAGATTGTTTGATATTTGACATCTTAATTTTAGTAAGCAGCGCGTGTTCCGGACAGTGTGTGGATTATCGATCGATCGAACTAAGAGTTTCTAAAAAGCAACATAATACATTTGATAAAGTAACAACATTTTAATATCACAAACAGAATAAATATCACTTTGAAATAGTTGTTTTTACATTTGTTTCATTAGTTTTGTTATTTACGTATCTTTTGTTTGTGAGTGTTGCAATAAGTATCAATATTATATAATGATATTCACGAATGTAAATAAATACAGAAAGACGATCTTTGAAATATAAGTTAATTATGAAACAATATATTTCTTTCTTTCCAAAATAACATATTTTGAATGTTATTATAGAAAATATTACAAATTAAGTAATGATTAACATTGCCTTTATTAATTAATCCAAGTTTGATGAATAATAATAAGATTTTTATTGACAACAAACTGGGCTATGAACTCAGGCCTTTTTTTAAATAAATTCGATGAATTTTCTTTAAAGTTTATATTTTCCAATCTTAGAGTCACATTTTTTTTAAATTGGATAGTTTTAATTACCATATTAAGATGTTTTTTTTTTAAGAAAATGTTTTTAATTTGAAAAACAAGATTTCTGTTAACGGGATCAGCTAATTTTCAAGTTTCGAGAAATTGTACAAATAATAATTATTGGAACAATAAAACTTAATAAATTAAAATGAGGAAATATAAATACAAAGAAAAGATAAAATTCTATTGTTTACTGCAATAAAACCATGCGTATAAATATTATAGCAAGTACATTTTATGAACTCTAAATGTATATTTTGGTGTATACTGATCTTATAATCATTATGTAATGTAAACATTATACTGGAAAATTGGTAATTATAAAATGTGTATTTTTTCTAATTATTAATAAAAAGAGGTATAGGAATATAATTTTTTAAATTGTAAGTAAAATAACTTATAGATCGAAGTTATAATGTTACGTGTATTCAAAATAAACCTATTTCTCGTTGCTTTAAGTTTGAACCTTTGACCTAACCTAACTCAACCTACAATTACGTTCTCTTCCACTTAACCTGCATCGACGTTTCCATATTAGGGTTAGTTACAAATTGCACTCCAATTTCAGCCTTAATCGATAGGTAACCTAGATTAGTATCTTATCTCCCTTTATCTTCATCACGATCTTCCCGCAAGACATTAATAATTTATACATTTTCGCAATTAGTTCTGGCGTATCCTCAACCTCCCTCTCTTTTTTCCCTTTATATTTCGCGCTGCGTTTCGAGTGTAAACTCGGGATTTAAAGTGAGCCAGTATTTTGTATTTAGTCGTGTGCACTTCTTGCTCATTGTGCACTTGCAACGGCGATGCACGTATGCACATATTCGTACCCACCTAAGTGTATGTACGAATGCGCGATGTGCCACTTGAGTTCTTCTATACCCTCCGAGTATATGGCTTATTTTGAAGGGGGTGGTTTGTAGTCAAAAGTGCACGCTGCAACATCCACCCTCGACCACTACTGCACTCTCCAAAAATACAACAACAAAAAAGCAAACAAGTAAATAAAATGAGCGAATAGAGCGTGTGCTGGGATATACCGAAAGTAGATTCGATTTTCTAAATTAACAAATCTAGTCGTCCGCACCAAAGAGGTACTTTTCCTTTACGAACAGAAACGCATGCAATGAAGTGCCGCCATTTCTGAAATTGCATTCTGTATTCGTAAACAACCTTTTCATGATGCAGAAAATATACTACTTTTTACAGAATTATATTACAAGTGAGATGTAAAGAGTTCATTGAATTATAAATAATTTATAATAACCAATGCTTCGCATGTTGATGAAATAAGCTGATCTATTACCGTAACAAACACTGAAAAAAAAATGATGTATTGAGTATTGAGAGTTTCTTAAACTTTTTAAATGTTAAACAAAAAAGATTTTAAAAATCTATAATATATATAAAAAAAATACCACCAAGTGCAGTACCTTGACACATGGAACAAAAAGTTAATATTTAACATTAGCACATGAGATCTAAACATTTGGTGAATCAATATAATCACTTTAAATTATGCAATTAGTTCGAATTCAACAAAGTATAAATGCTATATTTTTTCCTAACAAAAAACTATGATAAAACCTAGAATAATATCAATACTACGACTCGTAAATAAAACGATTTGTAAAATTAAACATAATTCTATTGTATTATAAGAATTGTAAGTTGAATAATTAGTACGTTAATTTTAAATAAGTTCAGATACTAGTATTGTTTTCTCAATATAAAGAGCTATTGACCGGAGTCTTTCCGCCCTTTAAGATAATAATTTATGGTGGCTAATCGGTTAACGAACAGTTCGGTCTTCGAACAGATCATACAACGAACACTTTCGTGAAATATTTCTATGTTGGTAAGCAGTTTAAATAATATAATTTGTCGTATTAATTTAAATAAAATCAATTGTAATAGTCACACCTCGGTTAAAGTACCTTATAAACGGAGATTCGATATAGAAAATTATATTACTTGGTATGAAGATAATAAGAAATGCTTAAATATAGTAATAGTGCTGCGATTTTCACTTATAACAAACAGAATAAATAATTTGTGAGAATAAATTGAATATTAAATAAAAAAGAATACGAAATTTACAAATAGTATTAACAACTTACAATGTAATCTAATTTCGGAGATCGAAAGTTCTATGTGAACAATTTAGCAACGAACTGAAAAAGTACAATGCCTACTACAGCAAATAAATTTGTATGAACGTATTTCACCATATAATTAAAAACAAAGTTTAATTAATTACTAGTGTTAATTGTATATAAACAAACAAAATGAATTCACACCAATTGTTCGTAATTATAATGCACCAGGCGTATAATTTTTGGTTAATTAATTAATTTTGTACGTTTAATGTTTGTTTATTTTTCAGAAATTTGTATTGCACACCATTTCATACGTGCGTGCAAGAAATTGAAGGTCACACATAACCGCATGCAAATTAAAGAACAAATCGATTTTAGAAACAAAATGTATCTAGTTAACTTTGACAAAAAAAAGTTTCTTAATTCAGACTTTTTGATAACATAATTGTTTATTTAATATTGCGTTCTTTTTTATATTCAAATCTTTATGAAAATCTCGACTTGACTACATTTATTTTGTTTTCTAAATACTTTCTGATCATATAGTGATATCAAAACGGTCACATAAATTGTTATAGTTTTTGTTCAACCAATTTTATAGCTTAAATTAAACTTAATTATTAAAATTTATATAATAAGAAATATACAAGATGTATACAAGTTTTGACCATATTGTATAGATAAAAAAATCCTGTATTAAATGAAATAATTGCGTAAAAAGAACACCCAAACCGTACACATATTTTCACATGGCAGATGATGGAAGTTTTTAATAAAATACCGTTTTAGAAAATTGGATGGTCGAAAGGAATGAAAGTTTGAGGTTGAACTGCAATATTAAGTTACCAACTGTGACTAGAGACTAGAAAACAATTTATATTTATGCGAATTACTGCAAATTTTAAAGACTATTAATTATCTCTGCTAATGAAATAATATTGCACATGTACGTATAATTCCTTTTTATGTAGTTTGCCAACTAAATATTCTGATAATCGTATGCAGATTATAAGGCGCAATCAATAAACGTATATTTAAATCAGCTTTAATCATATACTTCCCAGCTAATTGTTAATTTAAATCAATTTCCGACATTATAATTACAAGTGAATTATGAATAGGAAAATCCCGACAAATGCATAATACGTAACCATGGTTACAGCGGGTTGCCAATCAATCGATGGCGGTTGGCGTTGGCAAAATGGGATTGTTTTAATGCCGCGAATGAATTTCACAAAACATACGCAGAAGAACAACAAGAACACACAAAATCCACAACCTGCATAATTTATGCGCGTCCGTAACGCGCATTTTTTTGTTGTTGCAGCACGTGTCGCGCCATTCGCATTGTTTTCAGTTGGCCGTAATGGAAAAAAATGTGAATATTACAAAAAACTGAACTGCGGAAATTTAAATAAAATGGAAACTATTGATAGGCGAAGGCACGATGTTATGTAATTCGGTTAAATAAATGTTTGGGCTTTTGTGTGTTCGGACGAACGTGAACGTCTGTCTGCCGGGTTCATTGTTTTGGAGGTATAAATAATAATAATAATATTAACGCTCGCCTGGGGCAGGGGAGGTTGAACTCGGATCGAGGGTCCCTCTTTTTAAATTTAACGCATATATCCTCTAATTCGTGACGTTTATGGGCCTCGCGCTTTTCGGCGAGGGGCGGCGGGACCCCGGAACGAGCGATCACCGACCTACGTCCAACCCCCGCGTGATTCATCCGCACCCTTTTGTGTATATGTTCATTTTTTTTCTTTTCCTCTTTCTCCTCCGGCATTGGTCTTCGATTCGTCTGTATGCAACTAAGAGAGAAAGAAAATGAAAATTAAGCGTTTCACGGCAACTTCGGCTAAGTTAATTAAATGAAATTTAGGGATTTCTCCATTTTATTGTCCGGGATAAGAATCGATTCGGGAAGGGAAATAGCAATAAAAAGGACGGGAAGGAAAAGCTCGGCGGAGTAGATACGTGACCGGTTTGAAAACAAGGCTCGACGTCGTTCATTTCTTTTTTATTCTCGTGATCGTCGTCCCTTTTGGAATGGAGGACGGGCGAAACGCTTTTCCGCAATAATAATAATAATCTATTCCGCCTTATTTTATTTCCGAAGCTAAATTTAATTTTATAGATGGTCAATCATCTTCGTATTCGGTCATAACATTCTTCTTTTCGTATTTGATATCATATTTTTATATTAATATTTCTCATGAACTTTTGGTCCAATTTGTGGCCAATAAATTTATACAAAAACATATGATTTTTAATAATTGTGTGTATGAACCATATGATACAGAATTCAAGTTTTAGAATATATATTACTGCTATTAACTTTACATGCGATAATGAAATCCATTGATAGTTCTTTGAAGAAATTTTTAAGAAAATAATATCCAAGTGCAGAAAGACCTCGGTCGATGATAATCAATTATATTAAGTTTTGACCAATAAATATGTTTAAATAATAAAAATCCAAACAAATAAGTTAACGTATTAATACATATAGATTATGAAGTGGACCGAGAAAAGGAAACAACAGCATCGAGAATTAATGCGAAAGTAGTGGTTTGGATGTTGAAAGTCGATGCAGCAAGAAGCAGTTGAAATAAAGAGGAATATTTATTGATGCAGAAGTTGAAGATTTTTTCAGTAGAAGATTCAGGAAACCTTATTATTAAGAAAACATTCTGCTAAAAAAAATAAGAAAGTAAGATTTAATAAATTGATGCCTTTAAGTTCCACAACACAACACAGGACTTTGTAGACTCTTTCATATGCATTTTTCTGTGATTCTGGACTGAGGCCATTGATTCCTAATGAAAACAGTCTTCAAGGGATTAGTTGTCAGTTGGCAATGGTTTCAAAAAAGTATCTTCAACGTCGTGGTGATTTACTGAATATCCGAATGGATATAGTATTAAAAGTAAAACGTTAATATAATATATAAAATTGATGTTATCCATTTTAAAATATATAGAAATAAAATTGTATGACTTGAAAGTCAACCTTCAGTCACGACATAAAATCAACCTAGTGAGAATCACTATAATAGTTCTTCTTTGAGAACACATCTTCAATCAACTCTTAATCTATTTAATAGTAAAGTAAAGATCAGATTTTGAGACCTTTTTATAATTTGACACAACTTAAGATTTTGTTGTATGTCAATAGTTCATTGTTATGACACAATATGACAGATGTCATTTAATGAAAACGATTTTTTTTTGTAGCTGTACTACGACTTTTCCACTAGTTCCTCGTTTTTCACGCAAGGTGTCACTCTGCGACACTGTAAAATTTGTATTGAGAATTAAAATCTGATTTTAAATTGAGTTAAAGTGAATTTAATTTGCTTTTAATTAAATTAAATATTTTCGATTGCAAATATGTTATTTACGTTTCTCAATAATCATAACAATAATTTTGTTATGTCGAAAGTACAAAAGACTTCTTTGAAAACTGTTTAAAAAGAAAGTTATTACTCGGTATTTTCGAAGTGTTTTACAAATATCGCTTTGTGAGTTGCCGACATTTCAATGGTAAATCTACGCTTCATAATTATAATCACAAATTACAGAACAATAAGTGCATAGCGAAATTAAATAAGGGCGTCGAGATAATAGGTTGGAGCTTGTTCCCGTTCGGTCAAGCTCCTCCATCTATTATTTTTTTCTTCGCATTTTTTTTTCATGCGGCCCCGATAACGAGGCAATTCAATTTGCGTTCTGCAATCGAGGGAAAAACTA
>JAFMTC010001029.1:243036-337770 GCA_018845635.1 Nicrophorus orbicollis
GAAAACTGGAAGGATCCGAGGGCCGGAATGAAATAAAAACGGATGGAAATCGTAAAATGCGCGGCCGCTCAGAGCAGCCCTCCTCCCACCCTTGTTTTCGATATCAATCGGACCCGATCTAAACACACACACACACACAATTTTATACACACAAAAACGCAAAGGGCGTTAATAAAAAGCGTTTTTAACTATCCATAAATTAAGTGAGTTTAATGGAAAATCGGTTTCCATTCGAGCCGCCTCTTTAACTCCATCCGATACCCACACCGTCGTGACGTCTCAGCTAATTGCCGATTGTCGGGTTCGCAGATTTGCACTCGAAGAGATATATTTCTTCTCTCTGCGAACTTATTTTTATTTTAAAAAATCGCTAATTACTTCCTTCAACTCCAATTCAATTTCTAATTCTGTCGAACCGAGATTCATTATCTTCATTTTATTGATTTTCGTTTCATATCTAGATTTGCAATTGGCTGAGAATTTCCTTAACTTGTAAGTTTATCTAACTTAGGAACGCTGTATCGAACAACTAACGGTTTTAGAATTTATACGCCGTTAACAAATATACAATTTATTTACAACTATACACCATCAATTAAAATTCAAGCAAATTGTTTTTAGAAATAAATTTCTACAAAATAGGAACGACTTATGGCTTCTTGAAAACATTGCATTTAAGTAACACTTAATCTTCTAAAATTGTACACAATGTTCATTACAAAGCAATTCTCAAACTTTAAAAAATGGAAGGATCGCATGCAAGAATTAAAGCCTTGTTTCTTTGCATTTAGCAACTGTATTTCCTAGCACTCTGTACTCTCCTCTGCACTTACTAACTTTAAATTCGAAATAATTGATATATTACAGAAAGGAGGAACTGTAATTCCTCAGATGAAATATTCAATAAAAGCTTCATAGTAGGTCTTGATGGGGAACTGGGGAAGCACCATCATGATTGCAGTATTCTCTTCTGCACTTACTAAGTTACATTTAAAAGAATTTATTACAGGAAGGAAATACGCAAGAATCAAAGACTTCATAAATGCTTCACGTTAGATTTTAATTGGCTGCACCTTCATTATCACTATACTCTCCTCTACACTTACACAGAACAATCATAGCCTTCATATATGCTTTTTGGAAAGTATTAACTTGAAATAATTGCCTTCAAAGTACTCCCTAGAATACATTCTTGATCACGATCCCCCATGCAGTAAATAAGCATCTATATTCGGTAAATAGGCTTCATAATGTGCTTGTAAGTGTTTGATTTCAATCACGTATGCATGCTGAGATAGAATGAGAGATACTTTGGATAGAATGAGAAACTCTAAGAATATCTCCAGATCTAATATTCTTCTAGGAAGAATCATCGGCGAAATCTACCCAAAATTCTATATATATTGACATTCGTATATTTATCCTACTAACTTTGGCAATGCGATTAAGTAACATAGTACTTATTCATTAAAATATAATAGTTATTGTTTACTTTCTTATAAAAATAACATAATATGACGAAAAATATTATAAATGTGAACACTTATTTTGTACCGTATTGTGTGAGAACATAGCAAGTATCAATCTCGTGATATATACAGTTAAAGCATATCTGTTAAAGCAGTTTTTTAAATGTATCATTATCGGCGTTTAACAGTATAATGTCTCATTTTTGTGCATTTTATTTTTGGTCAAGGATCGAGGTTTTTCTACTGAAGAAAAGCAAACCTGACTTGGGGGGAACCGCTTTCATGATCACGGTAAACCCCTAGGCTCGAACTATTTACAATGGTATATATAATACCGAAACAACTCTATGAATATTACTAATATCTCTAAATCGCCAATGAAAGATTAATAACGACATCTAGCTACCCAACATTTCGTTATTAGAAGGTAACAATTTATTATTACTTCTATGCATACTTTTGGTATTCAACCAAATAGAGATATCTAAATCAAGAACTCTTAATTCAATTGTAATTTGTTGAAAGATATTTATTTTTTCATACGGTTGTTATAAAATCGATATCTTATAACGTGCCAACTATATAAATGAATTAAAATAGTATTGTTGTTATTATATTATAATAGCCAACTTAAATTATTTGAAATTCAATTATTATTTTTATAATTAGTTGTATGCAAATGGAAATCAATTTTATAATATATTTCATAAACAAAGTAAATCATAATATTTACTATTCAATATTCTATTATTAAATTTGTATTCATTTTCTCGTAATAATGAACACAATGTTTTGTATTTTTAATAAAAGCTTTTCTGATCATTTTTGTTTGTTTCATTCCGAACGGATCAAAGTCGAGTCGAGTCATTTTCTAGCCGAATGAACTTCACATTTTCAGGCTTTATTAACTGTGACTGAATAACCCTCCGGAGTTTACTAAATTTCAACTCACATCCGTGAAGATCACCGATTCACAAAAATGTATTTTTATATGAATTTATCCGAAAATAAAAGGAGCACATTTTAATTACGTACGTTAATTGTTAATTCTGCTATATTCTTTTTTATACACATTTTCATCTTAAGTTATGAAATAAACATTATGTAGTTGTCCAGTTTATATTATATGGAGCAAATTATAATATTTCTTGCTTGTGATGCAATATTTGATAATTGTTTCCTGAAAAGTATTAACTTGTAGTAATAGCCTTAAAAACCATTTTTGCTCAACTTCATGGTCATGATCTTCCCATGCACTAAGGTTATCAAGACTCAAAGACTTCGTACAAGCTTCAATCAACCTTTTGACTTAGTTGTACATCTTTATGATTACCGTAATCCCTTACAATTACTAAGATACTTTCGAGAGAATGAGAAACTACGAATATTACCAAAATTTCCGGTTCCAAAATTCTTCTAGGAAAAATAATCACCAACATCTTCCCAACATTCTACGCTCTTTAATTGATTTTCGGACATGAATGCTTCGGGAATGCATTGAATGAAAATTTTCTTTCATTCCTATTTGTATATATTAAAGCAAGGTTTTTATCGGTATTACTATCGCCATTTAACACTAATGTTATAGTATGGTCTAAATAGTTTATATTTATTTCAAAAAAGGGCCCGGGAGGCCGCGAGCACTCGCTATTTCCCAGACACTCAAAAGTTATGGCCAAGTGGTAATTCCCGCATAGTACACCCGCACCAGGATCGAGGTTTTTCTACTAAAGCAAAGCAAACCTGATCTTCGGAGGAAACCCGCCTTTATGATCACGGAAACCCCTAGCCGTGTTGGTAATGTCGGTATAATACAGAAACAACTCTATGAATATTACTAATAACTCTAATTAGTCAATGAAAGATCAAAAGCGACATCTAGTTACCCAACATTTCGTTAGCAGCACTTAACAATTTATTTTATGAATACTTTTGGTATTCGCCCAAATAGTTATATATAAATCAAGAATTCTTAATTCAATTGTAATTTGTAGACAGTTATTTATTTTTTTTATACGATTTTTATAAAACCTATTGTATATATCTTATAACGTGTTAACTTTATAAATACATTAAAATTGTATTGTTGCTATTATACCAACTTAAACAATTTGAAATACAATTATTATTTTTATAATTATAAAATCAATTTTGTACTATATCTCATTAAAAAAGATACATAATGAAAATATATACCATTTATTATTGTATTATTATAATAGTATTCATTTTTTCGTAATAATGAACAAAATGTATTGTATTTTTAATAAAATCCATTCTGATCGCAAAAGTTTCGCTTCACATATTCATTAAAGCTAATTTCAAGGAAATGATTAAAAAATAAATTTAGTACGCTCAACATTTTTCGCGATTACATTTTAAAATCTTAATTCAATTCGGAACGGATCAAAGTCGAGTCATTTTCTAGCCGAAGGAACTTCGAATTTTCCGGCTCTATTAACTTTGAATGAAAAACCCTTCAGAGTTTAATAAATTTCAACTCACATTCGCGAATCCGATGCACAAAAAAGTATTTTTTCAATTAATTTATCTACAAAAGAAAGGCTCATTTTAATTATATGTCTTATTTATTAATATTGTTATTTTCTTTGCTAAATTTTTATTTAAGCTTATTAAATAAATATTATGTGAATGTATAGTTTATATAATACATTATAAATCTTAATACATTGCATGATATGAGAGTAATTCAGAACGTTTCAGTATTATGTTTATACTCTCCATTAATAGGTAGTTACTATATAGCATTTTTTCTTGTAATTAAATACATTTTTCTGGTTTAATTTTCAGCATTTAATAGTTTACAATCGTAATATTTATTGTACATTCTTTTTTGGTATTTGACAAAATACCAAGATCTTATAGTTTATATTTTAAGAAAAAATGCGGTTGGGGGAATGCGAGCACTTGCATTTCCCAGACTATCCAAAATTTAGTGCTCGAGATAAGTTCAAGCTAGGTCCTGATTTAGGGATACCGTTTTCTTGATTATTGAATGCATAGCACACTGGTGGATTGCGTTCGATAGATCATCAAATCTCTATGAACATTATTATTATCTCGAACAGGAGAAGAATCAACGGCGACTTATTTACCCGACATTATCAGCACTTAACAGTTTATTGTAATCGGATATTTCTGAGCAATTTTAGATTCTTCATTTTACGTTATCAAATCAATGGATAAATATTATAAATAAAAAATATCATAAATTAAGTAAACGTTTACATCAATCTCTTGTATTTTTTTTTTGAAATGTTAGAGCAATACGGAAATTTTAAATTTCATGCACCTATTTTATTTCTACTTTTATATTCTCACTCCACATTTCAAAGTTTGCAAATATCATTTTATTGTATTGTATTCATTATCAGCACTAGTAAATTTCTGTGCATTTTTTTATTATCGACAGAAAATGATAGGACCCCTAATGGTTTCAGAAAAACTTGTCCTGGGAAGTAACCTGCAAGGAATACCCTGCAGAAGCCAAGATTTCTTTAGATACTCCTAGCAAGGCTATAACGTTATTAATATCTACAGTTCATCAAAAAAGAATCAGCGGCGACATCTAGCCAACATTCTGCAACCATTGAGATATGCATAATTATCGTATTTGTCTCGAAAATTCGACTACGAAGTGAAATACGAATGTTACTAATTTAACGATATTATTTGTTATTTTCCAAAATTCACAAAAAAGGTGAATTATATCATTAATTAAATAAATGTTCCATCAATCTCTTATATTTTTCAGTGGCGCAATTGTGCAATGTCAGATAAAAACATACATTTTCAGTTTCATAGCTCTGATTTATTTTTTCTTTTATGTTCTCACTCACATGTTTATTCTGTTTATTATTTTTTTCATTTTACATTGTTACTGCTGGAGCTTATCTGATTTTTTGTTAATACATGTAGATAGATGGCTTTAAAAAGGAACTAAAAAAATATGTTTGTAGGTATGACCATTTTAGTTTTATTATCAGCACTCATCAGATTATTGTACTAGTAATTTGTGTGTATTTTTGGTAATCAGCAAAAATAAAAGATCTATATGGTGAACATTACAAATATCTACAGTTCATCAAGGAAGAATCAAAGGCAACATATTACAATATATAAACATCTAAAAAGGTGGAAAAGATTATAAATGAAGTAAATGTGAATACTGCTTTTGTATTTTACATGTGAGAAATATGTGTAAAACAGAGAGTTTCATTACTCTGTTTTATTTTCAACAATTTTATATTTTCACTCAGCATATAATATTTTATTATCAGCATATAATATTATTGCTTACTTCTGTATATTAAATTTAATTAAGCAAACATTTTGAATTTGATTTAAAATCCGCAATTAGTTAGTTGCCAACCCAATATTTACATGTATAAAATGTAGAAATAAAAAATGTACATATTTATTATTTTGCTTAAAAATGATTTCTGCATTTTGATTTGTTGTTTATTTATTAAAAGAAAATATTATATATCACTATTTCAAAATATATCCTTAATATTATTACAATGTACTAAATGATATTTCTCATGATTTTTTTCGAAAATTTCAATGATTACTTAATCATAGATATATTCTAAAATTGTTTTAATTATCTAAAATACATATTCACCATAGAAATTGCTACTAACAAACACAATGAAATTGTAATTGATAATGTACGTTGAAATGTAGCGTATTGATTAATTTAATTGTATTATATTTCAATAAGTTTTATGTTCAATTAAATTAGGAGACTACGGTCTATGTGATTTTTATATAAGCCTTGCATATACAAGTAATGATTATTCTATATCCGTTATAATGACATTAATTAAATTCCTGAATGAAATCAAATTGCAAAATTATTGCAAAGCCGACATCAAAGGATTATATCTATAGTCCTATCTTTTATTACCATTCAATGGGCTATTGTACAATTAATTATAGTTTTATTAATTAATTTTTAGTGCATAATTTCTAATAAAAATGCGAATCCATTTCAAATAAAAAAAAGTACCTTTCAAAAGGTCCGAACAGTTTTTGTTTTTAATATATTCAATAAATACATTTAGTAGAAAAGATTACTTTATAAATACTTAATATATCATTTTTTATTGATTTCATAATCTAATAAATACTTGTATATAATTGAATACTCTGATATTAAATAACTAATATAGAAGTAATGTTTGTTGTGTATTATAAAAGAACGCTTGTATGTGCAGTGTATTGAATACATAAAACTTATTTATTTATCATTATTGTCAGAATCCAAATATCTGGATGCATTGAAAGTTTTATGGAATAAGTAAAGCTTAATGTTTTAGTAGTTGTTGAATATTGCAGTACGAGCAAATCCAGAACATCTTTTCCGTAAATAGTTTCATTTTCGTGAATATATATTATTTATACATTTAAATAGTTTGAATCTAGAGACTAAGAATACTTTATAGTATTTTGCATCTATTGAAATTCTTTGTTGATTTACAGTAATGTAATTAAAATATTTCACTATAATTATAGTATTACTTTACTTGTATTTTAATGAATAGCAGAAATTTTCAGTTTTTACAATTCTGCTGTTCTTCATTCTGTTTAAAAATATCTCTCACATTACTGATATTCTATTCTGACAATATTCCTTACCTTTCAAATAAGCTGACTAATTGAGTGCTTCATAAAAGCTAGAAATAAACACCACCAGTTGACTGTAAAGAAGTTAACAAAACGAAGATTTTAGTATTAAACTTACTTATTTTTCTCAATTAAAATTAATTAAAATTGAAGTTAATTAAAATTCATACATCTAATTGTTTATAGCAAATCACATCTGTTTGATAATTATATATTCACTAATTTTAACGTATATTTAAAGCAAGAACAAAAAAGGAATTAAGTGACTGCGAATTCTGCAGAAGACAAACCATTTTCTTATATGTGAATTCATGGAATCGCTTTGATCAGATTGAAGATCAAGAATACGAAATTTTCTTCTTTATGGGACATCTTTATGACTTGGATCGGAGCAGACGGTGAATCTATTTGGGAATTTTTTGATAGGAACCCAACAGACTAACGGTCCAAGATTGGGCGAAAAAGAATACAAACGCTGCAACAACAACAAGAAAAAAAGAAGCAGTAGAAACGGCATAAAGAAGAGAGGACAAGAAATGGGGGAGAATTCTCGAGACTGTTATGCTTTGCGTCTGCCTTTCGCATTGTTTCTCTGTGCTTTTGCGGCGTCGGCAGCGGCGGAAGACGAGGACTCGGATAGACGTCCTCCGTCTTATTTTTTGTGCGTCCCAAGAGGACCGAGCATTGTTCGGAGGCGAGACGCGAATCGAATTCGAAAATGCGTGTCTATCCAAAAGAGAGAAAAATAAGGAGGATGAAAAAAACAACGTAGAGAAAAGAAACAAGAATATAATTACAAAAAAACATGGCACAAATTCTTCATCTTCGCCCAAGGACAGTAAAGACGTTTTTTTTCACATGTGAAAATAATAGTTAAAGGACTGAAGTTACTTTCATCTTTGACAAACTAATGGTTTATAGAAAAACTTTAAAAATAACTCAAGATTTACACAATAATATTAATAATAATAATTACATAATAAGTGCTGAGTAAAAATCTACAATTTAATAATTTAATGTTAAATAAATATCTATAAACAATTCTGCAAGTTTTCTTGAATA
The DNA here is from genome assembly GCA_018845635.1 of Nicrophorus orbicollis. Taxonomy (NCBI): domain Eukaryota; kingdom Metazoa; phylum Arthropoda; class Insecta; order Coleoptera; family Silphidae; genus Nicrophorus; species Nicrophorus orbicollis. The sequence goes on from JAFMTC010001029.1 coordinate 251,220, forward strand.
ATGCGTTTCATTAATGCTTTTGTAGTAAAAATAATTATAAATATTTTACAAAAAGTATTCAAAAATAATAATATTTATGGCAACAACAACTTGGAGAAAAAATGCTAATACAACTAAAAATAATGGAAATTCATATAAAAGTAAATATAATCATTGTTATTGCTGCAAAGGGCTATAGAACTATTCAATTAAACCTAATAATTATATAAAATATGAAGAGGGAGGTGGGAGGGAAAAAAATATATAAAATCTATCATATAATAGTTTCAAAATATAAATTGTAATTTCAAGAAGATATCTTACTAAAACTAAGTTATAGCATCGATTATGTATCTACTAAGTTACTTTCTTTACATTACATTCATAGAGTATGGAACTTGTTATTATTGTTTAAACAAATATGAACTTTCTTCAAAGAAAATAAAAGATATCAAAACTGCAATTATTTTTATGTTTTTTTTTAAATGATTATTAATGTTATTTTAATATGATTTAACCAATTAAATCTGACCTCATTAAATATCTCAATTTTGAACATATGTTTTATTAAAAGATAGTATATTATTATTTGTTTCAACGTTTTTATTGAGCCAAAGGGCTAATGGCTGAGGTCTTTCTGTGAGAAATTATGTTCATATACCAAGATTTTCCAATTTTTTGTGTTCTCTCCAAAAGACAATAAATAATATTAACGACCTGTGGTTAACCAATAACGTAAACTACGTATTACAACAGTTGTATTTTTTATTTACAAACTGTAAGTATTTTATTTACTTATAATGCCATGAGTGATTTTTTTTTAAATTAATAAACAACAAAATAGTAATTTATATTTATAGAACATGAGTGAAATTTTGCTTAACAATAGTTTACATAATTTATTTGCACATTGTGTATCCTACAAAGGACAATGAAGACGTTTAACGACCTGCGGTTAACCAATAACGTAAAATACTTGTTACTTTAGATTGAAAATGTTATAGTCTGACTTAATTTCGTTAACTTTGTTTGGGAGGTGGCAGACGGTTGCATGAAAAGACGAGCAGGGTCTAAGAGCAGAATTTTCAGCACCGCCTCCCCAGAGCCATCTCGTACTTCAATGTGTCTGTGTGTGCATAAAAGCACAAGCACATGTCGGGGTGGAAAACGGGTGGTTTGAATGAGTGTGTGTGTGTGAGAGAGAGAGAGAGGTAGGAGAGTTACGCGATCCGTGGGGGTTGGGGGGCGTTAGTTATTATCCGGCAGCGTTATCACCATAACTTTTCAGCGGGTGCCGGGGGTGGCGGTAGCGGCAACGGCGGCGGCGGAGTATTTCAGAAAGTCCCTGGCACTTATTACCAATAAAGGGAACGGAGTTTGGGCGATAAAGGCCTCAGCTATCCCAGCTATCTGCAGATTGCCGTTTCTCACTAAGAACCCTCTGCCTACCCAAACCCGAACCCGAATATCCCCCCACGTGCCTTAGCGGTCGCAATATAAGACCGGATTTCGTCCTTACGCTCACACACATGCATCCATCCACGTACGGTCCATTATTAGTGCCAAACAAATCATACTGAACCGAAAAAAGAAGACCAAGAGAACATTCTGTTCCATTAAAGCTCAATCAATCTGGCCGGTCGCTTTCAATGTCGGACATTTCTCAACCGGAAAGGATTTCACCGATGACATCCTCCACATCATCAAAAACGCATTCTCAGACAAAAAAAATAGTATTTTATCTCTTCATCCGTCCATTAACTTATATCAATTTTAACATTAAAAAAAAGGAATATCAATTGAAGGTTTTTGTTTATTAAAATTTGTATCTCTTAATTGATCCATTAATTTATATCTATAAGAAGTTTTACAATAATTATGTTTTATAATTAAAATTAATTAAAAATGTAGGTCTTAATACGTCCATTAATTGTATCAATTTTATCATTATAAAACGTATAATTTGTGAAAATTATTAACAATAATTAACTATTAATTAATATTAACTATAATAATTATTAATATATTTATCTCTCAATTCTTCCATTAATTTATATCGATTTTATCCGCAAAAAATAATAACAATTGGAAAGTTTTTCACAATGAGTAACTTTAATAATTAAAATTAACAATAGTATTACTAAATAATGCGGTAATAATTTTACAATGAATAACATAAATCTGCATAAAGTTATTTCTAAAATATTTAAGCAATAAAAGTGTATGTTAATCTATTACATTAGTTTCAACAATTTCATCTTTTTGTTTATGCAGACAAAAGTGAATGCTAAGAATCTGATCAAGTCATATATTTGTGCTGTTTGTGATTCGTCTGAAGATCAATAGCTATAATTTAAATATGTTCCTACTTCATATATATGAAATATCGTTTTGTATATTGTGCAATTGATGTAATAAATAAATATAATTTAATTGAATATCAAAGTATTCTTAAACTTTGTGACTTCGAATCCAATTCTTTTCCATATATATATCCATTTCGTGTAGATATTAATTCAATTGATTATAGATTCATTTTATTTACAAATTTGGATGTAGTCATCACAATTTCCTAATTATTATTTTTTATTGTTATTGTTTTAAAAACGATTATTTTTATAATGTCCAAGCAAGTATTAAATATTATGCTGCAATTCTACCAAAAATATAATTCAACAATAATTTCACATCTTCTGAATTGATTTTTATTATTATATGATTATTATGTGACACTTTATATTCACTATTTGACAAAGCGTAAAATTAATTCCCGAACAATAATTTGAATTAGTTTTTTTTTATATATTTATCTATAAATTGGGCTTCATTTTTCGTTGTTCATTATCATTTTAGGTAATCAGCATTAATATTATGGTATTATGAAATTTTTAATGAATCTAAAATAATGTCTATTTTGACTATTTTAAGGAGAATAATTGAGCAAGAATATTAATTTACTTGTTCTTGTATTGAAAAAAGTTTCATTTGGTTGATTGCCATTTATTTAATATCTCTGTTTTTCATGGAAACAATGTATATAAATTTACTCAAATATCATCGAAATACTCATGAAACTTCATAGTTTGCTTATACATTTACATTTATTATGAGTTACCGAACGAGAACTTGATAATTAATAATATTTATAATAAATATTACATCATTGAATTGTCCACTTATAAATCTCCTTCTGTTCGCTGCATCAGCGAATTACTTGAGATACACAATAATATTATGGTTAACGTAACCCTAACAGATGCAATTGTGATCACAATATCACATTATATAAACAATTGTCCATCGTATTTATATACGGGAAAAGTCTTATAAACTAACTAGTTTAGCTAAATCTCAACTTAGAAAATATTTCTATATTAATGTTTTTATTAATTAATTTTATAAATTTTCTCAAATCTGCAATATAACCATCATTGTTTATCAATGAGAACTTGTAGGGCGGAAAGACTGCGGTCAATAGCAGCAAACAGTTGTAACAATTGTATTTTTTAAATTTGTTCTATTAATATCTCTTGTTTTTGTACGCGATTTTTTCAATAAATATTACTATTAAACATATCTATTGACCAAAGGGCTATTAACCGAGGTTTTGCTACTATTATTATTTGAAACTAATAAAATGATTTCTAAAAGAACTGTAGTAATATAACTTATTTAAATAATTTTACATAATGAAAACAATTAAGTAATTCTTGAGTGGAAAGTTTTAGGTTGTTTTTTTATGGCTAATAAAGATTGTTTAAACTATTATCGTATATAATTTACTTTGATCATAAAAATTATTGGAGATTAAGAAATAATTGTATAATTTCCATTATAATTATTTCTTAATCTTTAATATTTTTTGTGATTTAAATAAAACTATAATCAAATTAAATATTTAAATTATATATCTTATACAAATAATTTTGCATTATGGAAATCATTAATTAATTGTATCATTAAATGATTCAATTGTGCAAGATTTTTTTTTGTATAAATAATATTGTATATATTTATATGGGATTAACTCGTTAATCCGATGAATGGAGTAAGCCAAAAAAAAACGACTGAATATTGTATTTCATTCAAGAAGCATCATCGTCAACAACAATACGCGAAACTCGATCCCGGTTGTTCTCTTTGCCCACTCCCTCATCCACGAACACACAAAGAAAGTAATCGGAGGGTTGTGAAAAAATAATACAGACCGAGACACCCGCGTGCGTTATATCTGCTACGAGGTCCCATCCCTGCATCCCTCCACTTTTCTTTTTTCATTCAATAAATTATGTAATCGAGAAACGAAAGAAGGGTTCATTATTTCCCTAAACGAAACGGAGACCCATTCAGGAGGAATTCGAGCGAACGTATGCAATTTCACGCTCCAATTTCGATTTGCATTTCAAGTTCATGCGGAGGAATCTTGAAAAGCGAGAGGGAGCAAAAAAAGATGTATAATTGTTGGAGAATTCAATTAATCGCGCCGCTGCGAACGTAAATGGCTTGAATGCTCTAATAATAATAAAAAAATAAATAAATAAGAAGTTGGTCGAAAAGTTTTATAAGCATCTCATTATGGACGTTTACTTTTGTCTCGCTATAACGACATTAGTTTAGAAGTTAGTTCCTCTTTCTATCTTGCTTTACTTTTTTTGTTCTTGTTGGTAAACATCGACCAATAGAAAAATTCGCCCCACGATCGAAAGGGCCGTGACGATGATTACGGAATCGTCGGGCTTGTTAAAGGAAACGACGAAAAAAATATAAAGTTTCGCATTCCGTGGAAAGGGCAGCGCGTCCAGAAAATTGCTTTTTTTTTTCTTCCCCTTTAAGAAGCCCTGATGATTTACGCAACCTTTGGGTGCGCTCCATTTGACGTTTCCTCCATCAGTATAAAAAGCAACGTTTAAATGTTCCCCATATTCTTATTTATGAAGAAGTAATAAAGTGTAATGGATTATTTTGCTTTCAAAGATAAATATTATGTTATTTCTTCATATTTGACGTTAACAGTTTTTAAGTATTTATAAGATACTAGATAAAATAATAACATACTGAATCATTTATATGTTATTAATAAATATTATTTAAATAATTCACAAAATCATATAAAACCATAATTATCACATTAATTCTATGTTAAAGAAAATAAAACGAAATCTTCTATAGTTGCAGTTGTTGGACCCAACCCTATTTTTTTATATTATTAGTAACTAAGAACTAATAATATAAAAAAAATAGGGTTGAAAGCCTTTTGCAGTAATTGAATTTTATTACATTTTTGCTTTGTATTTCTTTTTATTGTATTCAGTTTTTTGTGTAGTTATTGCAATAAAGATTATTATTTATAGAAATTGAATAACTATGTACAAACTTGAAACATATCGAAAATTGACTCATCAACTTTTCGATGCTAGAAATAATGTCACCATTGTGTTTGGAAACAAACTACTTATTTCACAAAGCTATTTTTAAACCTTCCTGGTAATGTGGAATGCAGCGAGCAACTTCAACAGTGAAATACTTCAAAAGATTACAATCGATAACACTGCGAACAATCACAGACGCATTGTACGTACTAAACAGAGTTATATACGGCTACATACAAATGAAGACAATTAAAAGTGATATTTCGAACAATAGTAAATAGTAACAAAGAAGACTAGAGTTGTTTCAATGCAAACCTGATAAGTTGGAAATATTCTTTAAAGCAGTAGTTATCATTACAAGCTTCGGAAGTGAAACATACAAATATAGATATGTATGACCATCGAACCACAAGAATGGAAGATATCAGTCAGAAAATAACGATGTAAAAATAAAACTTCTGATCGAATTGAAATTAATTAATACAACATTATAAACAGATACAAATAATTGTTTATTCGCAAAATCAGTCCTTATATTTGCAGAGTATATTGTAATATCAAATATTATCAATATGAAGAAACATTTTCTGATATGTAACTAAATGTAATTGATTATATATAAGTACTAAAAACGTAATAGAATATCCTAAATTTTAGTAATGTACCAAATATTTTGATAGTTGTATAAATCCAATGTAAAAGTATCGAGTTTTAATATAAACAATATTTATTCTGACAATTTTTAAAGAAAAGACTTAATGTAATAACAAAGAAAGTGCAGAAAGACCTTTGATTTATAGTCCTTTGCAATAATACCGTTTTTCTTTTGTATTTCTTCATTTATTTATTTTTTTGTTATTATTATTAACAAAGAAGAAAAATGTCTACTTTCTAAGTAAATAAAATATACAAAGTGGTTAGCCGAGGTTTTAATATAGAAGTTTTGTCGAAAAGAGATGTGCTAATTTTATGTTTTTAAAACTCATCAAAAATTTAGTTCCGAAGTTGATTCCATGGAGATTTTATTAAATATGGCTTATTTGTACTAAAAAGCATCAAAATTGTAACAATGGTTATTATATCAAATTAACCATGAGTTGAAAACATATTATTACTAACATCGTCAAATTAGGCAACAACAAGTATATACGTTTATATATTTGTACATTTATGTTGTTTTATATACAAATGTATACGTTTTATTTAATCGCAAATTATAACTTACACCACTATCAAAATAAATATTTGTTTATTTTTATAAGTGATGAATCTTTAACTCTCTAATTATATTGAATTGTAATTTTCTTGTAAGATGTTTTACGTGCAAATTCATACATGTCTATTTTTTTTTAATATCTTGCATCACTGTTAAATTATTTTTATTTTTGTGAAATTTAATACGGTTTGTGGTTTAAAACTCGCAAAAATATTATTTACTGAAATGTCTCTGCAGGTATACAAAAGCGCCTTTTGCTAGACACATTAAAGCAAAAAGTTGAAAGAGACAAGACTGAAGGAACAAAACAGACAAAAAAATGGAATTTAATTCACTTGGACATCGCAAACATGAGAGAAATTAATTTAGGAAATGCAATAATATAAAAAAGTTTGTAGTGATTATTTTTTGTAGTAGGCGGCGGCGTCGGAGGCGGCAACAAACAGTTTGTAAATCCTCGTTTGTAATGCAAGCAGGTCTTTAAAAGTCTTGCGGTTTTCATTGCGCTTCGTACTTTTGATCCTTCTGGCGAAGTTAAAAGTTATGAAGTATGCGTGTGCAAGAACGAGGGAGAGAGAATAAGAAAAAGAGGGCGCTCTTTAATCACGAAAATGGGCGCTTTACACGCCACTAGAATCTCTTAATTGAGAGAATATTATTCAATATTCACGCTGTGCGGCGTCTGCTAAGAACCAAATTATGATGATGATGACGAAGTAGAGACACGGTCTTGCTGGGGACGTGGGGAGTTTGGAGGAGAATTTAAAGCGGATAAGAAGCCTTTTGCGGTGGAGAAATGATGGGAGGATGAGGATGAGAGGAGAGGCCCGAAGTTAACTGGTTTATGGTTGTCGCTGAGGAACGCGCGAAGAAGAGCTGGATGGATGGACGGAGTGGATGGAGCATCATCAGAATTCTGCGCTGCGCCTTCCTTACGTAACTCTTGCAACGGAGGAGTAGTGTACACACGTTTGGAGAGAGAGATGGGTGTAATGGATGGGAAAGCGCGGGGCGAGAGGTGCAGAGAGTGAGCGAAGAGGAGAGTAGTCTTTGCGCGACGTCAATTACCGCTGCCTTCGAGCATTTGAAACATGACAAGGCCCTTCGACCCAACTTCATGTTCATGTGTCTGCTTGCCTTTGGAAATTTCGAGAGCTCGCGAATTTCCACCGGCGCCCCCAAAACTAACTTTAATTACAGAACACTTCATCCGGCCGCTGCCATCAGGCAAATCGTCATTCGTTTTCTTTTTTTAAATATGAGCATAGCAAAACGGAAATTAGTAGAGGGGAAAAACGAGGAACTAAAGTAAACAAACGAAAGTGCAGCCATTTTGGTGGAACTCGAGACGAACAAAAAGTACTGTGAAGAGCTAAATTATGCATTCCAACAAAATAGACTTTTTTCACCCTAATTCAATTACTGCGAAATCTTTCTATTTGGATATACCAACTTCAAACGATGCATTTCATCGAACTACCGATTGGTACTTGAATATTCAAAGAGAAATCTCGTGGGACGTCTCTCCAGAGGGTTTTTCCTCCTCAGCCAAGCCTGAGGGTCTTAATATGGGTTGTATACTATATACAGCAGCTGCAATTTATGCTTTCAAATTTATATAATTACCTGATTTATCCCTAATTTATAGCCATATGTTGCCAATAAATTAACAGAGACTTAATAATTGGAATATTAATAAACCACTTATTACATGCGAACCAACCAAATTAACCTTGACAAAGAGTCTTTGACAAGAGAAAATAAGTTTATTTTCTCAAATCATTCCTAATATCAAACAGTTGACAACTTAATTACAATGAATCCAATTCTACACAATTAAATTAGACGCATTACAAAATTAAGTCTCTCAATATTTCCACATAGATTGTATTTATAAATTTGAAACAAGAAAATTAAAACTAACCAAACATTTTCTAACCTTTACAAATAAATGGTTTTTCAGTTTTCATAGATTTATTATCATAAAATTTTAATGCAATAATAACTATAATTCTTTTAAAATTTAAAAATATTCAGACTAAAGATGAACAACTTCACTTAGAACAAAAATTGTTACATTTATATAAAATAAGTTTAACCACCCTAATAATCAAATGCAACTGTTATAATTTTAGTGGTTTTTTTTATATATTTTGTACTTTATATTATTATTTTCCAGAGAGAATTTTTGTTATTCTATTGAGTTTTTTTTAAATGTTGTTATTTGTTGTTGCAATAAATGTTATTGTAAGTTTAACCAAACGAAAATTACACAAAAAATTAAAAAATTGAAATTGAATTTATTTAATTTAAATTAAACAAAATGTAATGTATTTGTTTACTTTGTTTTATTTATATACAATTTTGTTTATCAATTAATATATTAATTTATTTACCGAATTAGCCTATCGGACATTGTTGAAAATAATAAATATTGCAGAAAACTGTATATATGTTTTATAATTATTTCTAGCCAATAAATGGTATCTATATACTAATGTATTGGAATTCAATGATAATCAACAGTGATCAGTCCTTTGTATTGCAATTTACTTGCCAAAACTAAAAGCCATTTTGCATTTGTAATCATGGAAATACCATAATACATCATATTAATTACACCAACTACAGTTATGATGCTCGTAATTATATTTACCTATTTCCGCGCGAACTTTACTAATTATTATTTCCTATAACTGTACAATGCCAACATATCCAGTAGTCTGAATTATATCATTTCACTCATTAGATAGTTCTCATCACATATTTTCATATTAGTTTCTGCAATGTTTTGTTTTTATATCAAATAAATTATCTTTATAATTCATTAAGATTAGTTCACATAATAAGAAAGGGGTCTATTTTGTGGCCAATAAATAAGTTTAAATATATAAAGGATTATGAATTACATTTATTTTATTCAAGTTATATTAATGTGTTGTCAACAAAATCTAGTATTTGTAGGCGAACGCAAATTAACCAATAAAAGTATTAGATAAGTACAAAATGTAAATAATCTATAGAATTTCAAAACTAATCATATTATTCACAAATTGCAAATAGCAAGTAGTATAAAGTTGTTCGGAAAGTAATCGTATTTCATACAATAAATATTAAAATTCCCTAAAGACATTATTTTCTCTATTAAAGTTATAGAACAAAACGGTTGACAAATTGTGAAAAATATTTTTTAGTTTATTGCGTTTATTTGACTCAAATAATTATTGTTTTAAACTATGTTTTATATTATTACGTATATATTGTCGAACGCACATAAAACATAAACATATTGTATTACAACATATAATTACAAAATTAAATTGATTAGAGTGTTTTGAGTTGAGATAATTACTTGTGTAGTTATATTTGAATCGAATGTCATTATGCATTTTTCTAATAACTGTAATTTCGAAGGAAAATTCTCTATGATGTTTATTACTATTTAAATATTAATTGTCATTTTGTTTTCTATATTTTCATTTAATTAATGAAATTATTATGTGATTGTGAGTTTTATCGAAATAAATGTTTTAGTTTTTCAATTATTTCATTTCAAATGTGTATATGATTTTCCTGGTTAATAGGTGTACATTAAAGTATATAGTTTCAGCGCTTTATACACTTATTACATTTAATCAATGTACCATAATCTCAAATTTCATCTTCTTTTCAACTGCTTATTGCTGCATCGAGCTTTAACATCCTCCCAGTATTTTCGCATTAGTTCTCAATGCTGTTGTTTCCTTACTTCAGTCGACTTCTTGCCTGTTGGAATCTTTGATTTTTCTTGGGTTCATCGATGTGCTGATAATTTTTGCTTAAGAGGTGCACGTTCCCAGATATCGCTGCCTGTAATTCTTACAAATCCTTGTCCACCTCAGTCAACTAAGCTCCCTTGTTTTTCTTTTCTGAAAATCCTATTTGTTGATCGCATTGAGTTCATTCTTGCAATAAATGGTAATTCTCCGTTTCCCCGTGGTATTAGTTATTATTTCCACATGGTTTTAAAGTTTGTGGTTGTGCTGTCTCCTATATTCCTCATTTGCTAATACTGGGTCTAAGATTTTTATATTTTTCTCGTTATGATATATCTTACTATTTTCGCTTTATTCACTTATTAAATCATTTTGCAAATAATCGTAAGACAGCTATTTTATAGATGAGTTATAACAGAGTTGCCCTTTCCGCAATGGTAAATAGCAGAAGAGATGCGTTTAAGGAAGTTGATGGATCGCTGTATTATATTGAATATAAATGACAGCTCCAGATAAATCACTATCAGATATGATTCGCAACTGGCGAAGTTTTCGTAATATTAAATGCGATATGGCTCTGACATAATGAAAAGGAATGGAAAAATAACAGAGTTCAATCCGGCAATAACAGTATTACGGTCACTAATCTTAGTATTTTGTTCGGACGGTAATTACTTCCGGTGCGAAATATAGCTCGGCCCCAGTGGGGAATTCGATAGCCGTCCGAAGTGATATAGAAGGTGGTGTTGATGAAATAGAGGGAAAGAACAGCAAAAAGGAACAAGCACGTATGATTCGATGATTAGCCGTAATCCCGAGGCTGGTGGCCTCATAAACCTTTGGCCGACCCCCGCCTCATACCTCCCCCACGTGTATGACATGTCACGCAATAAACTTTCATTTTGTGTCTTTTTATTATTAGCAGTCTGACGACCGAACGTCAGGCGATTTTTACGGTCGACGAGTGTTATATTTAGCAGCCAAACAACAACAACAGGAACACTAACTTTTTAAAAAAAAATTATATATAAAATTAGTAGACATAAACATGACATGCGTATAATTTTAAAACGAGAGTCACAGACGTCCCCCTCGTGAAATTATGAATGGGACAACACCCAGCTATATTAACACCGAAAAAGATACGCAATATTTTTTTTGTAATATGCACTTTCATTAACGAGAGTAATGCATTCCTCTTTTATTATCAAATTTAATGATGAAATAATTTCATTTTTTATTAAAGTTTCATTTTGTATTTCTAATCTAAAGTTAACTAAATATTATTTAGAACATTTAGATTAGTTATTAATAATATTAAGAACTACTGTTATTATTTATAGAAAAAAATCGTTTTTGACAGGATACAGCAAAAAAATAAATTTATAAATATACTACTACTACTTTCCTAAATGTTCTATATACTTCATGTTTTTACATATTTACGGATGTTTATGTTAAAATTTATTGTATTTAATTATGTTTTTTTTAACTTTTTTCTATAATAAAATTAGTTGTTTTCAATTATTATTTGAAAATTGAATTCAAGTTTTATGCTCAGCTATTGATCGCAATATTTTAGTCCCGTTTCTCTTATTTACTTGAAAACAAATAAATTTAAACTATATATTGAATCTGATTTTCGACTGTATGAAGTTATATCATTTTTTTGGAAATTAAATTGAAAACTTTCTTTTTAGAATTAATGAAGTACTTCTTTTTTCTTTAAGTGATATGGTTTGGTAGATTGTATTATATAAAACCTGCATCAAAGTAGTATAATAAATATATACGAAACATGTTAGTTTCTTCTATATTTATAACATTTTTTTAATTTTTAAACATTATACAAATTTTTATAAAACTGAACAAAAAAAATGCCGAAAGAAGACTTTTTTGATAATGAAAAGCAATTAAACCAGGAACTTATTGCATAATTGTCAATAATAATATTAACTTTACCAATAGTATTAAGATGATTTACGTTTATTTCATACGAAATCAACTAGTTGAGAGTTCCTTAAAATCAACTAATATTATTATTAATATTGATAGAAACAATTGACCGAATTTGTATTAAAAATACAATTGTGTTTACTTTTAGTGATTATTTATTTGATTTTATAATCATTTTTGCGAGTTCAAAGCAAGTTTTTTTTATTATAGTTTAAAGTTTTCGAACATCAAACGTTCAAAATCTAAACTCAATAAATAGGTATAATTCAGTAGACGGTTTGATTATTTATTCGACTATGAAGTTTTATTCGAGTTTTAAAACTTAATTTTCCTTGATTGTTTTGTTTCTACTAACAATTTATTCGAGCTTCAAACAGATTGATTGTTAAATAATACAGAAAATAAGAGGATGACGTATATATAATTGAAATTCTTTGATATTTTTTTGAAAAAGTGTTCATGTACACAGTTTTAATATAAAGCTAGGAAAGCACGTTGATACATATTTTTTACTTGAAAAAGGAAAGACTTGCCCCGATCCATTAAAGATAAATGAATGTTCTACGTTTCTCGGCCTACCTTTAGAAACACACCTAAACTGGAAACTTCACATAAATATGCTGCATATTAAGATATTATCATTTTCTTTTGCATTAAATGCACTTACCTTCAACATGGGTCTAGAAACGGTAATGACTGCACACTATATGTACATATTCTCGCATTCATTAAGTGTACTAATATTCCGTAACAAATGCACTTATCTGTAAACAAATCCTACTTATTATCATGAAAAGAAAATAATAAATTTCGAATATACAATTAGTATTTTATTCAAGTGCATTTTGCAATTGTATTGTTTTCAGTAAATATAAAATTCGATAAACCGGAATAATAGATTTCATTTAATTTAGTTTAAAAGTAAGTTATTTATTCACAACAAATATATTTTTTATGATTAATTAAAAAAATAGAAATATTTCTCATATAATTTCAATCAATACGTTTGTACTTGCAAATATATACAAAGATATGTAAATATTGCATGAAAAATCTTACATGAACTATGCAATAAAATGTGAAAGCTGATGTTTCAGTACGAATTTCGTGGTTTAAAATATATTTTATATTTATGTATTTATTGCCTGATGTACAAAATAATTTAAAATGTACTATTTATTCAACTGAAATATGTTGGATAATCAAGGAAACAAATAGTTTATTTCATTGTTTCTTTTACATTTATATATTCAATAACTTTATGAAAATTTCATAGATTGTTTCTATTTTTCATCAATGTTGATTACAAAATAAAGAACGTCTATGTACGTGCAATAGTTAATTTAATATTACATCCTAAGTCTTAATTGCTATTGGAAAATGTACTTCTCCTTGTGCTTCCAAACAAACTGCATGTACTTAACATGAATATCCAATACTGAAGTTTAGAGCGTTGCCCATCGTAAAGCGCCGAGCCAAAAATCATTAAGTTTGATTACGATCGGTTGTTAAAGATCAACTTATCGTAAACTATAAACTATACCCTCATTAAAGTAAATTACATTTTGGGCAGTTCAACATTATCAATTATTTTAGATAATAATTAGGAGAAATACGTGAACGAAATATGTATTAAATCGTATCTAACGGATAAAGTGCGTTCTATGAAATGACTTCGTTCTCAGAGGTAAAACATACAATGTAGAGAATATCTGGATCATAATAACATTTGTTTTAACAGGCACTGTATAAAAAATTGTAAAAGATTTAACAATAACAAATCTTAAAAACAAAACAATTGCTATAACTGTTACAAAGGGAGCAAGTTGCTAAAAGTTCCGCATCACGAAATTCACACATAGCGTCTAATGCAATAAATGTTAGTTTGTACGTCACCACTGACCGATTTTTCCGGAATTTACTGGTAAACAATAGACCAGAGACTGCCCATTTTGTATCATTTTAACTAATAAAACCAAAGTTTTGAATGCCATTTGAGTTAAATCTTTGGTTATTTAAATTTTTGTTAGAAATATATTTAATTTCGTCTTCATTTTCCTTATCTTCCTTGTTAACTAGGTTTACAAAATCTGCAACTAAAACAATATCTTCTATATTCTATAAATTTCTAACATCCTCTTTATAAATATCTTCGAATAATATTATTAATTGAAATTAATTTATAGGATATTATTTTCTTCATCTACTACTACACATTCAAGCTATATTTTGTTGGTTAAATTGAAATATTTTTACTTTAAGTTCTTATTTACTTCGTTATAGGAAGTAAAATTTAACGTTGTGTCTTCTTTATATGGAATTATGAGAGTTTAGAAATTATATTCATATTATAAAATATTTGTTACAATTTTAACAATAAAAATATAAAATGTATATTTTCAAAGCTTTGAAATATTTAATCACTTATAAAACAATACCTCGCTTAGTGCGAGTAATTGAGATAATACAAAAATAATAATTATGTGAATAATTATTATACAGTATATTTTGCTTTGCTCAATTATTGTTATATTCTTTTAGAATTATCAAACCTTTATATAACAAATCCAAAATGTTCAATGCGTGTTGGAAATTATTTACGGGATATACGCATGAGTAACTTAGCTTTCATACATTGTTTAATTATTACCAAATTAGTTATGTTTATTTAAAAACTATTTCTGAGATTTTCAAAATGAACAGTTTCACAATATATAATTCAATGTGGTCATTACTAGTTATCACCATTATTTTTCTGATATGTTTAATATAGAATATTTATAAAACAACTTATAAAGTAAAATTTAAAATGCCTGATGTTATATGTATGTTTACTATACAGTCAACCCTCCTATAATGCGGTACTCTCAGAACGCGGTTTCCATATAACGCGGAGCTGAAATTGTGACAGCCCTCCTACAACGCGGTACTCTTACAGCACGGTTTCCGTTCAACAGCAAGTTCCTTCCTCGATTTACAAAATGTGAAAAAAGGGCTAAATTTGGCTAAAGAATTAGAACTTCATTTCATTCAAACTGATCGTTCAACGGTGCGCAGCGCAAAGTTTAAAAGAGAGTTAAGAAATTGCTTAACTCCCTATAGAGAGGTTTTAGTGGAGTTAGAAAAAAATGCTACAATCGAAAACCAATGTGAAGATGAAGTAAGTGATGAAGACATATTTCCCATTAAAAGAAGACGTGTTAGGCGACTCATATCTGACAGCGAGGATGAGTGTTGAAATATTACATCATTTTACAAAAGTCTTCATTGTTTAGTTCTTGTTTCATTTTTTTTATCAATCCTTATATGAACTCTTCAATTCAATTCAATAAAAATAATTTATAATTTATCTTGTCTTTTGTATTTATTGGTCTCCATATAACGCGGTACGAATGATGTGATTTGTACTAATTCCGTGTTTCTTATAGCGCGGTTTCCATACAACGCGGTAGACGGTATCCATAGAACACGCTACGAATTAGCCTGGTCTGTACGGTTAAATCAGAGTTTCTTATAGCGCGGTTTCCATATAACCCGATACGCACTCACCGCGTTAAAGAAGGGTTGACTGTAATTGATCAAAACACAACAGTAACAAAACATAATATGTTTTTTACAAACCTGTATTTATTACTAAACAAGTCAACAGTTTGTAACAATTATTTATATCTTTATCATGATTGTTAATTATAAGCACTTTCACAAAATATGTTATGTTAACATTTATTTGTTCTGCGCTTTATCTCAGTTCTGTTTTATAATTGTTATGTTCTGGTTTGTTGTGGAGCTGTTTACTATTTCCTGAACTTGTAATATTAGTTAGTAAATAATTCAGTTGTAGTATTCTACCTACCCTTAATTTAGAAATGCTGTATTTTAACATTATTTAATACTATACGTTCTTGCCCCATTTTTGTGCTTACATAATTTTCATTGTGTTCTTTCTTTAGTACATAACGTTTCTGTTAAATGGTTTGGATGCAAATAGCACATAATTATCATTATCAGATATGACATGTAACCCAATACATAACACCGCTGTACGAAAGCTACGTGACCCGAGTATTTAAATATGTTAAATAACCATAGCAACAAGGTGTCAACGATGATATGGGACTGGGTTATTTCCATGTGTCATTTTCCTCGCACATTTTCCGTTTCTCGCCGTGCACTACTTTCTATTTCCATATTATTTTTATTTTCGTCTACTTTTTCCTTCTCCCCGTTGCAGCCATCCCCGAATCGTTGTAAATATATGTAAATATAGGAGTACGAGACCGTGGTACAACGGTAGGGCGGCGCAAAGTGCTCGGATTTTATACGTGCGAATTTTTATCTAGCAAGCACTATACCGGCGATTTATGCATTTTTGTTATTATTCCGCGCGGAATTTTTGCTGTCTCGTGCGAATTTTTACGACCTGTAATATTTTGATTCTTTTTTATTTCTAACCGCCCTCCTCCACCCCCCCCCTCGCTTCCGTCTCGTCGCATACGTTTATTTCCTGCGGTCACACCGGAAACTATATATTTCGACACGCTGTAAAATTCCGAATGAATACATACATCTTGCAAAGCAAAACATGAACGCAAAAACAACGACAGCTTTGACGTACGACCTCTTTGATTTTAACCCAGTTTTATACTTCCCGACATCGTAACGTTTTAATTGGAAATGTTCAGTTTTTTTTATGAATAAACCAAAAGTGTATATTATTCACCACAAAAATATAGATTTTTAAAATACAAATACCAGAATGTTGTTCAGCTTCATACATTTTTATTATGTATAGTTCTTTTAAAATTTAAAGATATTCCAGTCTTCCTTAACGGTCGGAGCTCGACTCTCTTCAGACCATCAATATAGAAAATAACTTTTTTTTTAAATTCATTTATTTATTTGTAAAAAAATTATTTACATTTCAATTTTATTACAATCGACTTTATGTTCCTCCTCTTCAGTCCTTTTGGGCAATCCTAGGGACTGGTATTGGGAGCGAACTCTGTTGATATAGTTTTCATTTCTCTAGTGCTCGTTTAATTAAAACTTTATCACATAATAACTCATTCATTAGATGAAGTAACTAGGATCCATCAATTTTTTTGAGGAATTACTGATTAAGAATTCAAGAATAATTGCGTTGCTAATTCGCCGACACTCGACAATACTCCGTCATTTACTTACATGGTTCCTAGGCCTACAACAACCTTAATATGGCTCTTATAAAACACAGTGATTTTCAAACGGAATATTACATAACTGAGAAAGTTTAAAATTACGTTCAAAGTTACTTAAATTTGTGATAAAAAAAGGTTGAAAACTTCTCCACTTATCCAACTATACTCGTCTTAATCATACTTTAACTATAAAGTATTACTCAATAATAACCTAAACCTTAATATTGTATTAAAAACTATAGGATATGAGAAATTTAAAAAATAAGCTTGAATGAATTATCCTGTCGTAGCAACTATTATGTTTTGAATTTTAACACTGCACACAATTGTAATTGACGGTTCAAATTCAGAGTCATCTCTGTGATAACCAATAGTAATTGCTTCACCTGACATACATTAATGTCTCCTGTCACACATAGCGTGGATGCGGCATAAAAACTACTCTGCGCAGTATATTATACTCAATACTAGTTTCACATGATATTCTAACTGCTTTTTTTATTCTATATACATTTCCAAACAGTTGTATTTTTTCTTCCCAGTTTTGTTTCCTACTTCCTACTGGAAACAATTTATTTTGATATTTTTTTAACTTACAAAGGAAACATGCATTTGAGACAAAACAAAGTTGCATATATAATTTTGGAGAATTGTACCTAATATGATTCTTGTAATATCGTCATATATTTCAGTAATTATCGTGATGTATTCTTGTAAATTTTGTATATTTATCAATGATCAAGTATATTTCATCAATATTGTTACTTTAATCATTTTTTTAAGTAATTTAAACTTCAAGTATATTAATAAATAATCCCATGTTAGTTTTTCTTTAAACTTGCATAGGTAACAAGCATATGAGATATATCAATGTTGCATATATAATTTTGAAGTATTGACTTATCGTGATATCCTCTTGTAAATTTTGCTCATTCGTCAAAGATCATGTAACTATAATTTTTAAATTCATCAAATTATTTTAAGAAATTTATATTTATTTTAAATATATTTAATGTATTTTTTTATATTTATTTTGTACATAATTGTAAGTTTACATTCAAACTTACAATTATGTACAAAATAAACAAGTAAGGCATATACGTTGACAAAAAGATTATTTTTTATTAACAAATTTTCTTTTACATAAAATGTTTTATAAGTAACATTTTTCAACCTTTTTACTATGCAAACCAAATTATTCGCTTGTTATTGCTTTCATCCATTTCCATGAAATATATCATACATATATAATTTGACGCAAGATGACTTCTGATCAATTAAAAATGTAACATGAAATAATACTTGAAAATATTAAACTTTAATACCTATATTGAGGTGTTTGATTTAGGATAAAAGTTTAGTTTTTATGTAACAAAAGAAATTAAAACTTTGAGACTTAGTCCTGTAACCTGATTTTTGGAACATTAATATATGACATTTTTTAAATTTTCTTGTCATGGAAGAATTTGAGTTATAGAATTTGTTTTTTTTTGTTCAATAAATCATGTATTCCACAAGTTATCGCGTAACTTTGCTACAAAGGATTTCCGTCTCTTGCGCCATGCCATAACAGTAAAGTTCAAGGATTGGAACGATCCCGCCGCCGCCGCCCGAATCAAATGTGGTGTATAAGTTTATGGTGGCCGTATAGTTTTTTGGATGGGGGCGGCTGCATGGGTCGCAGGGTACTCTGTATTCGCCCAGACCAATTTCGAGTGGTGCGGGGGCGCGAAACTCGTTGGAAGGGATGGACGGGGTGCGAGCGGCGGAGGGACGACGTGCGCCCCCTTCGGAGCACGTGCGACTCTCGTCCCCGCGCTGTACACGTGCGCCGTATCCATGGTGACGGGTCGATGTTTTGGCCATAAAGTTTTATGGGCCCCATTGCAGACGCACGCACGGCACGGCGTCGCGGCGCTCCGACCCCGACACAGCGCCGTTCTGTCTGCTACTGCAGAGGGCACAAACCTCCCCCGCTCTCCGAAGATGGGCAAGACAGAGATAGCGCCAGCTCGGTAAGCCGGTCGTAAAAGCCAGAAACATTTTCCCGAAATTTAATTAAAAAGCAACAACGGCATAACATAAAATGGAATAAAAACGGAACATTGCCAGTACTATGGTGTGCATCGCACACAAAGATACAAGATAACATATAAAATATGTATTTCAACTTCGCACATAAAAAAAGAACATTACATTTTTAATGAAAAATCAATTCTGTAAATTTAAATAAGTATAGTATATAAAAGCTTTATATATTTTCATTGTAGACCATATACACATTTTATTTACATTAAACTCGAATAGTCTTAAAAAGTGCAACATAGACTTACCGCATAAATAAATAACATTATTATGTTGTACCTCCAACAAATTTGCTAAAATATATGCAAAAGAAAATATATGAAACTTATGTTCAATAAAATGTTATTTCTTTGGAATTAAAATTTGTTTTTATTCTTCTTTAATTTTTCACGTGAATCAATTATTTTTGGCAAAAGAACATATGATTCTTTGTAATACTTTATTTATTTTGTTATTATTATTGTATAAATATGTGTTTTGTATAATTTACAAAATGTTTTACATTTACTACATTTGATTTTTTAAAAATTTATGACAATAATATGATAATGATGACCTATGCCATTATATTTTCCATTTTTTATTTATCATTCCTTATTACTATTATATTGAGTTCATATTTTTTGTAGCTGTTGATATTATTATAAAAATTAAGGCAGAAAAACTTTTTGAGAAACAAACCAAATTAAAGACTTGTCATGATGTATCCCCTCTATGCGTGACTTGTAGCATAAATGTATGTCAGACATATCAATTACTATTGGTTATCTTGAAACCGAATGACAATGAAATGCTATTAACAAATTGTGTACTGTAGAAACAATAGTATTATTGTTCAAAGAAAGAAAATTAACTATATGAACAAATCAAAAAAATATAATTGAATCAAATTAGTAACACTTTCATTACAATTATATAGAGTAAAAAAAATCCCAACAAGTTTGGCTATATTTCTTTCATCATTTTAAAGTTAGAAATTAAATTAACTTTATTTTAGATCCATCAAATGATATAGGCTACAGTTACGGAAAAACATACATTTCAAATTGTTTGTCTTATTGAGAGTTGCTATATTTTATATATTTTTTTATTATATATCTTTAACTTTTAATTATTACACAAAAGATGAATATCAGATTAGTATAGAAATATTAATAATAGCTTTATATACTTGAATGCTAACTCCTTATTTGAATTGAAGATCAATTTTGCTTGGGTCGTTTGTTGAGTGAGTTACGGCCGTTGGAATTCGGAGAGACGCTGGGTTTCGAACAAATGCGCTCGCTAATGGACTAATGGTAAATGGAGTATTTTCTTAATGAGATTAATCCAGATCGATCGCCGGTGGTTTTCGTAATAGCAATGCAATCCGGCCGCAGCCAACACCACCCAACTCGCATTTCTGCATAACGCATAATGACAAGGGATAGGATAGGATGGAAAGGGATGGAGGTTTTGGAATGGCATAGGGATGGAATGGGATAGGATAGGATGGCACAGGCTAGATACGATAATGAGTATTAATCAAGCAGATTTGCGTTGCTAACAGCATTCGTCGACCGCGCCATAATCAGCATTACAAAACCCTCGAAGTCGTCGAAGGACTCAGTCGTTGATGGTGGTTGTGGTGATGATGATGATGATGTTGACGGCAAGGCAGGATCATTACTTAGTCCACGGCATCGGAAATAATAATGATACTGCACTCACGCCGTTCCGCTTAAGCACGAAACATTCCAACCTCTTCACTCGAAATTAAAATAATTATTTTACATTTCTGTTAAAGAATCAGTTTAATATTTGCGTTCTGCAAGTTAACAAACACAAATAAAGCCGCGGTGCATAACAAATCTGCAATTACAGCAGTTACAAACCATTTTAGTCTGCATATTTCACCATCTACAAGACTTCAGCGATTATAATTTACAGAGGAAATACTTTATAATTGTGTAAATCTTTACTTATTGAAGAAGTTATTTTTTTTTGTTCAAACTATAAATCGATTACGAAATATATATAAACAGTGAAATCATATTATTCTTCAAATTATATGCTAAATTATATAACTAAATTATTTCAACTTTGGCTTATAAGTTTTAATAAGTTTGAAACATAAAAAAATCATAATTAATAGATTTAAAGCAGAAACCCAGGCGTTCAATATCTATTTGGACCAACGTGTGGTCAATAAATATGTTAATAATTATAAATTTGTGTATGATTTATTTTGTTGAACATAATTTTATTTTTAATTATAAATTATTCTACAAACTTTATTTAATTTCATTAGTTTAATTGGCTATAACTTGAGCTTAAGGCTATTTATTGACTGAGGACTTTCTGCCTAACAAAATCTATTTGACTTGATGTATTTTTTTTCTTAATATTGTTATTGATCATACTTTCATTATTTCTCAATAATTCATGTAAAAACGAAAGAAATATTTACCTTCTTACTAAAGAAACTAAATCGATTTATGTTATCTTTATAATGAAGGAAAGACTTTATATAATAAAGTAGTACTTCTGGAAAAGCTAACAAGTTAAATGTTTCATCTTCATGTTTGTTATTCATATTAATAATAATAGAATTAATTAATTAAAAGAATGTAATGATACCAATGTGATATAACATTTGATTTTAGAAATCTGTTTGAAAATACTTCAGTTACGTTTATGAAAGTTTCAGATTAAAGGTATTACTAAAAAAAAACCGACTGAAAAAGTACATTCTCTTGGGAAAAAAAAGTGTTTTTTCAATTACAAATGGAAAGCTCTTTGGAGTATTGCATCTCGATAAATTGCGCGTTTGGAAAGTTACATTGGAAAAAGGTCATCCCTGATTTACTGCGGATCAATTGCATCGCGAAACGAAAGTGCATCGAGGCTAACGATCATACAAGATTTGATCAGTGTCGAATTTTGTAGATTTCCCAGACAAAAATTTATAGAATCATTTATAGAACTAATTTATTTATTGCTATAAATAATAATAAAACTTCTATATTTAAAAATTAATATTTAACCTTTTCACAATTATTGGTTATATTACTTTCTAGACTTTGTATATAATTGTAATGATAATTATATGAAAATGCAATTTAATTCTCATTGTACTGAATAGCTTTGGAATAAACAAATAATGTCAATTTGTTATATTTGTGATAGTTTATGAAATTAAAACAAATTGAATGTTTAAAAAGAATATTATAGGAATAAAGGAAATTTTACTTTGGTTAAATTGTAACGAATTTTGGAGTAAGTATTAGCTATATACTCTTATTCAGGTATTTCATCAATTAAAATCATTTTCAATGCATTTTTCTTGATAAAATCATTTTCAATGTAGGTTTCTTTTTGATACTATTTAAGTATTTTACGTAACATTTATTTCTATAGAAAAAACCAGTAATGAACATAACTTAAAGTTGTCCAAAGTAGTTGTGTTGTTCTGTCTATGAGTGGAGAATAACTAAATATTAACTTAAGAAAAATCAGTAGAAAATATAAATAAATAAACCGTATGTCTCATATATAAATGTCGAATGAAGTGAAACTAAAAAGAAAACTTCATAATTAAATTAATTACAATCTTAACTCGAATTGGTTTAATATTATATTTTTAATTATTTATGTATTAATCAAATAAATGTCTTCTAAAATCTGTAATGATTCTCATTGTATTAAGGCTGCAGCAGTTGTTACGTAAAAAATATTGTATTATAGAAGAATAGTAAGAATACATTGAGTGTATTGACATTAATTTCAAAAGAAAATAATATAGCAACAATAATAAAAGGATTTAATTGATATATCAAGTGGTGTTTATAGAAAAAAAACTACATTCATTGGATTTCATTCGTTTATACGACTAAGACCAATGACTACAGCTGTCGATACCTTACAAAACATTCTTAATTATTGAAGAATGGTTTTTTTTGTATAACGTCTGTTTTTATTTACAATCTATTTTATAACAAAACATTCAGTAAATGGTATAAAGGTTGACAAATGACAATTTAGTATTGGATAGCGCCTACTGGCGGTTTTCCCTTAATTGCTAGTTAGATGTTAAATCTTATTGGAAGATCCAGTAAATTACATCGCTTCAGTCGGTTCGTTGTTAAGCTATTATCAAGAATATTGATAGCTAAGTCATTTGGATGTTTTTCTAGCCTATTTTGGTATCTGCTACTATATTTCATAATGGCTTCCTCCACTGTTTCTATTTGAAGATCCTCGTGTTTGTAATGTACCATGGAGCTCCTATGATTCTTCTTAGGCTTTTAGACTGGAATCTTTGTATAATAGCTATATTAGATTTGCTAGTGCTTCCCCACAGCTGTATTCCATAGGTCCAGACTGGTTTTAAGATTACCTTCTAAATCAACAGCTTGTTTTCTTTTGAAATTTGTGAGTTTTCTCGTAGTAGCCAGTACAGCTTCCTGAACTTGATTATTGAAGAATGGTAAGAATATTACATTGAGTTTATTGAATTAATGTCAAACACAAAAGAAAATAGTATTACAATATTGAAAGGATTCAATTGCACGGATATAATTGATATATCAGGTAGTTTACATAATAACTACATTCATTGGATTTCGTTCGATTTATACGATTGAAACTAATGACTTCAGCTGTTGATATGCAAATAAAATAGGGAAAAATTCTTAATTATTGAAGAATGATTAGAATATATTTAGTTTATTGAATTAATGTCAAATTCAAAAGAAAATAATACAGGAATTTTAAAACCAAATATATGTTTCGTCGTTTCTCCATTTTTTTATATTTGCTTGGAGAAGGCTGTTGTATTTTTGGGTTTAGTGCGATGGGATCAAGAGATCAACTCGAGCCCGTGCTACGGACCAACACTCGACCCCCTTCTTTTATTATTTACAAAAGCGGAATATTTACCATTTAGTCAACATCCTGTCTAAACAGTGTGTTTGTATATCTTTTGGCGGTCGGCGTGAAAGAAGGGGGTCGCGCCTAATGCGATTGGCAGCGAGAAACGGGAACGAGAGGGAGGTAAGGACGCCGACGTCGATGCCGACAAAGGGAATGCATGCAATAACACACACACATATAGACAGACAAGCTGTGTATAGTCATCAGCCAGCTTCTGTTGCCGCCGCCTGCGATGATCATCACGATCATGATGAAAGGGTGGTTAAAATTGTACTGAAATGCACACACGCGCATTCTGTTTACCTACGAAAAGGAAAGGAAGGAAAACCGAAAGCGTAAAGAAGAAAATAGAAAAAGCGGGGGGCGAAAATACTCGAAATTATCTCACCCGCGACGCCTGTGGCTGCAGAGGTGCCGACTGATCAAAAAAACACGACCATAATTAACTTCACTTTACCCAAAACGCGCATTCACCCCCTCCTATTTATAAAACGTATCCATTATACAGGAGCTCCATTGACTCCACTAAATACCAGTTGTTTATTTACCTTTAAATCTCCGATATGTGATACGAGTTTAGGTCTATAACAATTAAATATTATTACAATAATTTATTAATTATAGTTAAACATTGTTAATACTAGTTCTTTTTTAATTAATAGAAAAACTAAGACAGTCATAAGCATGCCGATGATCTTCTCATGGTTTCCATCTCACTTTATATAAATTTTATTTTACAATAGCAGCACTAGTTTTAAGAGTATTGCATATTATACTAACAATTTTAGACGTGAATTGAATATTTTATTTATTCTTTTTTGTGCCATATTCTTTCTCACCTAAGCATTTCTAAAATGTTTATGTTTTGAACAAACTTGAATGATAAGTTTTAGTAAGAAATTACTAGGAAATTGTGCAGAAAATAAAGACATACACTAAATAAATCACAAATGATTTAGCATTGACCATTGATACATCATTTCCGGTTTTTTGTCGCTTAAAACAAAGTCTGTAGTTTTTTTCAATTAGTTTTCTTTCTATTTTGTTATTCATAATTGACGCTCACGTTATCAATAGCATTAACAACTTTAATACTGAATTTAGAATAGATGAAATGTTTTTACCTATCATGTTCTTTCTATAAATAACACAACGAATGAGAAGCATTTACGAATTCTCATCTTTCATCAATTGTAAACAGCCATTTTCATTGCCCATCGTATTAGGAGCACTACAGTACATGATGGTTTTCATTGGTAAACTGATATCTAAGTCATTTTTAAAATTATTATATAAATATATTCGGATTCTTACATTTGCACTAAGAATTTTTTTGCTTTCAGCTTTTCAACAAGTCGAAATTCACTCATGTCACCAAATTTCTGCTAACAGCATGTTACAGAATTGCATTAAGAAATGCTTATATTGATGATTATATTAGATAGTAACGATTTTCTCAGATTTATGGATGAGTGAAGAAATTTGAAACTAGCTTCAAAAGTATGATTGACAGTTGTAGTATGAGCAGTATATACATACTTTTATATTGTTCTTTAAAAAAATATATTTTAATTATTTATGGATACATACAATGATACATTCCATTTTTTTTTATAGAATCATAAGATTTTTTGTTGGAAATTTCATAAATAGGAAATCGTTAGTTTATTGTTTTTGATTTATTATTGTAATTTAAATGACTTGAATGTAATTTATGAACTAATTTGTGTAATTTGTAATATTTGGAGCATACATAAATTGATGAATAACATTAATTATTTTAATACAAATATTTTTCTTTGAAAATACGTTCGACAACAAACGTACATTGTTTTACATTTCATTATGTTCATAAACGAAGCCTATTTAAAAACAATGGAGCGACAACAAAGGCCCGCAATGTTCGTAGAAAATATTAAAAAATCTGTAAAAAAAAATATAGGACAAAGGGCGAATAAAAAATAGCTCAATTAAATCTCCCTTTTAATCTCCACGAAACCCAATACAATTGACTTTTGTTTCCACGGCGGAGTAAAGCTGAGCTAAGTTTGAACAAAAAAAAAAACATAGTGGAATTGTGTATTTACATTTTATCCCCCCTCGTTGACTGTGAAAAGGGCTTAACGCGTATATTTACAATTATTTGTGTTTCCTTTCTCGCATGGAAAGCACTTCTTCGCGCATCGCTCGACAACGCACCACACACGACTCTGTCGAACTTGAATTCCATCAGGGCACGACCGCACAATTAAGCACCGAATTCCATAACGAAAACAAACAATGTTCATAAGCGTGACGATCCAAACATGTTGTCAGAGCTTGATCGACGAGTGATGGGGGAAACGAGGGAAACTCTCGGCTCAATCTAGCACGAATTAAATGCGCATATAAATTATACAATTGTATAACATTCACTTGCAGAATTTTATGGAAATATAAACTATTTGAGAAAAAGAAATGCTGAATGGAATTTATAAGCTTATTATTACCAATAATTGTTGTTCTTTACTTGCCAATTTGGATAGATATACTCTATTAAAACGGACAAAACAGAACATGTTAGAACAGAACACGTTAGAACAGAACATGCGGTTAATAGTCGTTTGTAAATTTCTGCAAAACATATTTTTTGTTCGTGTTCTGTAATTTATCCTTGTTCTATTTAGTCACTGTTACGTTTATTCTATAATGTTCTGTTATGTCATAGAACCCTACTAAATATACGTTTTTCAAATTAACTATACAAATAATACATTCATATAATTATAATAAAAAGGAAACACAATTACCAATGCTGTAAAGAGCTATAGACTTTCTTCCTGTTAATGTTATTAATTTATTTCAAATTGTATGTAATTTCGCACTTGAAATTATATTGTGTCTGCTTTTATGTTTATACATCAATCGGTTATTAACATTTATTTTTTTTTAATAAAAGTTAAAATTGTCAAAATTAATTCAGCATATTGTTTGATTTAAATCATCTAATTAGTGTCAAGTTTTACAGTAATTACTCTTTAATGCGATGAAATTTCTTGATTTGTGCATATTCTTATTAATTAATCATACCTTAGAGTCTAGACCAGTAATTATTCCTAAAAATGTAAAAGTTAATTCATAGAATTAATTATTAAATTATTATCCAATAAAATTAAAAGCTAAATGTGTGTTTAAGTTTGCCGCAGACCGTTAATTATAGATTTATATGTTTCGCGGAAATTTAACTATAAGTTGAACTGTTTTATGACAAAAAAGTTTATATAATATAATTATAATTGATAAAATTTACTTATAAATTGACCGCAATTTTCCGTCTAAATATTACAATTATTTACCAATTAATAAATAAGTATTTGCCTTCTTAAATAAATCTTCAAATCTTCAAAAATAATTTTAGAAAGCAAATATTACAACTTTGTGTTGTACATTGTGAGTATCGTAGGTAAAAATGTTAGAGTGATAAATGAGAAAGAAATGCAATGCATCAAATGAAATTGCTATGGAAGAATAATGAATATAATATCGATAATAACAATTATAGAATAGAAGAAAAAGTAATAATAAAACAGTAACATTTATTAATGATGGTAGAGAGGCAAATGGAATCGCGGAAGAAAAATGTCCGACTCGCGTTATATGATTTAAAGCCATCCATTCATCCGTCCAACAATGATCCGGACTCGTGCATAGGCTCTTTGGAGCCCCGAAGAATGTTAATGCCTTTACACGCATTACGCGCAAGAATTATAAGTGGAAGATACCCGATGCCAATTACCTGCAAATTCCGAAGCATTTCATCTCAGAAGAAATGATTTTTCTCTTGCCGCTTCTTCGCTGCAACTTTAAGATCGCTCCCAGTATTCGTTGTAAAATCCACAGATTAATAATAGAACGACAGAAAGAGAGGAATTATGCTGAAAAACGGAAACGCGTCGTCGTTACGTGGATACAGTAACCCCAGACAAGATATCGGAACTCCGTCCTGACAGCAGTTTCCTCATCCTCCAGCAGCTGCTGCTGCTTCGAAATTCCTCGGACGAGGTAGAAAAATAATCAATACGCCCGAGCATCGTAATAGATAGAGTACATGTGTCTCGAGCCGATCACGAATGCTACCTGATTCACGTACAAATGGATTTGGAACTCGATAACATCCACCGATTGAAATCACGACCCGTCGATCAACACAAAGACTCAATTTGCTGCTTAATTAATTAAATATTCCGTCATCTTCGCCGTCTCTTCGTGTCTTCCATCCACATTGGAAAGCCGAAGTGTAACAACGGAGACAACGGCACAAAGGCATTTCGTAGACGACAATGGATACACCGTATGAGCATTGAATTAATGATGTTTCGTTGCCTGTCCGGAGAGGAATTTTGATTCGTTTCGTTTCTTTTGTACTTTTCCGGACGGCGAATGTGTTTAGTGTTGTTTTTAAAACAAAGGTTGCGTTCATTAAACTAATTGGAACGGGGGAAGGCGATGAAATCGCCTGCCCTCTTCCCAATCGATAGTTCTCCTCTCACCGCTCCTTCCATCTCCAGTCTATTACATTGATATTACTGCATGTTTGCATTCGCTCAAACCAAATATGCTCCGAGAGGAAAGCGAAGTTGATGATGATGATGACGATGATGGAGGTGACGGAGAAGGATGAGGACGAGAATCCAATATATGTTGGTATGTGCTTGCGTGTGTATGTATTCGTATTTACGAGTTTAATACATAACTTATGGATGGATGTCGAGGATGTAGAAGACGGCGAAACTGGGCCCGAATGCATACCGATAAGGCACGGATTCTGAATATTAAATATAAAAATATGTATGTATATGAGCCTGAGGAGGAATTGGATGCGAAGCCAGATGGCAGCAGGAGGACAATATGCATAATGTGTTTTTGCGCACCACATCAAAGTTCCTTTTCTAGACAGACGGAGAATAAAAAAAAATGCATGACGGAACGGAACTCTCTTAAATCCACTCTGCGAATTGCATTGCTAGAAGCTTAGCTATAATCTCAACTTGAAAACTATTTAATTACGCTTTGAGACATTTTAATCCCTACTTTACTTAAATCAACATCTTTTAAAGAGCATCTCCAATTTACAAATAATTAACTTTAATAATTAATCCATCATAAAACCCATATGGACCTATGGAATCCAACTTTGGGGATCCGTCTGTAATACCACTATTGTCATAATACAGAGGTTCCAATCGAAAACGCTAAGATCCATAACCAATGCACCATGGTTCTCAACAAATAATTATATCCACCAGTACACGAAGGTTGGAACTGTCAGGGAAGAGATAGAAAAGTTCAGCATTAACTATCAACATCGGCTGGACGACCATCTAAATCAACTCGCTGCCGACCTTGCAAACACAGATTCCCACAGACGAAGATTGAAGCGATTTAAGCCACAGAATCTTCCTTGTCTCTTTGCTAATTTGTAAATAGATGTAAATACGTGTGAATACGATGATTCTTTTTGTTAGTCTTATATAATTTAACTATTTTTCACGTCAAATAATTTGAATACATTTGTGTACAGTCGTGAATTGAAGCTTCCGTTAATAAAATTGAGTAGTATTTACAGTTTATATCATATTAATCTTTTTTGTTAAGTATAATAATAGAAAATAGCAAATTCATATTATTACAATAATAAATATATAAAACTCAAATATTATATAATAAACAACTAAATCCAATATAAAAGAACTTGCTGAGAGTACCAGTGTAGGAATATCATTTATTATATTGTATTTCTTCATGTTATTGTATTAAATTTATTTATTGTCTATTATTGTTGTTGTAATAAATTTTCATATTATTTAAAATTTAATAAATAAAAATGTATTCTTAATATATTTATTATTATATACGTTTATAAAGTCAGTGTACTGAAACTAAATAAATTTAAATGTTTATTATAATGCCATACAATACGGGAAGTAAATTATCTTATTTCAATTATAACGAATATGCATTTTTTGTTACCATAACGCTATGAACTTTAATCGCAAATAGATTGCTTTTTACTGCAAATTGGTTTCAATGATAATAATCCATTTTATGATAGTTACTATGATAGCTTTAACATTTCTGCAGAAATTGTCCATGAAATATGTTTGGCTACTGCTTAATAGTAATTAAATGTATTAAACTTAAATTACTTTTTTATGAAATATACTTTCTGCAATTTTACTGTTAATTATAATACAAAAATACTGTAATTGCAATAAATGGAAATTTATATATATTAATAAATGTATCTTTCCATATATACCAAATTATTTTTTTTTGTATTTGATTTCAATTTCAATAATTAGTTTTTTAAGACTTTATTGAAACAATCTATCTGCTTTTAAGAATTTATTATAACTATCTGTCGTCTAGCAGGAGCTTTATTATTGGAGTAGTTGAAACAAAATTAATATTGATAATTATAGAAGCAACTAAAGTTCTCATAAAGATTACTAAGCACACGCGATTTGTTTTATTTAATTGGTATTAAATCGATTTAGGTGATCTTTTGGCTTAACTTTTTCAAAGTACAAAAAGGCTTTGAGAATGCTTTTCTATGTTCATCAGCTCCGGAAATAATTGGTATATTGCATTTTGTTCGTAATTGTGGTGAATAAATATGTTAAAAAATAAGTTAGTCATTATTTTTCAGTTCTTTATCAATATTAATGAAAATATGATATGAGAAATACACAATAATTTCAATTATTCCAGACTGTATATTTCCTAATATACACAGAATTATATGTTATTATTTATACCAAATGCACTTATTATTATGGTGATATTGAAGAATTTGAAATAACTAGTTTTATATAATAACTGGATATGAACAGGATGAATGGTTTATAATTTAGGAAAAGGTATTTCGTGCTAAATAATTAGCAGCTGAAATATGTATCCGCTTTTGCGTCGATTATATCTTGGGAATAGTCATAATCACGGTACGTTCGTAGAAATTGCTTCTCTATTTCTAATTCATAATTTTACATATCATTAAACACGGCATCCGCAATTTTTGCTGCAACGTCCGAATGAATCCCCTTCTCGCGTATCGTGCTCACCATCTTTCTCGCTCGTTCCATCCCCACATCCCCCCAAGTCGTATCCGGCGCGCACGGGAACTGAATTTAAAGCAACAGCAGGAGAAGAAGATAAGTTTCTACTGGCATGATTGAAAGGAAGGACGGCGACGATAAAGCGCCAAATGGGAAAACGAGGCAAAAGGAACCCGGGTCAAAGTTCGGGCGGGATAATAAGGGCTTACCCGTCCTACGTACCCAATACACAGCTCGTATCCCTACAAAAAAAGTAAAAGAAAAATGTGGAAATTCCGAACTTCTACGTTTTTTTTTGCATCACAAAGGAGTGGGGCACGTTGGATACATTTCGATTACACTTTTCGTATTCCTTTTTGGCTTTAAATGCTAATCAGGGGAAAGTTTTCCCGACTAATCTCCTGCTGTAAATAATAATAATAAATGCATAATTCAGGACTTTTCCACCCTCCCGTATTCAATTATCGTGAAAGGGTGTGCGCGCTGGGCCAGCATTAAAATATTGCTTCGCGAATGGCGCAGCAGGAGGAAGTATTGGTGTAAGAAAGAGAGAAACAAGATGGAGATGATTAGATGAAATGCATACTACACCTGTATATTCCGGTGGCGACGCGCGTTCGCAGATCAAAGGGATCTATCCATCTTTATACGCACGCATTAATTTCGCTGAAAACCGGTTTCGAATCTCTCCAGTGCCTTTCTTCCCGTCAATATGTAATACGGGTATTCTGCATATGCATATTTCAAAAGTATGTACGTTTTGCAATGAATGTGAACATTTTATTTTTCTGTTTGCAGGGATCGAAGAGGCCTCCGTTCAGCTTCAATCTCCGGAATCAGCGTCCTACATCGCCAAGGGAACCGAGGTGGTGTTGCGTTGTCATCTGGAAGCCTCCGGAGACGTCCACTATGAATGGTTCAGGTATGTACATTCAACGAACAAAATCAATGTTATATCGTTCCATGCTATTATAAAAAGTTCAAAAGGGAAAGTATGTCTACATTCTATGAAACTATATATATATGGTTGTGTAAATCACCATAGAAAACCCTTATTCTTATCTCCGCTTCACCTCACTTAGCTTAGACAGTATAAAACGTTGCCAACACCATGCAGACTCACTTTACACTAAATACAAAACCCATTAATACTAATATATTAATAATTAGCATTATTGGTTTATTAAATATAGAGTACGAAAAATCATACCTGATAATCTATATTTATTGTATGTAATATGCAGCAGCCAATAAATATTTTTTTTATCAAATAATCAATATTACAATCAAATTTCTTAATATCTATTTTAATATCATTTTTGAAGTTCAAAAATGTACTTTTATATAAAGTATATATTAAATAATATATTATTATATACAAATGTCAATAGAAATATCTACTAAAGCTAAAGTACAGTACTTGTTCCTTTCTCGACCACACTACTTTCTGTCCTCAGAAAAGTACTTCTATATATCATACTTTCGTTCGTCTGAACCTATTTTGCAATAATTTACTCGCTTATATCATTTCTTTTGTTAACCATTGCATAATCTTCCAAATATTTCTATTTTTATTTATCCTTTCCTATTAGTATGTGTCTTCCTGGAAGTTCTATCTTTCGTTCATTATTTCCTACAACACCCTTAAAGACATTATCATCTATCAGTATAGTATATTACTAATGTTTTTACCCCATTTGTCAATTCTTTCTGAGAAGAAGACTCCCCCTTCTCACAAACATTCACGTTCGTCTCTTTTAGGTATTCTACTTTGTATTCTGAAAGCATCTTCTGTTAGTCTCAGTTGCAATCGATCTGTCTCCAGAAATTCGATATAGTCTACGTATACGTATCTTTAAATAAACTGTTCAATTTAAAGATGATTATTTATTTAAAATTTCACAATGTTTAATAATTGTTATTTGTACAAAATTCAATTATTTTAATTTGACCGTAATAAGAAAGATGTATTAATTTATATTAAAAATATTTCTAAATACAAAGACAATCCCTGAAACTAAAAAAAATGAATGTTCCTACTCATTTTTCTTGTATGACATTCCGATTTTTCATCTTCGATTTATATATAGCTGTAACATATCCCCCTTAGATATTTATGAAAGGAAATACGCTTTTTTTATATGAGTTCTTTATCATTTAACTTTATATACAAATATTAACAACTATAGTTGTATATACATTTTCTAATACCAAAAAATAAAGCATTATTTCAACACTATCAATATAGATCATAATTTGACTAATTACTAATTTAACACTTTAAAATAAAGAAATTCTGTTCGGTAAACTAGTTCGGTAAAAATTATTGAAAAAGTATTATAATTATAAGAAAAATGATAATTATTAAAATCAAATTAAATATAAACAAAATGATTATAGTTAAACTAGAATTTATCTAATTAGATCACTTCTCATCAGTTTTCAAAGTAAATTTGAAATAGCAAAGATATTACTAAACTATAAATCTTAATGCTTCTATAATTCTACTATATTTTGTTAAATATAATGCCTGTACTAATGTCAATACTTATTATTAGCACTAACATTTCTATATGAAAGCTATATTGCTTTGCATTCTAAATAATTTATCTTCAGTTTTCATGCCTTTTCATATATAATATTTGTAATTTCGTACATCATTTCAATGAATTTTAGAGCATTCAGAAAGAGGCAATAATTTGTCAACATCATTGAGAAAACAGAAAATGTTAGAACAGAAGAGTTATAAAACAGAACAAAGGTTTCTGTGTAAAAAATGTCTTTTTCCGTCTTCATTTTTTCCTGCACTTTGTTCTTGTTGTGTTTTGCTGATTACGTAAGAATTCAATTTTATGAAGTTAAACTCGTTTTGTCAAATAGTGATGTTACTTTTATTGAAGCTGTTTAGACTATTTTTCATTACAACTTGTGATTATTTTTACTAAATACTGTTGTGTATGTTTTATGGTTCTATAGAAATGCGGATAGATTGGTAAAGACAGCGAAGATGGATATCAAGAAGAAAAAGTTGCACATCAAATCAGTGTCTCCGTCGGACAATGGGATATATCGATGCACGGCTCAGAACGAAGCAGGAACCCAGCACAGCTTTAAGAACTTCGCTCTTGCAGTTGCCGGAGACGATACTGCCCTAATCCAAGTCGTACCTAAAAACCAATTGGTGAAGAAGGGCGCCGCGGCACGTTTCGACTGCTCCTACCAACACGCAGACGTCACCGAGTGGTACTTCAAAGACGTGGGCCCTCTGGAATCGGACAAAAGGTGAGAGAAAAGAGAGAACGAGTGATAAGTGAGGAAACCCACTTACGGAGGCGAATTTTCAGGATCAAAGTGCACCCGAACGGCAGTCTGGAGATCAACGAGGTCCGCGACAGCGACAAGGGCATGTACAACTGTGTGGGCATTCGGGGCGAATCCAAGGAGGTTCCCCAGAGCTACACGGCCGAACTGCACGTAGCATGTAAGCTAAAACTCAATTTGCAGCCGTGTCCAGTGGACGTGATGTGACCGAATGTATGTGAATGATTGCAGTTATCCACAATTTGACCGACGCCTTGTTCGAGCCGCCGCTTCCAGAAGGCTCGAAGCACGTAATCGCCGAGGATTCCTTCTTCCAGCAGACGTGCCTGGAACCGAAAAGCGTCCCTTTGGCGAAGAAGTTCTGGATGAATCCTGACGGCCACACAATCTCCGATTCGGGCGACGTTAAAGTCGACGATGACGGACGTTTGATTCTAGATAGCGTCAAACGGGACAACGCTGGAACATACACATGTGTTGCCGAGAACGTCGCTGGGAAAACCGAGAAGTCTTTCCAACTCATAGTTACAAGTAAGATTTCCTTTTTACATATAATTATTAAACATATGAATACATCAAATAATAACTCGAAGTCTCAATACTTCTTCAAGTCGTTCACAACGAAATATATTACTCATATGAAATATTTAAAAGACATTTATTTCATTTCATGGGAAAATAAACTGTATGGTGTAGTCTAAATATATTAAATATAATATTAATGTAGTTGATACTTTTGAATCTATTTCCTGGACATTTGTTGTTTCTAAAAGTGCCCCGATTTGTACATGATAACATAAATATCATAATATTAATGCATATAATAAATTAGCTTTAATTAATTAAGTAACTAATTAGTTTAACTGAGAAGCCTTCTGCCGTTAGAGTCGCTTTGACAGTTAAGAGAAATGTGTAAAGGAAATACAAAACGGCATCACACGATTTGCTACGCTTCAGCGTGAGGAATAACAGAATTATTTCTATTTGGAAATAAATAAAATTATATAAGGACTGAAACCACATTCCTATTAAATAAAAACTTCAATTATTGCTTTGTAGCTTTTTAAACATGTTTTATTAACTGAGAAATATGGTTTTTGGTATAAAAATTTGTTCAAATCATAAAATGTATATATGGATTAATAAACCATTCCATTAATAACAGCATTAATAAATAGAAAACCAAATAGATTTTTTTAAAGGAAAACGTTTCTCACTATATACGTAGTATTCAATATACAAAGTATTCGCGAATATCTCCCTATTCATACTATGAGCGCGAATATTGCACATTCTTACAATGTTTGCAACGTTTCGCAAGTTACAAGGTGATGTCCAGAGCAGTCCGGGAATGCAGAACTCAATTTTTCATTTCATATGCAGTATTCAACAAATCCAGGTGCGCTCTGAAGCGAAACTCTCCCTCCAGAGGAAATGTTTTTTGTCCTTCAAAGCCAGTTGTATTTTTTTGCATTATCAATACAATACAAACAACCCAACACTTCTTATACCCGCGTTTGAAATGTCTTCGTCCGTTGTTTGTAATTATGTCAGATAATTTGCATTTGCAACTTAATGTAATGTCGTAAATGCAGGTCTGCAAATAGAATCAATATTCTTTATACGTTATTCTGCTTTCCAATGAAATTCCAATGTTTATATAGTATATACTTTTTAAGGTAACATGTATGCATTATATCGATATAAATCAGAGGCTTCCATACATGGCAGACTTCACAATTAATTAATGTCTTATTCAATTATATAAATATAAACTGCTTTACTTCTACAGTATTTATAATTCATTTGAACTAAATTACTACTTCTTATTAAGCATTTATTAATTCATTTCAAAATTAAATTAAAGTTAATATGTTTTCAGTTTATTTAAACTTAATTACAATATCAATATTTATGGAACTATTTCTACAATTAATAATTAAGTAGAAAAAGTATGACTTAAAATGTATATATATCATATATAAAGAAATATGTTTAATGTAGATATACTTTAGTCGAAAGGTGCAATAACCTTTAGCAATTGTTTATGTTTTTAAAATTTGTTTTTTTATTATTTTCGTATTGATACCATTTGTTTTTGTCTCTTTGTTACTGTGACAATTTATATTATTATTGTTATATAATATTAACTAAATAGACAAATTTTGGTCGATAGCACCGTATTGGAATAATTTTATTATTAAATAATTTACTTGAATTAACAAAATTTAAAAAAATGCTTGAATGAAGGAATTTTGTTATTGGAATTATATATCTGGAAGTCATAATTATAGTTAGATATTGTATACATTTAAAGTAAGAAATCTTAAGACGACACAGCCGTTTGTTGAAATTATGATCGTTTCCCAATTAGAATAATAGCAATCTAAAATACATATATAGATTTATAATAATAAAAACACTAATTATTATAAATGTTCCTTTCAATTATTGTGTTATTTATAATTCCTCAATTGTATTCCATTGAATAATTATAAGAATTATACTCAAATCGCAAGCCAATGCATATTTGCTTACATAAGCTGTCTGCACGATGCATTATAAATGATGTTACGAAGCTTTTAACCCAATTGTTCTGCTAAATATCTCCATTTGTTTCCTTTTAGACAATGCGCTGTATGACAGAAAATACGTAAGAAACACTTCTACATCTGTTGCACTTAGCATAATCAAAATATTTACAAAATTATGCTGACATATTTTTTATTTAAATTATAATTTAAAAACGAAGATAGTTTTAAGTTGTAAAATAGTACGAAACTATTTATATTTTTATAAAATGCTATTTTAGATTGCTAAATCTATATAATTTTATATTTTTGTTGACTGCGAAATTAGTCCTATGTGTAAAGATGCATTAATACTTTTACTTTTTACTTTGTAATTAAAGAA
This sequence comes from Nicrophorus orbicollis, assembly GCA_018845635.1. Taxonomy (NCBI): domain Eukaryota; kingdom Metazoa; phylum Arthropoda; class Insecta; order Coleoptera; family Silphidae; genus Nicrophorus; species Nicrophorus orbicollis. The sequence continues at coordinate 288,999 of JAFMTC010001029.1, forward strand.
AAGCAGTAAAAAATATAATTGTATGAATTCGTATTTTCAAACAAGTCATTTCTTGATTATTCCAACTTTGAGTAAAAAAATCCAGTATATTAAGTGATCTTTTCACATATTTTATATATTTGTTAAACTAAAGTAGAAGCTTTTATTAAAAATATCGAATAACAAATAATTTGTTGTTAATATGTTGATATATTCATTCACCAAATTCATTTGCCCCATCATTAACTACAGAACCAAGAAAAACATATTTGAAGTTTATACATTTATCTCCTCTCTAATGTATTTCTTAACTTGTTCAAAATATGCAATATATTGCTGCAAGAATGTTGCTAGTTGCTGGTATAGACTTATAATCAACAATATCAGATAACCATTTAATTATCATTAACAAAATATACAATGTAATATATTAAATGCACTCCAGCGAATTACAATCAGTAACATAAATCTTCCAATAGTAATTACAATGTGGATAGTTGTACAAGATATTAGTTATTTAATGGTAGTACATAATATTTGATGATGTTATGAAAACTTATATAAACATTTTACAACTGCTATAATTTTACGCCATAAAGAAGATACTAATACCACGGTCAAATTAGAAAATAATTTGCAATTTCTCGTAATAACACAGTGAGTTATGTTTTGCTTCTATTTCATTTCATAAAATAACAAAAAAGACAAAAAAATATTCACTGACATCTTTTAAAAATAAATTGGATAGTAATTGATAATGTAAAATAGCTATAGGAATGATAATTTCCTAATTTTCAGTTATTTTTTTAATATAAATTAAGCAAAATAATTCGGTAATTTATGGAAATACGTTTTATTTCTTAAATTCTACACGTACAGCCATCAAAATGAATAAGTTGTCAATGGGCAACGGTTTCGTACAAGTGTCTGCAACGAAGTGGTAATTTACTGAATGTCCGATATCGTTGCAAAAAAACAAACAAACAAAAAGTTTTACACGTGTTTGCTTTAGTACTTTGTTAAAAGAAACAATATGCAAAAATTTTTAAAAATAAATTTGATGATTTTATTGTCTAAATAATTAAGCAAAATGTGATTATTTTTCAGCTAGATCTATCGAATTTACGCATTGGACATAAATGAAATTAGGCAATTTAGACAAATAACTGATAATGTTTCAATATTATATTTTTTTAAATATATAACTTTTGAAAATATATAAATAATACTCCCATATCTCGCTTTACGACCAACATATGTTCCACTAAACTTAGCCGCAAAGCGAAAAGCCGTATAAGGAATCAATTATTGCGCTTGCGCAAGATAGGCAACATGTAGATATATCGACATGGAAAAAAGTGTTTTTGCCGTTATAGCGAAACATTTTAGGCCGTAAATCGAAAACCTGTCTTAATTGAAGATGGCCATTATACCGAAATGCCGTATAAAGAGCGGCCGTATAGCGAGGTATGGGTGTATTTTATTGAAATATATTGATAGTACATGTTTATAATTTTTAGACAAACAAACTAGTTCAAAGTACTAATGTTACGATTATTATTAAACTACACATATTTTCAGCTTTTGTATTGAACGGTATTTGCTATTATAACAATCATAGATTGCACAATGTGTGCATATTCTTGCAGCTCGATTACCGCGTACTGTCACATCGAACTGCAGAGCTGAAATTACAAGCATGTAGGTGAGATGTTATTCGAGGTGGGTATCAAGTTGCTAGCCAATTTATCGACTTGTTAGTGCAAAGATTTGCTATAATTAATGACTGCATGGTTCGGGCATTAGACCTAACAGGTGCTACATGACTTATCGAACAGCCCACACAATTAATCAGCAATCAATGTTTCCACGATGAACGCGATAAACCACTAAATATTTGCTATTGATTTAAATTAATCACTCGCCACCCAAAAACCAGTTAAAGATCATTAATACATTGATTTAAGAAATTATATTGCATAGGCGGAAAGATTACAGTTTCTTTGACATTTTTTTGTGTGTGTGTCTTTATGTAACGATATTTACAATATGTCCATTTGGATATTTAGCAAATCACCTATCGTTTCAGACACTTAATTAGAATCGTTGCCCCGTGTGTTGCATTTTTGATCGGGAACCGTGACTCCCCGGTCTGTAGATAGACGACTCAAGCCATGCGGCTAAAAGTCGCCTATTTTATGTAATTTAAGATACTTTATGGTATAATAAACAACGTTCCTTAACTTACGAATAGACAAATGACAGCTGTCACCTAGTGTCAAAGCAAGTTTATTTTTAAGTATTCGAATATACGAACATATATTAAGTGTCGCAATGCAAAATGTTGCGAAACGCTGATATATTTGACATATTACTATATCAAAAATAATATACATTTTAATTACAATCACAAAACAAAAATTAAACTATAAGATAATTTTTCACCATTGTAATTTCTAATAAATGTTATTAATGCTGTCTAATTTGATCCTATTTAGTAAATAGTATAATTTCATTTATTTTCCAAACTACTACTGAGAATAGTAAAAATAAATGAAAAATCGCCCCAAATAAAAGATATTGTTTTCCCAGGAAACTTAGTTATTTTAGTTTTCTTAAGTAAAATTTAAGAAAAAATACATGTTGGTCTTTCAACTCAGTCTAGTCCACTATGTGAAAGTGTGATAGTTTGTCCACTTCATAATAAAGGCCGGATGCTCTCACCTAATACAATAACTATAAATACATAAATGACAAATACAAAGAAATACTTATATAAACATATCAAAATGCGGAGACCCTCTGCTAATTTTGTTTATATGTAAATCCAGCCCTGTGCTTCATCTTAGTTTCTTCACATAAAACAGTAAACCTTACAGTATTTGCTTTTTAATAATTTTATTTTTCTTTTAATTTTCACTTTAGTTTGATACATATATATTGAAACTATTTGTTATTAAAACAGTTTTTAAAGTAGTAATTGCTTTTGATCTAGTCATGTAATTTTAATAGATAATTAACAAATTACACTTAGTAATGTTATTAATATTATTATATTAATTTAAGTTAAAAAAGTATATTATAACCAATTATTGTAATTATTGTAGAATTATTTAATAACTATTTATTGTATAATTAAATAATGAAGTTCTTCTTGTTGGAAGCAAATTAACTTTAAACTTACATATGTTAGTATAAATTCCATGTGGATTAAACTGTTAAAATTCATAAGATATTTCAATGTTTAAAAGTAATGAATGTAAATAACATTAATTAATCTCTGAAGTTTCAATGTATATTGAATATTATTTCTATTTTTGCAATTTTCTTAGCACCATTTTTCTTTAATTCGTTAATTATATATATATTCTTTGAACTATTGTTAGAACTTCAGGTAGGAAATATAATTTCAATGGATTACCAGATTGTTATTATAGTGTCTGATTTTAATCTTTATAAGAATCCGGATCGTTTAAGGATTATGCAGTTTCCTTTCGTCATGGGAGAACGAATTGGCATAGGTACTAATACTAAGATTGAAGGAAAATATACTACATTAATTAAATCATCGCAATTTATCAAGAATGGAGAACATCTTGTCTTGTCATTTCTGCAATATATAATTTGTTGTATAACTAAATGATATAATTTACTTTTCAAAATAACTACTGAGAATAGTGAAATAAATAAAAATAGAATACGCGTTAATCGCCAAACAATAAAATAATTTGCTTTTCCAGGAAACTTGCTTATTTTTTTATTATTATTATTTTTATGAACAATATAATAATATAAATTCCAAAATAAGTTTGAATTAATAATATAGGTCTTTCTACCCGGATATTATTAATAATATCATATATAAATCAACAAGTCCGATAAAAAAATTATATTACTGAAACATTTAACTAAATAATTAATGTTATTTACAGCAAAACCAATCATAACTGAGAATCCGGAAAGCGTCACAACAGAGGAGAACGAAGCTTCCGTTTTGGATTGCGGATTCACCAGTGAATCGGCGCCGGAATTCACGACCGTGAGGTGGCGAAAAGATGGTAAAGTGATCAAAACTGACGACACTTCGAATCACCAGAGATTGAAGGTGTTCAAGCAGAACGGCACACTTGTCCTGCAATCTACAAAGATATCTGATAGGGGAGAATACCTGTGCGAGATCCTGACCAAAGGTTTCCCGCCCGTCCTCTCGAAGCCTGCAACGATCTCCGTCATCGGTAAGCTATCCGCTCATCCTTTGGTTCTTCCGGTGCAGTTAATATCTTATTGTTCTCTTGTTTGTTTCTTTGTCAATTGAAGAGCAATTGAAGTTCGTGCCGCCGCCGGTGAACAAAAAGCTGGAGCTGAGCAGTGTAGCAAAATTGCACTGCAAGGCCCAAGGAACGCCGCCTCCCATTGTCCATTGGGAAAAAATCGGCGGGCCGCTCCCAACACACATAACAGACGTAAACGGCACTCTGCACTTCAACGGCGTCCTGCCTGAAGACAAAGGAAAGTACATTTGCACGGCCACCAATAGCCAAGGCGTCATCAATGTCACCGTCAACATCGACGTAGTCGGTAAGTTATCTACCACCAACTCTCCTCGAAGATGAAAGACATATGCATTGTCAATTATTTGCTTCATCCCCAGTGTCACCGAAATTCATCGTAGTCCCGAAAAACCCGACCGAGGCCCACGAGGGGTCCGCTTTGATGATTGATTGCGTTGTCGAGGGTGACCCAAAGCCCACGGTCCAGTGGGAAAAGAACTTGCGGCTGAACGATTTCGACAAAACTAGGTAACAACCGTCGCCGCCGCCTCTTCTCTACATTATTGTATTTCCTCACGGTAAATCCACTTTCCAGATTCACGATCTTCGATAATGGTAGCCTGTACATCAGCGAAGTCCACAAGGAGGATGAAAATAATTACGCCTGCACCGGCGGCAACAGTGCCGGCTTGAATCGAAAGGAAATGAGATTAATCGTCCACAGTAAGAATAATTTCCTTTTTTTCTCTCATTGAACTTTAGAACCGGGTATTGTCTTGATGCGAGGTAACTTAATTCAGCCAGTACATTCTCCGTCGCTTACTTTGAGATTTTATAAATTATTAACGCTTAAATCTTCATCAAATTTAACAGACACGTCACATAGTTCTACAAAATATTTTATGTAATTTGTACAATTTTATTAATAACAGATGTTATAATACAACTTTCCGTTGTCCAAATTACTGTTGATGATTGATCTAAAATTATTATCAAATACCATCAGTCTTCGTTGATAATATGATTCTATTGCTAGTGATCAAATTCCGCACTGTCACGAAGTTGTATTCATGCATGAATGACTCTTGCAGAATGTCGAACTAAAGAAATTTATTTATGCGCAAAGGTTACAATTAATTTGGTTTATCGGTAAATCGTCACCTCAAAGAAAAATAGTCTCACAACTTTGGTGATTAATTGGTATGCAGACATTCCATTCAAAATAGGGGCATATTTTTCTAAGAAATACGGTTCAATTATGTCCGATTAAAATCTATATATTACATTATCACGAAATTGCACGAATCGCTGATGATTCATTTATGGATTTTCAGTGTTAATATATAGAGTGGTTATTTGGTTTGTTTTCTTAAACTCATACGTGTATATTACATTTTAATAGTAAAAACATATTAATGTGCTTTAACTAAAATAATAATTCGAAAATCGTATAAAATCTTAAATATTAATTAGTTTTTTTTTATCTCTCTCTATATATTATATATATATATATAATCTGTAAACTGTATTAAATATGCTTTCTCTTTTTATAAATAATTAGTTAGAGACGGATTCCATCCGGGTGATAATGTCGACGGAGAAGGATCGACGGTGACTAAGGCAGTCTTAATTACGATGTCGGTGGCTGCAGCTTACATCATCCTTGTGGTAGGACTAATGGTCTGGTGCAGGTACAGAAGACGTTCCAGAAAATTGCCAATTAGCGAAGGTACGTAAAATCCAATTCAGCGAGAGAGCGGGTAGTTTTAAATGGAAACGTTCTCAGCTGGAAAAACGGAGAACGGCGAAACGGATCCGACGGAACTGAAGGAGGAAGCCGTGGAAGCTAATGGGCATGTGGTGGGGGCGACGACGGCAGCAGGTCCTTCGAAGCCCGCCGAGAACGGAGATGCCCTCAAGGAGGGCCAAAAAAGCGACGGAGCCGAGACGACCCATTCACATAGCTCTGCGCACTCGAAGAAATCCAAGTCCAATTACGACAAGATCGCCTTCTCCAGGTCTCATCTGAGGGACAGCAAATTGATCGGACGCGGCGAGTTCGGGGACATATTCGCCGCTAAAGTGGCGAAGAGTGTGCTTCTTGGTGAAAAAAGGAACTCGGCGTCTACGCCGACCGGAGGATCAGACGAGAAGGAGGTCGCCGTTTTGGTGAAATCACTGACGCAAACCAAAGATGAGAACAGTTTGGCGGAGTTCAAGAGGGAGATCGACATGTTTACCAAACTTAGCCACGAGAATATTACCAAACTTCACGGACTCTGCAGGGAGGAAGAACCGCATTACATGATCCTGGAATACACTGATTGGGTATGTTTATATATTTATCTAACTTACTTTATCTATTACTATAAGTATCCGTCATGTAAAATAATATCTGCATTAGAAATTATCAATAGTTTTCGACGATTAATTAATTTGAACATTATCGAATTCATATAGTAATAACTATTAATTACCAATTTATTACATAAATATATTTAATTTAAAAGTTTTCCTAAGACATCGATTAAATTTCATGGATTAACTCGACATAGCACACAAATAGTTCTCACATACTATTTTTAGAAATAAGATTTTTGAACTAAAAAGTATGTTTGATTTTATGATATTATTTAATATATTAATGAAAATAGCAGTATTTAATGTTTCTAACTCCAAATAAAGATTCAACAGTCAAGGCAGTCAAAATAATTCTAATTTTCTTTTGGCAAAGATTATCACTTTAATCAATGAAAACCAAAGCAAGGAAATCGATTGAACCCGAAGATAGAACAATTAGTAGACTCTACCTCCCTTATTAAATAGCGAATTTAAGGCCCATAATCTTTCCTCATACGTCAAAAGAGTATCTCCTTTCTCTATATTATAACTTTAATGTGGCACTGTTTAAATATATTTCATTAAAATTAGTTTGTATATTACTTTTTACATTGTCTTTCGTAATATATTGATTAATATATCTTGTGGGAAAATGCTGATACTGTCAACAAATATTACTTATCGATCAACAAAACTTGGTCTTTTACACCACTCAGATTTTCATAAGAATCATCTTTTCTTTTGCCTTGAATATATATTCAAAATAATTTCTTCTTCGTTATAAGAAGTAAATGAGATCTTAGCAGTTATATAAAAAATATGTGTCAGAAAGTTCCTGATCATTGTATTAAGAACACTTTCTTGTTTATTTCAGTTCGGTAGGATCAATTTTGATATCAAAGCAACTTTTGATAAAATTGATTTCTTCTGAAACAGGAACTTCATGACAATCTTATTTTCTTTTGCTGTCTACGTTTCTATTACAAAAAAATATTGTACAAAGTGTACTCATATTTGCATTACCCTATTATGTTGAGAAATCAATTTTGACTACAAACTTTTGATTTTATGGTAACTGCTAAATAAAATTGGTTGTTTTCTTTAAATGCGTATATTATAATATACAATGAGTCTAAATTTGAGTGATTTTTTTTTATCTGATTTGCAAAAATTGATTTAAATATTTTGTGTATAGGGCGATTTGAAGCAATTCCTTGTGGCCACCCAGAAAGGCAGTCCTCCAGCTTTGACTCCGGTACAATGCGTGGCCGTAATTCAGCAAGTAGCTCAAGCCATGGACCAGATTTCCAATGAGCGCTTCGTCCACCGTGATCTCGCCGCTAGGAACTGTCTTATCACTTCAAAACTGTTGGTGAAGGTAGGACTTCCACGACTGACCAGAGACCCATTCAGCCAAGAGTACTGCAAGCATGCTAATCAGGTAATTTAGTTATTACATCTACATATAGACTTCATTATTGTTTACATTAGTTGTATACTGCAATCTATTAAATGATTGTTGCTTTTAATTAAGGAATGTATTTTCTCGATTATAGATAATTCCATTGCGTTGGTTGCCACACGAGGCCGTGTACGAGGACGAGTATTCTACGAAGAGCGATGTTTATGCCTTCGGGGTGCTCATATGGGAGATCTTCAACCAGGGTGAGTTGCCCTTCCCCAAGATGAACGACAACAGTTTCCTCGCGAAGCTCAAAGAGAAATCGCTCGAGTGGAAGTTCCACAAAGACACGCCGCCCGACCTAGAGAAACTTCAGGTAATTGCATTTAACATCAGGAAAAGCAGGAACGATCTGTAACCCTCATTTTTGTGCTCCTTCTTGCAGGAGAGATGTCTGGACGTGAACCCGCAGGAGAGGCCGACGTTCGCAGAACTCGCCAAGGAAATCGAAACGATCCTCAAGTCGATGTGAGCTTTCTCTCGTTAGTCATGTATCGAAACCAAATTTTCCTTAAGCTAAAACCGAGAAAAAAATAATAATAAGCAGAGCAAGCAATTGTAATAAGAAAAAAAAGTATATATTAGATAGGAGAACGAAACGAATGAGGCGAAAGTCATATAAATGAAAAAGAAAAAATAATGAAAAGGGAAACGAATATGAGAAAAAAATGTAATCGATAGCTTCCACGATGAATTTAATTAAAAACAGTGTCAGCCTTACATGAATTGTATGATATGAATTGTAATGAGTGTCTAATAACCGTTTTTTATATATATTTAACTATATATACACACATTAATATAATATTATTGAAGTTAAAAGCGCGTCAACTTCTTTCATTTTTTTTGTAAATATAAAGCAATTTGTACATATCGAATATATTTAAAGATGGAAATCGAAGAAGAAGCATAATTCAAACGCGATCAAGATGATATGAATCAAAATCAGTGCATGTAAAAGAAGCTGTTTGAGGAACGAATTTATTTATCGAGCATATCACGAGTCTCTCTGTCTCTTCTAAGTCCTTTTTTTATACAACCTATAACCACGAATTAGATTTTTTATATACTAATCGACATGTACATTCTTTGATAATAGCCACGACGCACTGCCAAAATGACGAGGAGAAGAATTGTAACGGAAAAATAATAATTAGTAATCGGAGGAGGAAACTGGCGAATCTCACGCCGCATTCTACTTAAATCGCATCTCACAACATCAGCAATAATTAGTACATTTCACAATTCACCCTCCAAACTGAAGAAGAAAAATATTGTGATATTTTAAAAAGTTAAACGAATCACGAATATACTCACGCATTGACATAGATTCGCCGCATCCTCCAAAACCCCGTAATTAATCAAGTTTATTAATATATAATGAAATCATTGTAATCATGTAACTGTAAAGTAAGGACGAAAATAATCGCGAAAATGTGTAAGCGCGCGTTTTCCACTCGTTTCCGTTTATGTAATTAACACGTTGTATAAGCTATATGAATATATTTAATACTTCTAAAACAAAAGAAAATCGCTTTCGAAGGTCTCAGAAATATCTTTTCTCTAGCAGCGAAGAGGCAAAGATGAACGAGCAGTGAAGTGAATAAACTATGCCAGTTTCTTTTTAAGTGTTTTGTTTTGATGGCATTAGGAAAGAAAAAGATGGCTTTAGATGTTAAATGTATGACGAAGAGATCCATCTCAGGTGTGAGCATTCACTTCTTACAAGGGCGTAAAATTCGGTTAAAATCGGTTCACAATTCCATAACTCGTAACATATAAAAGACATTATTCTGAATTACGAAATATGCTGCGCTGCTGAGGCTGGTTATCTAAAATTCTAATTTATAAAATATATATAATTTGCATGGATTATATAATGTTTTTTGATTTATTTACTATCGATTAACGTAATTGTGGGTCACTTGATGGCTTATAATTAGTGACAAAGTGTTTATTAATTAACCTAATGACGTGAATCAATTTTACGCCCCTTCATCGAATATATTAAACTTAATTGCAAGCAAGCAAGGCAAGGACAAACATTTATGCAAATATTGCTTCGATACTTTATTATATCTTTCACTCTATTTCTCTCTCTCTCTCTCCAAGTACTAAGATTATTATTAATTACAAGTATATGATATTTTCTATTTATTTTATTTGTATATAATTAGTTTTTAGGTTTCGAACTTATTCTGCGACGCAAAGTCTGACCATACTTTATTTGTAATGTACTTATTATTATATTAAATATAATTTCTTGTATCCATGAACTGCCAAAAAAAAATTTAAACATAAATTAAATTAACAAAACAAACGAAGGAACCAAGCATTCTTTAAAATTTGTTTACTCTTACTTCTTTCACTCACTATGATAGTATAATATATTTCATATATCCAAGAATTAATAAATGAGAATAAGAATCTGTCCATATTTAAATAAATATACTATTATTATTATTAATCTTATTATCATCATTAACTCGACGAATTAAATTATGAAGAAACAAGTGTAGTTACGTAGCTTTTTATAATAATTTTGTACTGTAATGTCCAATTTTATATAATTATTATTGCATAATCATCCTTGTGATATGTACTCTAAAAAAAATGAATAAATAAATACAAAATAATGAAATGTATTCGAGATAGTAAACCTTTCCGCTTCCATGAAACAATCTAATCATTTGAAATTGATAATGTTTCAACTGCATACTACGAAATTCGCCTTTTATCTTATCTTAGATTAATAGATATTCCTTCGAACGTAGTTCCTTAGTAAGCGTTGCCCATTCGGAGAAGGACGAGATGAAAAGGTTCCAGATCGTTCTCTTCGCCCTCATAGGAGCGATCTCCACAAGCGAAGGTACGAATGTTCGAAAGAAACCTCCAAGATGTTTTATTTTATAGTCGCGGATTTTAGGCCTACGGTGTTACACCTGTTCCTTCCAGGAATGGGAAACGGATCAGAAATGCGTCACGGATCCCGCAAATGTGGAGACCTCGACCCCAATTACCAACTGCAACAAGAACTACTGCACTTCTATTCGCGTTGAGTACTTGGTGAGTAGTGTTGATCGGACTACGTCGACGTCTGATAATAATTGATGCATGTTGTTAGACTCCGAAAGGAAAGGTAATGCAAATGATGAGAGGTTGTGAGGATGTTCCCATCTTGTTGAACGAGGACTTTGAGGATCCAGTCTACAGGCATTATTACCGATCGTGCCAGACTGATCTATGCAACGGGGGAACTGGAAAGGACGGAGGTCTCGGCGAAGAACATTTTGGTGGATACGGAGTGCTTTACGTTCCCGGTCTTGGAGATAATGCATCTAACATCTTCACCCCATCAATATTAACATTTATTACTATGTTATTTGTAAACTATATCGCGAATTGAACCATGTTTATCGATTTAACAACCCATACATTAATAATCAAACTTCAAGCAAATATTGTATCGACCTTTGTAATTGTACTTTTTTTTGCATAACTGGCCGAAAATATGTTGAAAATCATGAAAAATATGTGATTTAATTTAATATTTCTGTCTAAAATTGCTATTTTAGATTATAAGGATTTTAAAACTTATTATTATTATTTATTTTTATTGTAATAGTGAACAAAATAATAACACATTTATATAATTATAAAAAAGAAAACACCATTTCTAACACCGCTGCAAATGGCAATAGACCTTAGGTCTTTCTGGCATACTAATTTATTTATAATTATCTGGTTTCATGAAGACAATAAACTGAATTACTTATTTATCATTATGTGTATAATACATGCACGCCTTCAAACATGAATATATTTAATGATATTTAATTATAAATATGTAAAACGTAGAAGTACCAAAGATAATCGCACATTTTTCTACTGTCGAATAAATATATATTGTAAAATATGCCTTTTATTTAATCTTTTCTATTATAAATGCTGATTTCTATCTAAAACATCCCAATCCTTATTTCTTCGTCAAATATTATGCATGATTCTAACTATTCATGAAATATTATTCCTGAAACCAAATATCTGATTGTAAAACTTAAAAAAATAACCTTTTTAAGTACGCCCGTCATTGGCATTAATGCATGAAAAAAGAAGAAACGTTCCGGAAAACCCATAAATATCACAACCTTATGGTTGTCTGAATTTATAAAAACCAATACAAAAGGTGACAGATTCGAATCTCATTACTTAAAATTGCATTGTACAATGTATAACTGCTATAAACAGACTAGTAATGAAGCATATTTCGAAAAAAAACGGAAGAAAATCTCATGATGAAGGACGCAACAGGAAACAAAAAAACTACACATAAAAAGGAGAATAAAATATATAGATCAACAATCAATCATCTGCAAGACATCCATTAGCCCGACTGTATCAAAATCCCGACATCCGTTAGCCCGACTACATCGAATTCCCGACTACACCAAATTTTCGACATTCTTTGTCGCGAACATTTCCTTAGAGTATGGATATTGGTAAACAGTGACAATACTGTACGCTGCGTCTCTTGAACATAAAGCTATATTCAAATTAATCAATCCACATTTTCAATATTCTTCTCAATATGCAGATAGCTTGCTTCAATAACCCCTTCTCCAACATATTTGGAGACTTCTTGAAGATTGTAAACAACTCAAACTTCTTCGGTCTGCTTTTAGAGTAGTGTCTTCGAAGAACAGCCTTTGAAGAAATTACTCTAGATACATTTTACTTTTTTATTTGGTGTGTGTCTGGTTGCCACGACATTTACAATCTGTCCTTTCGGATATTAAGGAAATCACAACTATTTCATCTTTTACTCAACTATTTTCTTCCTTCTCTCGCTTAATTCCTCAATTGGCATGAATTTAGCATGTCTGTTTAAGACACACAGCGTACAGTGTTTTCACCTTTTTCCAACATCGTTGCACAACATCCAAAATGTAATAAAATGTTCGCGATAACGAATGTCGGGCTAATGGATGTCGGGAAAAAGAATGTCGAGCCTTCAATACAAACGGATGTCGGGCGAATGAGTGCCGGACAAATGAAGTAGACCCAAAAGAAACACACAATACACTACAATGAAAATGTATGCAAAGAACACGGAATTACGAACAATTTACCACAAATTACAAAAAATAAAATAAATTTAATCAGATTTCATCATATAAAAAATATTAATATATTAAGATTATATATATAACATATATTTATATAAAAAAAATGAACCATGCAATAACAAACAATTATTAATATAAATTAAGTATAAAGTTAAATCAATAGATTACCTTTTAACTGACACCTAGTTTAGTTATTATGATAATATAGTATATATACTACATCTACCAAAATATTATGAGTCAACTCTGGAAAATCGTACATTTGGAAAATTGATGTCAATCTGTAGATTTCAGCAAAATGAAGATTGCATACTTTCGGTTGTTTACGAATGACGCAAAACAGAAATATCCGCGTTATTTTTTATATTTTATTTATTTTAAATTTACTTAATTTTATATTTATATACAACATATTTTTTTAGCCATTAAGTAGACAACAAATGTTAAAAAATCCAAATGAACATAATAAACAAAATACATAACTCTATATGAATAAGAATTAAATGGCTAAAGGGCTATCGACCATTGGCCTTTCCGCCCATGAATAAGAGAAGAAAAATAGCTTCTGGGTATGGAACATAATTATAGGGACAATAAATACTTATATTTAACACTAAATCCATTAACCCCGCGGTTGATGGATTTCGAGGAATACAAAATTTGAAGAGAGAAGATATATTTCAGTCTTTTGAGATGAATTTAAGGGAAAGGGAGAGGTGCCTATCGAGGACTCGAACAATTTTGATTTTGGAATAGAGGTCATTGAGAGGGTTATGTTTTTGTTATTATTTATTTCTATTCTTTAAATTATATACTGTAATGTATTACCGGAGAAAAACTAAATAATAATTTTGGAAAATTTATTAGTAATATTATAAGTAATATGGAGGAAAATTTTAATTTGTAATATTTGCAATTATAATATATTTTATTGCGCCATCTATTAAACTATAGGAAACATAATACCTTACAACGCATCAGATTAGTCCCGCCCTCGAAAATATGCAACCATAAGTGCATAAAAAGTGTTTTTGCATTTCAAATTATTCCTAGAAATAACAAGTAAAACATTATTACAATTAACCTTGAAATGTGCGATAACTGCAATTAGGATTTCGATAAATATAAAGGATATGAGGCGGATTCGTCCAATTAGAATTGTTATTGTTTTCCGATACGGGAAGTGTCATGTTTGACGTTTCAATAATTTCCAATGCCGTTCGAGATCTAAAGTCCATGTTGAATGAATTTCGTCTATGAGAAGAAGAATTACCAATGAAAAACGTTCGACAGATAATCGTATTCGATCACACAGAGATGTGATGAAACCGCAGATAAAAACCGACGTCCCAAATTCCCAAATGCAATTATCTCTCATTGGAACGTGAACCGATGTGGATGTGGTACACGGAAATCAACAGCTGGGAATTCCTATGTGTAAGGAATTGTTAACGACTTGTATTATTTTCATTTCGTTCCAACCATGGCAAACAATCAGTGCAAGGTGAGTCTTCTCTCCTCCAGTTTTTTACTGTTTCTCTAGTACTGTTTTATTTTAAATTTATTTTTTTTGTTTTCAAGGAGTGTGGATGCATTTGCACCAAGTGCTCTGATCATGATGTCCATCTGCATGTAGAGATTGAGAATCTGAAGCAGAGGCTATTGGAGAAGGAGAACCATATTGTTACTATGGAAACAAATTTTTTGAATGAGGCTAATAAGTTTCCTAATGGTGAAGTGTCAGCACTTAGAGAGGAATTAATTACTTGGCAGGATAAATATAAAAGGTATTCATATTTTTATAATGAAAAAGAAATATTAATATTTTGTTTATAGATTGTATGAGGCTCATCGTAGAGTTCAAAGGGTGAATCAAGGTTTAGAAGATAAGCTATTAAAGTTGGTAGATGTCAGTGAGACAGAAAAAAATACATTGACTAAAGATATAGCAACTCTTTCACATAAGTTGGCTGATGCCAATTATACTATTAAGAAATTAACTGAGGATAATGTGAGTAGTTTTTCATGATGTAATTTGAGGTAATTGATTAATATTTTTTGTTTTTTAGGAAAGGTACAAGAACGACGTTTCTCTGGCTATACAGTTCTTGCAATGCAAACCAGGAAATTTTGTCTCTCAAAAATATGATACAGTGAGTATTTGTTTGTTTGTCTAAGTAAAATTCTCCAATAAATGTAAATATTGTTTTAGTTGCCAAATGAGGTGCAAGCTAAAGTCTCTAATTATATGGTTGTCAAAAAGAAACCAGATGAGCGAAAAATTTTGCCCGATATGAAGAGTATAAAGGTTCCGATACCAACGTTCCCACCAACGGCTATGGTGTATTCAGTTCCTAAAACATCTAATTATAATCGTTTGATGGACGAGGAGGAGGCTGAGAATCCGGAGGTGGATATAGTGTCAGCTGCTATTATGGCCAAAGTCCTGGAGGAACGAGAACGCGAGAGATCCTGTGTAAAACATTGTGATACATGCACTTGCTCCAAGCATATTAGAATAATAACACATAATAGCCATCACTCAGTGAGCACACAGACTGGAAGCTCAGGCAGCACAAACACGCTGTGCTTAAAGTGCAATCACCAGTTGGAGAATAGCCCGCCCTTAGTGAATATTGTGAAAAACGTGGACAACAATAAGAACGTGTACAATTTACAGGAGAGTAACAATCAAAATGTGGCTAAGGTGCAGCCAAACAATTTCTTGATCGATAAGAAGTTGAACGAGAGCAAAATGGAGACGTCGAGTGACAGCAAGTCGGAGAACCTTATAGATCTTAACAGTCCGACTATACGTGATTCATCCAACGAAGTGATATTCTTCAACATCAACGAGAAGAAGGAAAAACCGCTTACGCATCACAAGCTCTGCAAGAACACGAAGGTGGAAACTAGCGAGATCTACAAGGGCGGGAGGCAGTGTTCCATGAGGCTGCAAACTGGATCGAAGAACATCCTGCTGGATTCGAAACCGAACGCCGTCTCTCCGGTACTGTACACACACAGTGAAATGAAAAGTAACAACTCTAAATCAATTAAACCTGAATCTATTAGTTCGGGGGACTGTAAAACGTCGAGCAGCCTGAGTGAAAACACTTCGAACCAGAGGGTAGCTGACTGGATACAGACCATCGACGTCGGCAGCACTTCGGACTACTCGGAATCCCTGAATTCGCATCCATCAAGTAGGACCGACGATAAAACGGAGCTCGACAAAGTCAAATACAAGCAGATGGAGGATAACGTGAAGAGGTTTCTATTCGGCGAGTACAACTATGTACACAAAAAGAATATTAATGAATCCAGCAAGCAGGATTGAATGAAACCGCTCGTGGGTGTAAGTAACGAGTTAATTTGGCTTCCAAATGCGGATATTCTCAAATTTAGATCGATCCTTTAATACAAATGCGAATAGACGAAGATGTTGCACTCAATTACCAAACTTCAGATTAAAACTGGTTGCATAGGTGACACGGCTAGACGTAATAAAACTGGGCGTAAATGAGATTAAGCTTCATTTACACGCACTCACCAATTATAATATTATATTTAAAAAGAAAAAAAACGTAATATAGTTGCGTAAATTAAATTTGAGAATATCATTTAGAAAAATATTCCGTTTCGTTTTTTAAACGTTACTTGTATAAAAATATATACCAATGTCTGACTAAATTTTTACTAGGATATTTATTGAGGGAAATGTAATCTACTGTTTTGTACAATATTTTCTATTACTATTTTTGTATATTGATTTGATCTAAGCTCAAAATTAGCACAATTTTTTATTATTTTTATACAATCCGTAACCCTAAACGACTTCATCGATGATACCTTCTCTTATATTTTCTTCCAAAGAGCGATTCTAAGACAATACTTCACAGATTTCTGTTTCATCGATGTCGCTTCTCGAGGGTTACCCATGATATATTACATAACGCTTATAATTTAATGTGTTAGTATTTTAAGTAATTTAGACTAAATACCAAATTTATTTGATTTTTTTGTGCGAGAGATGGGATGAGTGAGGGATGGAATGCGTGAGCGTGGTGTGAATTTGGGTGGGTACGTGAAACTGTTAGGAAATGGTAAAAAAAAAATCGAAAGAGAAATAACTTCTTCTGTGATGAAAATAGTATGAGATTATTTTTAAAACAGTTACCTGACCAAAAGAGAAATGAAAAATACTATAATAAACGCGCGAAACACCTTGTGTAATGTCAAGATTTTTAGCTGTGCTTTTGTTATCTTTGGAATAATCTGCAATTGAAACAATCTAAAGAATTGTATTGTTAAGACAATCGACAACAAATATATTTGCGGTGAGAATAAAATAATTGTTTTAACTTGGTTCTTTCCAGTCTGATGTATGAAATAAAATAGTTGTAATCTATAAACATATTGAAAATGTTTTGAGCTTTTGTTTGAACTCGTGCTAAGAACTGAAAGCATTATACAATGTGATTCTCATTTAATAACCTTTACAAATGTGACACGCTTAGTCTGAATATGTGCGCTCTCCAAATATATATTAAAATATATAATTCTATTGTAGATATAATTTATGAAAAAATAAATGGAGAATAATAAAAAAAATATTAAAGAAGAAAAAAAAGATAGGTCTGTGTATATTTTTACGTTTATTGTAAGTGAATGATATACGTAGGTAAATATTGTCGAAAGGATTCTAGAGGAATGAAGAGTGTTCGCACCTAGAGGGATCGTTTCTGTATAGTGGCGAATAAAACGATTAAAATGTGTCGAGTTTCTCCTTTTATTTACAAAACGTTCATGTCTAGACTTATTACTCCGTTGTTACTTTTTCTTGTCTTCGTTGCCGACGTGCAATGAGAAATTGAAACTCTATCTTTGCTGGTAAATATTTGGCCATCGCTAATTACAACCAAATAAAGGCTCGTCATCTTCGTGTGACAGTGGAGGAACGATGGCAGCGAAGGAACAACCAACGTAAACAAACAAATAGTATTGACCTTTGTATGCGTCTATTTCCATTGGCGTTCCTTATTCTTAACCTGCTGCACTTGCGACATAATGCAAATAGCACGTTTCGCGCGACGAAAACAATAGCGCTTGCTTTGGTTTCGGTCATGCCTGACTGTGCCATAATCGTGTTAGATAATGCCAAAAGAAGAGGAAATGCACGCGGTGGGAATGGTAATAACTGAGGCCGCTCGCAATTGGTGGTAATGCCAACTGGGTAATCGCCGTGTGCACAAAACTCGAATCAATCCCCCCAGCCCTAATCCATTACATTAGTTAGTTAGTCTGCATGGGTCATGTTTCCACTTAAACCCAATTTCCTCCTCCGTCGAAGTGAATTCATAATTGCTTCCTGTTTTCCTCACGAATCGATTCAGTCCGAATGTTACGAATTAAACGATTTATTTTTTGCTCTGTACGGTATTTCAATTTACTGCATTGTTTCATCAATACTTAATCATGAATTAAATTTATATGTAGGTAACACTAGTCCAAGCTATATTTATGTGCATTACATTAAACTTATTTTCTTTAATTAATTAATTAGATACTTTGAGAAAACATAAAATTATTTTCTGAATGTTTATTTTTTGATTACATTTCATATGCTATTATTGCAAGATGCATTTTTTGTATGCTTATTTAATGTGTACACTATGGGCAGAAAGTCGATTCTGCCTTAGACCAAATTTGTGGCTAATAACAATATTTAATTAATATAAAATTAAATTCGATCTGTTAGTTACTTTAACAAATGCTGATTTGTAAAAGTGATTTCAATTAAGGAAATTTTGATTATTATACTAATAATATTTATTAGTCATAACGTGACCAAACGTCTTTCTAGTAATTGGTAAGTAAATAAACTATTACTATTACTCTTTCAATACAAACTGACATTTGATCCATAGTGGACCTTAAATTCTTGTAGAAGAGCATTTTCAGTGTATTTTGTCTCGATAAACGACCTCCCTCGTTTATCAAGTTAAATAGTCCGTTTGAGATTGTAAGTATATTTACGGAATCAATTATGCTTACAAACCAAGGTGCCACTGTATTTAATAAGGTTTAAATAACTTATATATCCATACCTCGCTATACGGCCGCTCTTTATACTGTATTTCGCTATAACGGCCCTCTTTAATTAAGGCACATTTTCGATTTATGAACTAAAATGTTTCGCTATAACGGCAAAAAAACATTTTTTCCATGTCGATATACATGTTGCCAATCTTGCGCAAGCGCAATAATTGATTCCTTATACGACTTTTCGCTTTGCGGCCAAGTTTCGTGGAACGTATCTAGGCCCTAAAGCGAGGTATGGGTGTATTAAATTAGATCTGTAGACATGAACGTGTATAGCTTTTTAATGTTACTGCTGCACCCTTAAAGTGCTTAACGACCACACAATGGATTTATGTTAGGTGAGATTTGAATCTGTCACATTTCATATACATTAATTTTTGCAACTCAGACCAAAGTAACGTGAAAATATTTATACGATCCTATAATGATGACAGTTGGACGGAATGCGGCTTTACACATAAATCTTATTATTTAAACATTTGATCAAAAATTGTCCACGTATTTGATTTTTATCTAAAAATATTTCCATTTAACTGGATATGTTCTTTTTAATTTAATGCTTGCTCATTCAGTGTCGGTCATTTTTATAATTGTTGTCTATACGCAGTTAAATATTTCCTTTGGCTTGGGTCTCTCTGCCCAATTTATTTATATTTTGCTAATAATAATTGAAAGTATCCTTCTATATAAACTATCTTTGCTCTTTATCCCATATTTTTAACACTATTTTCCTAATTTTGAAAAATAGTAACCATAGATGTTTCAGAAATATAAAACTAAAATTTCTATAGGCAATGATGCTCGGGTTCGATAATTGTGTACAAATTCTTATATAACCAAGTGATATAATTGACAATTTGTGAATGCTTTATTACAAGTTTTTTTTTATACTTACAAATAGTTTTACTAATTAATTGGACAAATGTAACTACAACTGTAAAATTATACCATTGTAATAATTAAAAATGTTAATGAACATATTATATATTTGATATATTTGAACGTAGACTATAATTTTCATTTTATTTAAAAACTGTTACTGTACTTTTCCTTCTGCCTTATGTTAAT
Organism: Nicrophorus orbicollis; assembly: GCA_018845635.1. Lineage (NCBI taxonomy): Eukaryota > Metazoa > Arthropoda > Insecta > Coleoptera > Silphidae > Nicrophorus > Nicrophorus orbicollis. The sequence goes on from JAFMTC010001029.1 coordinate 309,350, forward strand.
AAATATGTAATTATGTTGGTCAAGTAAAACCGATATATTCATGTTTCAAATATTAGAGATTTCAGATTATTGCCTGTTTAACATTTTTAATAAGATAACACAAAACAAATATTCCATAATAATTGATAATACTTAATAATTATCATCTTTATTCTAACAGTTTGGTACAAAAAAAGATTAATTTAAACGTGTTTTTTTTTCTGTTTGCTAATCTATAATTTATTGAAAACAACATTGATCTTCTCTCCACTTTCAATATATTGATGCATAATTATTAATATTATATATTATAAAATTTATTGAAACAACTACATGAAAAAAAATACAAACCAAAATAATGCAAATACCCACAAAAGAAAACACAATTATTATCATTGTTGCAAATAGCTATAGATTATAGGTCTTTCTGCCCTATTAATATTATTAATTGAAATATTCAATTTGTTAGTTATAACATGTAATGAAAAGTACTGTTTTGCTAATTTCACTCCGTATTACTACGTATTACTCATTGAGTGCAGAGGCGATTTCTAATTGATCTGTTTTTCTTTTGTTGCATCTTGTGACGAATTGTCTTATTTTATAATTTTTCTTTCGCAATTTATTAAAGACCTATTCTGTAATGTTTTACATTTTATTAAGAAATAATTATTCAGATTTTGACAATAATTATAGAAATAATTTAGTCATTAAGTTACTTTCGTTTATAATAAAATAAACTAAATATTTTTAAAATATTGTCAATATAGGGCGGGAAGATCAAAGTCGATAGCCTTTTGGTTATTGTTATTAGTATTATTTATCTACCTTATTTATTTTGTTATTATTTATTTATATTTGAAATACTATGTTGTTTTTTACTGGCCAATAAATTATATTATTGTTAATATGTTTTCACCTTTGTACTTGTTTTTTTAAATATTACCTTTGTAATCATCTGTTTCCTTCTTGCATACAGAATTTTGTATCATCATGAAAATCTACTACCAAATATATGAATAAACTTCAGTATAATTATCTGCTAATATCTAAATCAAAGAGAGGCATGAAAGTATTATCGATAATGTATTATTAATAAAATTGTATTATTTTTGTGATATATTCGTTAGGATTGTAATTGAAATTAAGAAAGGTTATTGACCAGGCAACGGAATTGTATTTCAGTCCGCAAATGTACATGAAAACATAAAAAATATTCAAATTTGAATAGGTGTACAAAAACTATACGTATTCTTACACTTTTGATGCGTTCCGCCGAGAAATTTCGTTTTATATGATCTGCGATTCTAGATACAACACATTATTATTCTAGTATCATAATAGTATTTTTTTACATGGTGTAGTTATTCATTCATTCAAAATGAAAATTCAAAAAAAATAAATAAGTTTATGTTGTTGCTTTTTCATATAAACATAAAATATATACGGAAAGTGTTATGTTTTGTGAATTAATAATTTTATAAATATTGTGGTTACTAAATTTTGATATAAAGGCTTTTATTACATTAATATTTATATTCGTTATAAATCATTGATGTTTTTTTTTAATAAATGACAGACATGATAGCTGTCAACTTGCGTGGAATTCAAAAAGTGGTGAAATACTCATCGGATTTTAGTTTTATATTATAAATAACTGGCCGCAGTATAATTACAAAGAATCAAATAGTGAATCATGGCAAGAGATTGATATTCATATGATATTGAGGCTGATATTAACAGGTGAACAATACTACAAGAAATAGTAAGTTTTAAAATTAATATTTCATCATTAAAAATAGAATGGATAGATGAGCTTTAAAAAACCATACGTCAAAATACCTATTCAAAGTGAACAATAAGAAAATTTGGTCGCAGGTAACATTGATTAGATGAACTATGTCAGTGGATTTTTACAATTATTATGAATAACAACTAATGCATTTGAATTAATATACTAAATCTAGTGATTTATAACGCTAAAGGCTATTTGTTCTTTTAATGATAATAAGTAGGATAATACCTTGAACTAAACTAATGTACGAATTTTATATGGAATTCTTTAAGTATTTTCCCATTCGCGATAAATTACGAGGTTTGTTAATACTTCTTAGGTATTTTCATTAAAACCTTTGAATAATTTGTTGGCTGAATTATATGTTATTATTAATTTATTTTTCATTAATAATTTAGACCCTTGACTTAACTAGTACAGTTTTATAAACTTTATTTCCAATTGATCTCTCTGTTTAACTTGAATATGGTATTTGAATATGCCTGCTTTCGTGAAGCATTCTAAAATAGCAGTATCTCTTTTTTTCAAGGTAGATAATATTCATTTGTGTTACCGTATATTCAACGGAAACCAAACTGACGATCTGGTGTCAGTTTATTAGACTCTATTATAAGTTGCAATAGGTTAGCAAGAAGTTTTTCAACTACTACAGCAACAGCACTCTCCTCACTTGGGCTGTGAAATGCACAGTTTTGCCAGTTGAAAGACTTTAGGGAACATAAAACATTGGTTACTATTTGAAAAGACGTCTTCAAAGTAGGTCTTTGAGGTTTTGAAATTCTTTCGGCAATGTTATTTTTGACATCTGCAGTTCCTTTTTTATATGTTCGAGAATCTTTAAATCAGAAGACACTTTTGGTGCACTTAAAATTAATTTGAATCTTGAGTTAATAGTTATAATTGAGTAATTATGCAATAAATTTATCTATAATATGTATACAACAATTAATTTTGTGCTTCAAATTTAATCAGTTTAAAGTGATTTTGTTGGTAAACAAATGTTTGTATTTGTATGTCAACTATTAGAATGGAAAATATGTAAATAATGTTATTTTTTTAAGTGAAAAAACTTTCATCTTTGTTCGCACATAAATACATATCATTAACGTAGTAAAAGTATATCAATAGTGAATCAATTACAATTTTCGTTAAGTTTGATGGAAATTCTTTGAATATTTAAAACTTTATTCAATTTATTCATTATATTTTCTTCATAATTAAAAAAAAACTCATGAATAGACTTGGGTCGATAGCCCTTTGGTCTTATTTATGGCTAATAAAGACATTATTATTGAAAGAAAAATATTATTATTGCCCTTTAACTCTATTCTATACTCTATATATTATTAATAATCATTATTGGAATCAATTATGACCTAAGAACTAATTAAGAAATCTGTTAATTAATTGGACAATAGCCCTTAGTACCAGCTGTTTGTTTTTTAAATTATTTGTTTCATTTTTATTAAAGTTAATAATTAATTATTGAAAGCACTAAAATATATTTATACAATTAATATTTAAAATTGTATAGTTGATTATCAAACAAATGGCTTCGTTTTGCGATGTACAAATTTATTTTCTTTATAAATTAATACGTTACTAACCAATCTGTTTATTCATACATAAAATTATTCATCAAATAAATAATCAAACTTATTAAAAACGTTTTTTTTCTACTTTCATTTAACACGTAGTTATTACGTTTACTGTTTGCTTAATAATAACAATTATCCGTAAGTCCGTGCCATGGTAAGGTTTTATACATTTTCCAATGAAAAACTAATATATTTTGTATTCCTTTCTAATATCCTCTTCAAAAACATTTCGAAACTTATTAATTGAACCATTTGGATAATTTAATAATAATAATCATGTTTATTAATCACAAAAAAGTGACTTACGTCTTTCGGCCCAGTGGATTAATTTCTAATTTATTATATATTATTTTGTACTTTTGTACAAATTCATTTTATCACTAATAGGGTTTAGTTTTAAACATATACTAGTGATTTTTTAGAATTAATAATATTTAGGTATAATTGCATATTTCATAATATTTTGTATTAACTTTACACCTGTACAGTCTTAATAAACATACTATTATTACATAACATGATTGTTAATTTATAATGTTGTTAATTTATTTTGAAAAGGTAATAATAAAATTAATTAATGAGGTTGATGTTTCCTTAATTAAATTGACTCTTATGTTAATGAGCAAAGAACAATCGACGAGTTAAATATACTTATAGCTGCTTGTCGTGATTCAATGGAGTGAAAATGAACACGAAAGTAGCATTTATCATGGAATGTGCCTGAATAAAAACATAATGGAATACTGTGTAGTATGTTATGAACCTCGTAATCAGTCACTCTATCGACGAGCCCAAATGAAAATAAAGTTAATTATAATAAATACGAAATTATAATTTGAGAATATCTGTATACATATTATGTATATGTATACATAAACAAATATTAATACAATATATAAATTGTTACAATTATTTTTTCATTTTCAGTACATTAACAGGTAATAAAAATAAAGAAAAAATACAATTCATTCATTATCAATTTTATAAATAAAAGTTTTATTATAAATAACGAACAACAATAGTAATATTTGTTGCAATAACAATTATAAAAAATAAACTCAATACAACAAAAATGAAGAAATTCAAAAGAAAGGTAAAAGAAAATAAAATTCGATTGCTGTATCTATATGGTTTATAGGGCTATAAACCATAGGTGATTCTGCTCTATAAATAACATTGTACATATGTTGCATTTGTAACCAGAATAACATTAAAGTACACCACTTATATGCATTTTTCAAGAATTATACTGAAGCTACTAATTCCAACAATTACTCTTTTTCATAAGATCATCTTTCTGGCATGGATTCTGTATCAATGTTCAACGGATGTCTTATGTATTCAATATTTTTGTTTAAATCAGGAAAATAGTAACTCTCGTGTATTATACATTTTATACCACTTTTACCTCGGTAACTTGTTATATACTCATGAAGAAAGGGGAACGAGTCTACTTCTCTATTACCATTAAGTTGAAAAAATTTAAAAAAACTTGTACTTAATATCTAAGTTTAAATAAGATTCAAATAAAAAAACTAACAAGTAAAGAAGTTTGTTAAAATTATTTATCTATGTTTGTAAATGTAAGCTGCTTATTGCACAAAACTCGTCCCGTCCTCTAGGTAGTACCACTTTGAGAAACTTTGGTTGAATAGATATTATTAAGATTATTGAACATAAATTATCTATTTGCCATTGCTACAAAGGGCTATAGACCACAGGATTTTCCGCCATTAGTTTGTTTTTCAAAATGCATTGTTAATATATGTTTAAAAATAATAAAATTTTTATAAAAGATATGTTATTTCTCAAAAAAATACGTGGAAAATATAATTATATGAACTTTAAAAGAATTCTAAAAATATAAATAAAATTGTACTTCCATGTTACTATCAAAATAATCAATTATTCTAGAACTTAAAAGTCTTTTAAATCTTTATAAATAATTACGAATGCAAAAGTATGAACTATATAACATAAATGAATATTGTTAATATTATAATATTTTATCATTACTTCGAAGATCACTCGTGTTCTTTAAAGTCTTCTACATCCAATATACTGTGGATGATCGGTTGTGGAACATCATCAACAATTCAAATTTAAAGTCATTTTAAAAATTACTTAAATTATTAAAACGAGCTGTAATTTCCTAGAGTAACCTCAATAAGAACATACAAATATTTCGTGAAAATGTCGATGTCCGATTTGTTTGCAGTCCGACCTGTTAGTATTTCGTATTTGTAAAAATGTGACTGAAGCGATTCTTTCAAAAATATATTACTTCGATTTAAGATCATATATACTTAAACAAATGTCTGCTATTCTTATAGAGAATTCACAGATCATTCAAAAAATGTCTAATAGTTATATTATATATTATAAAATCCAATAAAGCCTTTCAATTGGATCATTTATAAATCTGTTAAGCATAAATATGTTTAATATTAAAACAAAATTAACTTATTATGGATTATAAATCCATCTGATATAAAATATCACATTTCAATTACTGAAGCACATGTTAAATGTTACTGTTATTTGTGTATATATTTAATATATGTATTTTATATACATATAGGGTGGAAAGATCTGTGATCAATAGCACAAGTTTTTTAAAATTTCTGTTCATGTGATTATATGTAACAAATTATTACATTCATATATAAATAATGTTGTATGTTTGGCAGAAAGAATTATGGTCTACAGCCCTTTGCGGCGGATGTAATAATTGTGTAATTGTTCTTTTTCTTATAATTGTGTATGAATTTTATATTATTTTGTTCACTGTTGTAAGAAAAATAATTAATAATAATAATATTGATGCAATAAATAATAATAATAGATTTACAGTCTTGAATTATATATCAGTAGGAAAACGTGTTTTTTATGAATATAATGAAATAATAAAAATCTTAATAAAGTAAGAAAATAAAATTACAACTGTTCTTAAAAGATATTTGTATTTACAATGAAGTGAATATTGCAGTTAGAACTTAGATTACTAACCCATATATAAATACTACGGACCAATACACAATTGTATTTAAATTATTATTTATATAACATATATACAGTTTCAAGTAATTGAAAAAAAATATTTGGTTATCTTATTTGTAATATTTATTTCAGTTTGAAAAAAGAAATGTATTTACTTAATAAGTGCATTTACATTATACATTTCATAACATTTACATTTCATAACTAACCTAATTGAAAGTACAGTCAAATCATGAATGTTAACAGTTTAAGAGTAACAAAATGTTGGTTTCTTCTGAATATTTTTTTGTTTAAAATAGAATAAACGTATTTTATTTCCTCTCAAATGTTTCACCAATACTTGTACAAAGCGAGGAAGTAATTAACGGGTAATCGGTTAACGAACAGTTCGGATTGTGAGCGAATCAAAAAACAACGAATGCTTACGATCAGACAACACATATTTGTATAACGAACATCTTATCTACCGATTTATATTAATTCCAGGAGAAAATGCTAGTGGAAGCTTAAGTATTTCTTAAATCTATAATCGATGAATAAGAACATCGAATTTGCATGAACATTATTTGTTTACTGATCACCCACTGTTCATTCAACAAATAAACTGCACAAAATGAAACTTGAGTTTATAAAGAGAACTTTTTAAATCGGATAATTGTGGATCCCGACTGATCGAAGCTGAAATATGCGTAGTATTGCTGTATTGAAATTATGTTAATAAACTATTAATGTAATTAGAATTAATATCATTAACAATATTTTACTATAATATATTTAATATAATTGAATAAAATATATGTATTTAGGCGGAAAGATAACGTAAGTCTTTAGTAGCTTTTTGATGACGAATATTGATTGATATTTTATGAATTTGTTTCCCTCGTTCATTTTTCTTCATATTTAGATAATGTTGCTGATAAGCAATTGCTGCTAATAATCAATAAATCATTCATATAACTAATATTGTATAAAACATTTACAGAATCCAATATATTAGAAAATATATATATTATGAATGTGGTAGAAATAATTTGTTGAAATTTATATGTTTAGAAGTTTATTAGAAATTTACTGTTTCCACTATTTTTTTCCCACATTTAATTTGTGAATTCATACAAATATCGGAATCGCATAAATTTATAAATATATAACTCAAAAAAAGTTAATTAAATTAATTATTTTCAAATTATTTAAAATATTACCTTCTCCTATTCTAATTATGAAAAAGTATGCTTATACTTGAAGTCATTTGTGTAATTTCTTTATTTTCGGTTTTAATGTACTCGATTAGTCCGGTTTCAAAAAATACGGGAAATGGAAAACAAACTATAGCAAATAATGTCGTATGTTAATCTGACTTAATTCTGTTTCGTTTAGCACTTTTCTATGCACGAATTCAAAGTGTTAACATGTGTTTCGATATTGTATATTTTTTCTTTGTGAAATTTAAATCCAAAAACGATAAAACTTTAGTAATTATTTCATATATACAAATATTATACAAATAGTTGATTATATTTATTAAATCAATATAGAATAACTGGTTTTATTTCTACGAAGTTTCTATATTTATTCGTAATACATACTGAATAATGTGCAAATCAAATTCCTTGTATTTAATTCTGTACATTATCTATATACATTATATCCCTTAATTTCATGTGCTTATTTGGTAGTATTAAACAAAAAAGATTATTGTTGCTTTTTCTGAAAAGGTATATGTTTTATACGTAATTTTTGAGATCAATTAAATAGATCGATATCCACCGTGGATTATCACTTTGAATGTAACTGGGTTAAATACACATTACTAAATAATATATGCAGTTTTTGAAACCCAGACTAGGTCACACATATAGCGTTTTTTTGTGTGTGGGTGTATAAATATCTTATAAAAGGTTAATTCACATTGTGCTTAAACTGAAGACTAACCATTTGCCCTTTCATGACTCCTTTCTTTTTTCTGTTTAAATATGTTTTATTTCACAATAACTGTTTATATAATCGACATTAATTAAATCTGCACAATATAATTATTTTATATTATTTATAAATATTTTGTAGAAAAAATGTAAAAATATTATATGCTACATTCTTTGCCAATTATAGCGTCAATCTTTATATAGAAACATCAATATTATTATAAACTTGTAATATAGTTTTGTGTTCAAATTATAACATTTAATTGCATTTTTGGATGCAATGAACTTTCCTTAAATATGTGCAAAATAATGAATATAATTATTTAAATGTTGTTTTTTAACAATATTCTGTCGAATAAAAAAAATGTTGGTCAATCATCATTAACCTTAATTTAAGACAACTTTATTTTATTGAATTTGCGATTAAATCTTTTCAAGTACGAATGTTCTTATTTCAATGATATTGTATGAAATGTGCAATCCACAAGTATCTTTCTCGAACGCACTCCGAATTGTATATATATGTACTACAATTATTGAATATTGTCGATTATTGAATATTGTTTCATTATGCACAACCTATAATAGATCAGCGTTCCGCTTTCGTTTATTTATTTTGCTACGGTTTGACGCAAAGTGATAACTATCTTTCCATGATCCATTAAAACATTAACATCATGTGTCTTCCAAAATAGCTACGTCCGTAGAATATCTAGTGTAGTTTAAAAACGTATTGTATAAGGTTCAGAATCAAATTTACATTGAGGATCAAGATTTTAAAAAAAGTAGTTCAGAAAAGTGGTATAAATATATTTAATATTAATAAATTTAAAAAGTAACAATTTAATATATAGAAATATTTTTATTATATAAAAATTTAGATATATGTTCTTCTACTAGTTATCTGCTATTTTTTTATTACAATCTTTACCATCACCCGGTTCGTAAATTATTTTTCATAGATCTCAATTAGATTATGGGTACCTTGGAAGCTATATTTTATCATGGAAAAAATATGAATACTGGGGTCCTAACACGGTTTTTAGGCTATTGACATTCAGTCTTAGAGAAGGTACTATCTATAATAAAACTATTATATAATATAAAACTTTCAATTATTATTCATATTTTTATTATTATAAACATTACTAACACTAGGTTTACGGACGTTTCTTATGTACCTATCTCTACGGCACCCGTCAAATTGACGAGTGAATAAAAAAACGCATTTTCTTTAAAATACTGATTTATTCAAGTTAACTACAAATTGCACAATATTTGCCTTCATGATTATATAAAGTATCAAGATATAAAAAGTCCTCATGGCATACCACTTTTTCACAAGATATTCAGCAATTATTGCTTTATTTTTGTTGCAGTATCCCACTTGGCATCTTTTTTGCTCTTGTAATGTTAAAGATGATGAAGAAGCGTCTGATTGTTGGCTAATGTTCTCCTTGTTTTCCGCATCTAATTCCTCGGCTAAACTAAATATGTATTGTTTCCTGGATATTGTGGCTACGGTGCCCTGTTTATATAGAATCCACGCGTTTATTGCTGCCAAATCTAATATCTTTTATGTGTTCATTATAGGTTTTTCAATTATCAAATCGAAAGCGCTAAGCATGCAACCCTCCATAATATTTCTTTTAGCATGGCCCCCCCGATATCCTTGAAAATCATACGGATGGACTTCCTACCTTTAGATCCGCCTGGTTTCTATTTTGTCCACTGTGTCCCATCAGTTGCAATTTCGATATCGCTGGGAAAACTCATCATCTCATCTTCATCCTCAGAGCTAGAAAAATACGCATATTCTTGCTCCGATAGACTGTAAATAAATTCTCCTCTTCACTATTTGAAGATAATTCTGTCCATCCACTTTCAACAGATTCTGTAATTTCACTTTCGGGTTCGCTTACGCCTAATTCACATTCATTTTCTTCGGAGGTATCCTCGGAATAATCCTCATTTATTTCGAGGATTTTATCCATAGACATTGTTTTCACTTTTATATTTAATACTGCATGAATAATGTGATGACAAAAGCAAAAATATAAGGATTATTTTCGAAATAAGCGTACGCGTCAATTTGACGGTATACTACATAAGAATCTCAAAAAGTAGAAGGTTTAGGGAAAAGCAGTGTGTATAAATTATTTGGAAGAAAGGATTAATTTACGATGTAAAACGATTGAAATCCATCAAACGGTTTTCGAGATATTTCATATCAAAATTTGAATTCCGTCAAATTGACGGGTTCCTTAAACCTAGTGTTAATCACCTATTAAAATGTACATAGCATTATTATTCAATTCAAACTATTAGGATACAATTTTCAAAGTTGGAATCTTGAATCATTTTCTATAAATACCTATCATGCTGTCAGAGGTGTGCAAGCATTATTTTTAATTGTGTTTGCGCAGAACTTTGACATTTAAATAAAATTTGTGTTTTGTTAATTTTTAGCTTTATGCAAAAAGAGAATTCCGGACTTCCTTAAACTTGAGTATATTTTATACCGTGATATATGAATACGCGTAGTGTAATGAGAGATTTGGGTTCCAGTCTCTAATCGTGTTAAAGCAAAAAATATTATAAAAGTGCCGTATGTGTTGTATGATAGAAAAGTAAAAAATATGTTAACTGAGTCTTTTAGGGTTCAGAGCGCTATTCAAATATCGAAATACGTCAGCGATTTCAAGCAAAAACATTGAGAACATTTAGCGACGAATATATCCCTAAAAAAATGTCATTACAAACTTTCATGAAAGGTAATAAGGAAGAATATAATCACGCAAATAAATGAGCAAAAAATCTCCTTACTTAAACAAATAAAATTATAGATTTAAAAAAATGCAGCTTACTAAACATACCACATAGATTTAATTAAATTAATATTTTGTTAATTTGTACAGAAGATAATTTTAAGATGGGGATAGTTGTTCAGCCAACTAATTTACTTAATTCGTGATAGATTGCAAATAAAACAGATGACATAAAAAAAGGAAGTTAAACTGAGTTATTTCGATAACTTATTATGTGACTATTCGTATATAATCTAGTTAGAGAAATATTGTATTGAAAGTGTACTGGTTTATATGTATTCAACTTTTTGGGGTTTTAAACATAGAATTTTATCAATATCGTGTTATGTTGCGAGATTTTTCAGTTAAATGGTGTAAAAATAATTGCGTGTTGTAAAAATATATGTGATTTTAAAAGTAAATTAAAATAAGTATATGTATAAACATTTTGAAGAGTCCATTTCGAAATCGCGATGAACTAAAAAAATGTTTTTAAGAACGGTTTCTCAAAGTCAATTAATAAAATAATCAATTATTTATTATAAATATATAATTTCATATGTTATGTATTATAAAGATATAACCACAATTTTTGGAAATCGAATGTGTTAGGGGTCCGGTAATGTCGTTTTTCTACATTGAATTCAAACAGATAAATGTTTACCAAGTTTTTATATCTAATCAATAATGTAGTCACCCTCGTTATCAATATTCATTTATCGTCTAGTATGCAAATTTTCAATGTCAGATCTATAAACAACAATTGGTTTTAGAGCAAAATGCCTTGTTATCAATATCATTTTTTTTATACATAGATAGTATTTTAGCGGTCTTAATAAATGGAAATATGATGTTGTAAGGACCAATTTTCGAATCCAGTAAAGAATGGGTCCAGAAACAATTCTGTATTATGCGATTGAAACAATTAGTTGCATGTTTTGGATCGCTTAGCTATGGTCTGTTCCTACAGATTATGTGGGACCCAAACATCTGCTCCGGTTACTTTAACAAACTTCTGAAAATGTTCCTGAATGGTCGGCCAGACCAAGGTTGCTTAAGAGTGATTGACAACTCCTCAATTGAATGACACTGATTTGCTTCCATTTCCGCCCTTAACACGTCATTGTCTAAAGTTGTTCGTCTTCCTGATTGATACGTGTTGGAAAAATAAAAATTACTGAATCTGAACATAGAAAACCATCTAATATACATGGATAAATATTGCAAAAGCTGTTGGTATCAATTGTTTCAAAACTACTCTTGAGAAACTCAAAAAGTATACACTGCCAAACATGTATCTCTTCTTGTCATTTTACCCAAAATTGCAAACAAAAAATTTAATTTAATTATTTAGAAGAAAACAAGTGACTTTATCATTAGAATGTCTTTAACACGATTTTGTAATACACAATGAGCTGATAGTTTACACATTGACATGTACAAAAACGACATTTCCGGTCCCCCCTCTCCATTATATATTTTACGCTATATCTTACGAATTTGAAACCACCAAAATTGATTCGATGTACAGTTTAGGACAATAATACAGCATTATAAAATCATTTTTCTTAACTTTTACGTTAAAAAATATTGAATTGCACCGTGAAAATTATAAAGCGCGGGACCGTGAAACGAGCTGAACCCGGCCCTGACGTGTTGTTAGAGATTTTGCATGCAGTTCTTTAATCGCGTTAGAGCGAAACCGTTTTGTAAAAGTGATATCTGCAAGCAGTTCTTGAGATCAAGACTGGGCGAATGCAAAAGTGAATCAAGAAGGTGCACACCTCACCTTAACAGAGTGCAGTCTTGTTGGATGTGTGTGTGTGTGTGTGTGTGCGTTTGGGCATATGATTGTCATGCGCCACAGCCTGGCGTTACCTACATGTTGTCGAGGCGCATTCTTCCAAGTGCGAGCGCCGGATCTGTACGTACAAAACGTGCGCTCCCCATCAGAACGGGAAAAATGCATTGAAACGCGAGTACCGACCCACACGAAACTGCAACACCTTTACTATTTCAATCCCTTTCTTCAATAAATCGAGGACATTCCGCCACCTGTGCATCATGTGATAACCGTTTTTGTTTACATATTTTTTTTCTGTTCTGTTTTTCCATTTCACCAAGTGCATGTGCATTCTGATTTATTTGATATCCTACATTCGACGAAGAGGAACTCCGGAAAATGTGCGATGACAAGGAGCACAGTGACACTTGGGAGGACTTTTTCGGTGAGTCCCATTCATTAATTACATCCTTTAATCGATTTCACGAAAGGATGCACTAATTATCGATTGATTAGTCCTCGAATGCATTTGATACACCGCACTCAAGATACTATAACCCGTACCGGTTTTCAATTGTTGATTGAAACCGGTGTATGTGTATTACATTTCCTACATGAAAATATTTAAATTGATTATTTTACAATAATGAAATTTCTTCAAAATCGACCTCGATTTTGCGCTCAGAAAGCACGCAAGCATTAAGGACTCGAACATTGCTTAATTTATTCGTACGAAACAATAAAATGTAAATCGTCCGGAAAATCGTTTCCTTATGTAACGAGCTCCGATCCAAGGAGGCCACTTATTCTGTTCCAGATTTCAGCATTTTATCTTCTCCGATTATTGTTTTTACTTGAACCTTAAAATTACATGTTATCAAATAGCCATTAGCGTATAAAATAAATGACCGATGATTACGCAACTTGTTTTACAACAATCTTCGATTCACCATGAAACTAATTCATTTCATTCTTAATTATTCTACTATTAATTATCAGTTAAATGCCATACGATGAATCCCAATCATTTAAATTATATCATTTAATTTTAATACAATTAAATCAACTTCTTATTGATTGATATTCACAGGAAATATATCAGAAGTAAAATAAATACTTTATTCATTTTTAATTGATAATTATTTAATTCATATTAATTTATATTTTGTATCCACTTTTATTCCCTCTTCAAAACTAAAAATTAGATCATTCATTGCAGTGGTTTCAAATCTTTATGATCTCTCCTCTTCTAAATCTCTGTATTTTGCATGTATACTTTTTACGACTCTCAATTTGGAAATCTTAATAGTTACAAGAAAATAATAAGTTATTTGTTATGATCCTATGTAAATATGTATATATTTTTCGTATTCAAATAAAATAATTAAATGCAATCGGATTTAGGTTTTTCTATGATTCTTTACGTGCGTTCATTTTAAATTACAATTGTCAATTATAATATCAGTGATTAATAGTGAGTTTGATTAATAAATGTGAATGATTGTTCTTTAATTATTAAAAAACTGAAAGTACAAAGTTTGATTAATTAATGTGAATAATTGTTCTTGAATTATTAAAAAATTGAAAGTACAAGTGTAAAGTAATCAAATAGAAGACGTTTATTTCATAAAATTATTAATAATACTCTAATGTTTAGAGATATTCATAAAATGACGTTAATAGGTTGTGTAATTATAAAAAATAAATAAAATTAACAACATTTATTGATCATGACTATAAATATATAATAATAACGTACACAAAAGAATGGAACAACGCACAAATACATGAATCATTGCATATTGTTAATCAGCATTCATATTTTTTTTTAAATCAGTACATACATTTGTATATTGGAACTACGTGATTTTGGTTCAATTTGTATGGAAATTATATAATTATTTTCACATATATAATATTTGTTTGTGGGTATACTATTTTGTACTTTTTTTAATTTTAACATATTTATTTACCTTATATTAGGTCAAAGAGCTATTATCTGAGGACTTTCTGCCCAATTAGTTCTATTTTATTTATAATTTTATAAAATGTATTGTTTACATTTAAATATTTGTAATCAAAGCAAAAAGATTGAAAGTTTTAATTTAAAATATATATATAAACATATCTTAAAAATTTGGTAAATGAAATCTATGAATATAATTTTTAAAAGATTTCTGAATATTTCAATTTTGACTTACCATAGAAATGAATTAATTACTTTTCTTTATATTTTCATTATATTCCGTTTATATTTTGTAAAAATATTATTTATTTACTTATAAACATATATTCTGTACATTCGAAAATTGTATTCTATTTTTATTTTATATAGTTCTATGTTTTTTTTTATTTCAAACGTTTTCATATTTACAGTTTCATGGAATTTTGTTACACTCTAAGAACGTGAATTTATTTTTGTTTACTTTTGCAATATAATAATACTTTATGCCTCGTAAATCTCAAGCACTAAAACATCGAAGGAAAGTCGTATTGTTTATTAGCAACGAAATTGTTCAAAGTTGTAGAAAAATAAATGTGTTTATGAACAAAACAAAGTTTTATAACATGCAGTTTAAATATTTCTTTTTCGTTTTCACATATATTAATAATTCAAGTTAGTGAGTAAGAAACAATATATCTATTACATTATATAAAAGACAAAAAATAAAGATGATTATTATATTCTTTTTTAAGTAATAATAATAATTTGGTCGCTATAAATGATAATATAAATACATCTAAATTATAAATGAATTGGAATAAATTAGCCAAAAACAGTAGAAAATAATCTATTTCCAATACAAAAGGGCTATTGACAGTCCTTTCTAAATGTTATTATAAAATATCAATTATATAATTAATAAAAATAATTCAAATCGATTATTGACAGATAATATAGATATATAAAATTATCACAAGTAGTCTAAATTTGACAACGTAGTAATTAGCATTGCAAATCCGAAAAGTATTATATATTTTATGCTCTTCATTATTTTTGTTTGATTTCGGTACCTTTCGATTTACACGGTTTTGCAGTCAAACAGTTACAATTTTGATTGTATCTTGTGTTTATCGGTCGATAGTTCTATTTCTAAACTCTAAATTAGTACGTCTCCTTAAAAAAAAAACCGAATATTGGTGCCTGTAATGAATCATTTGCTTGGTCAATCCTGTTCAATCATTTTGCTTGGTTTTCTGGTTGAAATTTAAAATTCTTTCAGCAAACATGTTTTTTAAGTTATCAAAAACTACACTGTAATAAGTGTAATAGAAAACATTGAAGGTTCTTAGAAAGAAGTTACTAAGAAAAAGGAAACATTTAAGAAATTAGAAATCAATTTATGGAGATATCTAAATCAGTAGGTGTATTAGATGACATTGAAGAAGCTGTTTGAGTTTTATTGAATTCAGAAGATGCTGTGTTTTCAATGAAATATTTAAGATGTAAAATGAACACATGGAAAAAGAAGACGCAATTCAAAAGAAATTCTCATGCAATGTCAATAACAAAAGCTTTAAAAAGATGTTTAAATGAAAACGTTCTATTTTTTTTTAAGTGATTTGTTCCTGATTTACTCTATATTAGCAAATACATTTACAATAATAATGTATTATTCTATAAATATGGGACAAACATAGTAAATATATAGAATTATTTTAAAATTGCAATTTAATAGACAATTTTAAATTTCAGTTTCATGCATACTCGTAACAAACAAACACGTTTTGTAGTATTGAGTTGAACTGGAGAATCAATGAATTACAAACTTCCAATTGCAAACTGAATTGGTTTATATTTTTTGTTTGCTCCTGATCCAACCTTGATGCGTGTAAGTGTCTCAATCGAAGTTAGACATTGACATCGAATAACCTTACGATGAAACTCCGAACCAACCGTTCCACTGTGTGTTTACTTGTCCTGTTGCTAGTTACGACCGATTGCGTAACTCGCATCGAGTTCGGGTCGTAAACAATGCGACCTGTCCGAGCAATAACTGTTGCGAGCTTAGAAAATAATTAACATCTCGCTTCCACTACTTTCCGGTTTGTTAAAACTGCCATATATTATTGCGTTTCTGTGTGTGTCCAATTCTTCGTGCACGGAAAAAGAAAGGCGCTATTTAACTTTCTCTTAAATTTTCTGGATCTCCGCCAAAACAAACAACGTGAAACAAATGTTAACATCGAGTTTAAAGAAACTTCCTCAGTCTGTATGTCTCAATTATCGTTTTACACGAATCCAGTAATAATAAAAGAGCTTCCATAATTCGCGCGATAATGTAACGTAATTTCGAAGGATGTTTAATTCAATTATCGTTTCATGCTTTAAATGTAAACAAATTGTTATATGTGTTATGGATGTCTTTTTTAGCTCCTTAATTGTAAATTTGACAGATGTTCCTAGAAGATTAAAACCTTCCAAAGGGACCACGGTGGATCGTGATGCTGTGGGATTTTTACCCACTAAAAACCTCTCCTCTTCTTCATCAGCATCCAGGTCCTGTTAAATGTGAATTCTCTGCAATGTTGATTTTGACAGTTCTGTCAAAAGGAACGTCTCTGATGATGTTCTGAGCGTTTTGTCCGTCCGCCCTAATCTACGTGGGGTTTCGTAGTATTTATGTGTTCTGCGAGTGAAAATCTATTTACGGATTCCGATCTATTTTAGTTATTCTCAAAATGCGATCCGAACGTGACACACACAAAGCCCTCATGACTGGTGAACGCCATTCGGGTTCGGAATCGCAAAAGAACAGAAAGTGTTTTCTTTTATTCGATTTGTCGCATATTTCGCAACACAGGATGCATATATTCTATTACGTCTGCGATTGCAGTTTTCTTTGATAACCGACTTTATCTTCATGGATTTTCATTTCGCTTATTGTGTTTACATGTCGTCAATGTGTATTGTTTAACTTTGAAGATTTAGTACTTTTTTTAGTGACTTAATCATTTATTTCATCCAGTGATAATATGTTCAGCAAATATTGCAAAAAAGTACGAACATAAAGAAAATAAATTATTTGTACTTAATAATAAATATATAGGTTTACGATGATTCACAATAACGCCGCTGCGTATTTCACCAGTTCGCAATGTAATATCACGATTCCATGTTAAACTGATTTTTGATCAACAATTAAAGCTGCATAATTTCTTTCGAAAAATGAAAAAGAAATCTGAAACTTTGAAATTTCAGTTGTTTTTCTTAAGATTTTTTAATAAAATCATTTAATTTGATTAATATTATTATTCAACTTATTGCAAAAAATGATCAAGAAAAATATTCATTTTAATTTTATCATAAAGTGCGAAAAGATTGCTGCCATTTGCTCTTTGTTGAGTTGCTTTTACATTTGTTTCATTATTATTATATAATATATTGTTATTTTTGATTGTTGGAATAAATGATATTATTATTTGTCATAAAATACATTTTAATAATTAAATTTATAATATATGTATTTTGTACTTGGTTGTATTAATAAACGAAATGATTTGCTTTCCTTTTCACTTATCTAGAACTTAATCTCATAACGGCTTTTGTAGGTGGGTCGGTCACCTCTATTTTAAATATTATTCACAAATAAAATTTTAAAAAATTATTAGAAAGTAAAGCAAAATAAATAAAGATGTATACGGAAACAACGGTTGCTTCAGGAATCAAATTATTCTCAAAATAATAGAAAGTGTTTTCGTTTCTTTTTTTTTGCCACGCAGAATGCATTTATTCAATCAGACCTAATGCAGTTTGCAAAAGTACTTCTTTTTTCGGTTGTATTTTTGATGTACAGTGGGAGGATGGGTTTACGAACATTATTCGTTCAAAGATAATGTTCGAACTGTTCGTTAAACACTATCAGTAGTTCTCAAAATTTGAGTTCGTTATCCGAATATTGTTGACCGAAAACATAAAAATCTTTAGTTTCTTTTTGTACGATTTATTCACATTCAGAAGTGTTCTTTAATTAATAAATTATTACGAAATTGTATATACACCCATACCTCGCTATACGGCCGCTCTTTATACTGCATTTCGCTATTACGGCCCTCTTTAATTAAGGCATTTATTCGATTTACGGCCTAAAATTATACGGCTTTTCGCTTTGCGGCCAAGTTTCGTGGAACGTATATAGGCCGTAATGCGAGGTATGGGTGTACATTGTTTTGTGAGATTTTTTTTTATAAAAATGACAAGAAAAATTTAAAGTATTATAAATTGTGTAATCATATTTTTTTTAATTGTCAGGAAAAGCAGAGTTGTTGAATTTTCAAAGCATTTTACAAGATGTAATATTAGTAACAACATATACTATAATAAATACACAATTATGTATAGATAGATGTAAGTATGAAATTTTGAACAATATTTCAAATGAGTTCGAGAACTGAGTTTTAACTAATTGGTCCATCTTACAGCTTGATATGACAACATTAGTAAACCGGATGAATGTCCGAGCCTCGTCTATAAAGGGGCCCAAAAAACAGTTTGGAGGAGTTTTTAGCTCAGATTTTTTTCAAGAAAATTGGAAGTTGTTTCGTGTATTTGCCCAGGCTCCAGAATTGAAATTGATGATACTGACAATATCTCATTTAATTTTTAATAATTTTAGAGTTTATGAAATGTGTATTGTTTGTCAATAAATAAGTATAATATTATATATTATCATGGGCGGAAAGACCAATGGTCGATAGCCCTTTGGCTAGCTTTTCTTTATATTATTATTATGTTTGATTTATATTTTGTTTTTGTAATTGTGTTTAATATATAATATTTGTATTAATTGTCAATAAATATGTATAAATATATTTAGGTTTTGAAACTGACGATTAATTATTTTAATATCTCATGAAAGCAAAATGTGATATTTGAAATAATAAAAATAAATTAATAAATTAATCGTTTAACTTTCCTATATGTGAAACCGAGCCAATTCAGGTTTATTATGATTAATTTATTTAAACACGATAACGTTATTCTGGTGTCATGACTTGCTTATTTCTATTTACATCTACTATTATGATTAATTTAACTTATTTAGTTCATGTAAATTTTATCAATTCAAGTAGAAATTTTGCTCGACTGAAATGTTCACGAATGAATCAAAACGTGCGAGCGTATAAATACCGAACAATGTTTACTATACGAAATAGAAACATAAAGAATTGAACACAGTGCTGAGGTCATTCTATTTCAAAGACCATAATATATAATTAGTTTTCTATTTTCGAGTCAATGAATCATAATTATTATCGATATAATAATTAATGGTGACGTCCGATTAAGATGCGAAATATGCATATTAATTATTAAATTATGTATTTTCACTTATGAAAATTACACATATTTCAATACTGAATCTAATGATTGATTAAATCATCTTCATTTATTAATAACAACGTGATCATTATAACATTAAAATATTAGTTGTTTATATTTTACAATATTTTTTTTTAAATATTTCACTTATAGTTTTACTTCTGAAATTAATTGAAACAATTCTTTAAATTCTGGAATCATTTAAAATGATGATCTTATTGCTAAATGATGTTTAATTTCCAAATATATGGAAAAGTGTATAAAACTTACAATAATTATAATTAAGTAAAATGCATTCTTAGGAATATCAATTTCTTTGGATATTATAAGATTATAAATTGGTAATAAATTAATGAACTGAATAAATTTAAGTATTGTTACTATATCTTTATAAGGATTTAATTAAAAATATGTTAAAATCGAAAAGATATACATTATAATTGTAGTTTACAAACATTTTATATTCATTCAAATATGAAATGTGTATAAATTTAAACACAATTTAATTGTGCAAGTCTCGTTGCATTGTTGAGATCCTATCAGGTAGATTTATTTCAAGAACACAGATGTCCACCTACCGTTGAATCATTGGGTAACTTCTGAGCTGTTGTAAGCGAATTTGTTATGAACATCAGATCAGAATGATGATTAATATTATTTTTAATGCAATATTTGTAAATTCAAGTAAATTTTGAGTAATAATCCTTTTTTAAGAACAATTTTATAAATATTTAACTATCGAACAGTTCTTATACATTTTTTTTTTAAATTTATTTATCTTATACATTTAGGTACAGAAAGTTCTATAGCTTTTTTAGGGAATTATTTTTCATTTATTGCAATATATATATAGTTAAATATATTTTAGTACAATTTTACTTGTTGAAAATCTCTACATTGTCACAGAAATAGTTGTTTACATACTTAAAACTTGTTCCTATATTATAATATGAAACACATTTGGTAGATGTTTTCACTGTCCTAGTAACAGTAATATAAATAGGAAAATGCAGAAGTATACTTTAAAGTTGAAAATGTTATAAATGAAAGAAGAAACGAGTAAAACTGTGTTATTTTGAACCATATGTTTAAAGCTTACATTTTGTAAATACAAATTTTAAAAAATGCATTAATACTTTCAAGAACAAATGTTTAGGGGTGAAAAATGACAAAGAGTAGAAATGTTTTGTATATAAATAATATTTGTTTTGATCAAAGTTAGAATTTTATAAAAAAATATTTTGACTTGCATAGTCTTGAAATCTGGCTAGTAATAATCTTGTAATTAAATCAAAACGAGTTAATAAACTCCTAGAATCGGAACGAGGACTATCTACGTACATTTGCATGGCATATCAATTAAGGTTATCATAATTGGTTGTCGTGTAAAAGATGATAATTGAGTTAAAATACACTATAAGATAAGTTTATTTACATTGGTGTTATACTACAAATTATATGATTATACTAATTTTGTTTTATATCCTCTCGAATCTCAAGCAGGACGGATGTTTATGTATTCTCTATATATAAAGTTTAGTTTTGCAGATGTGACAACAAGTTTGCATGCGGATGATACTTTCCGCGTAATTTGTGGGAATTAGCTTCAAGTTGTTGAGAGTCAGTGTATTTTTAAATTCAAGTGAGAGATAAGTGAGTGGTTCCATTCTGGAAAGCCACTTTTAAAGAACAATAAAGCTGCGATTGCATCGTTTTCCATAACCAGTACTATACATAACTTATATAAATAAACATTAGATTAATGTACATTATATATGTTTCAACTAAAAATTAGCAATGTTTTCAATTTATATTATGAATACAAAATAATGCAATTAAGTGCAACATCAGTAAATTTAAAAAAACATATTTTAAATAGTTAATTTTTCTACGAAAACCTATTGAAGACTTAAAGTTTGGTTTAATATATTTATATTTATTTGTAGATAGCAATCTTACAGTATTTTTAAATTTACTAATATTTCGCTATTCAGTTGAATATGACAGTTTTAAGTACACCCATACCTCGCTATACGGCCGCTCTTTATACGGCATTTCGCTATAACGGCCCTCTTCAATTAAGGCACGTTTTCGATTTACGGCCTAAAATGATGTTTCACTATAACGGCAAAAAAACTATTTTGATGTCGATATATCTACATGTTGCCAATCTAGCGCAAGCGCAATCATTGGTTTGTTATACGGTTTTTCGCGTTACGGCCAAGTTTCGTGGAACGTATCTTGGCCGTAAAGTGAGGTATGGGTGTATATTGATAATTTTGGGCAAAAAAATCTTGATCGAAACGCTGCCCAATTTGTGATCAATAAATTTGTTTAAAATAATTGTAATGAATACATACATTTTTAAGTAAGATATAATACAAACACTCAATGAACGATTATGTTACTGTGATGCATAAATGTATCGAATGATTAATTACAACAGCATAAAAATTATCTTTTTTTTTTCAACTCGATTGAACTAAACCGAACAAGATAACAAAACCATGTTCTTAAGTTCATTTTAAATTTATTAAGGAATTAATCAATTAATCACCACCTGCTACCTTGAGCTGACAAGCTTCTGGACGGATATAAATACATTATTCGTTTCTCGGAATACTCTTATCATTCTAGACATTCTTCCACGCTACGTTCAAGATAGTCAACTTGAAATACACACAAGATACGAGATACTCTCCCACACACAGTTTCATTCATAACAATTTATTTATTATTTTAACATGTTACACAACTTGAACATTTTATTCGCTTGAATATAAATCGTTTGCTGGTACTTTTAAAGTTAATTTATTAACTAATTAAGTGTCACCTGCTGTTTTTCTGAACACGCATGAATCTGGACAGTTATCATTTCTAGGAAACCATATTAATCACTCGATTTCTTTCACGGTATGTTCGTGATTATAGATTTGAAATCGTGCTTGATTTCAGAAGTGATGGCACATTTATTAACATGTCTTTTTATAATTGTCTATAAACTACAACGTTGTATCGGTTCAACAATGTTTATCATGTTAGTAAGGCGAAAGTGAAATACATAAATAATAAATATTATATCGATGTAATTTTAATCTCTAGCAAAATCTATCAAACTATAATATTTGATTGACAAAGAACGGTATCATAGTCTAATAGTTTCTGAAAAAAAAAACAGAAAAGTTACAAAACAGAACAAGTGATCGTTGATTCTAGTCTATAACAGTTCCGCAAAACATGTCTTCTTTCCTGATTAGAATTTGTCGTTGTTCTTTTCTGACATGTCCTGTTTTATTATGGAACCTTTTATAATAGCGTTTCTTAACTTCTTTGCCGCTCGATCTAACATATTTGTAATTGTCCAGGGACCCAGTTGTCCAGGTTATTTCACCAGTTCCTCATTTTGATACAAGAATGTTGGATAGCAAACATTTAGTGTCTAGACTATTCTATGCAATCGTAAATTACGAATTTTATCAGAAATATATCATTATTAGATAACAAAATATATTTAAAATCATATTGATATCAAACAATAATAATATAATATAATTTACTGGCCAGTGAAAACTAAATACAATTCTAAATATAAAAAATAATAACTAAAATAAGGTAATTCTAAATAAATTAAAAATACTCATTTCTAAATAAACAAAATAACAATAACAGAAAGGCTGGTCAAAGAAGTACAATCAATTTAGAATATACAAACAATGGTGAAACTAAATGAACACTACTGTATTAATAGAAAGAACAGAAAAAGAAATCATTATATATATATAAAAAAGCAGCTTCTGGGAAAGGGATGAACATAATTGTAGGGACAATAGATACTGGTATAGTGTAAGTGTGGGATACGAGGGATTGATGGATTTCGAGGGATATAAAATTTGGAGAGAGAGGATAAATTTGAGAGTCTTTTGAGATGAATTGAAGGGAAAGGGAGAGGTATCTATCGAGGACTGGAACAATATTGGTTTTGGAATAGAGGAGGTTGATATCAAACATTTTATTAAGAAATATGAGTTTTTTACTCGATCAAATATGGTATGTTGCTTTCATACGAAATTATATGTACTTTTCTATGTCCATTTATGTCGTTTCGATTTAAGTCGCCGACTAATGAATCATATATACGACATGACTTCGTGGAATGACTGCATATAATTATAAATTAGGAACGTATTTGATGAAGAAATAAGGTTTTGAAATATTTCACATTTAATAAGGAAAACATTTATAATAAGTGTACACAATTGGTTAGTAATTATTAAAATAAATAAAAACTATATATATTGCAACCGTTATATAAAGAGATATAAAAACAATGTATTTTCGCATTAACAATATTCGCAAACAACTAAAATACATAATTTGTTACAAACTATTATAGTTATAGTTATTTCTGCTTAATTATTAAAATTATAACTTAAACAAATATTTATTAGATAAATAAAAAAAGGAACGGACAGAAAGATAAATGGTCTATAGCCATTTGCAGCACTTTTTTTATAATTATTATATAAAAAATATAAGAATTGTGATTAAAACTTTCATATAACGAAGTTCCAAAACATGAATAGTTCATGGAAAAAATTAATTAAGTTAAACACAAGATGTGTCCGTACAATACTAGAAGGAAATAATTAAACACAATAAATTGTAAATAAAGTTATCCAGATGATTCATTCAATATGTTTCGTAAATCTCATTGCAAATTTATTGAATGTTGAAGGGTTTAAATGGAATATTGTGAAAGCAATGGATTCAACGGAGACTAAATGAAAAAATTTCTTGATTAAATTATTCATATTAAAAAAAATGTTTTTGAAGGCTTAATTTTTTGTAATGAAAATCATTTTCATTTAGAATGAAGTGTTTTTGATGAGTATTAAATGTCTGTAATTATTTATTTGGATAATTCTTGCTTTAAATCAAGTTGTACTTATATTAATATATTATATTAATTATTAGTACACCCATACCTCGCTAAACGGCCGCTCTTCATACGGCATTTCGCTATAATGGCACTCACCAGTTAAGGCACGTTTTCGATTTACGGCCTAAAATGTTTCGCTATAACGGCAAAGAAACTTTTTTTCGATGTCGATATATCTGCATGTTGCCAATCTTGCGCAAGCGCAATAATTGATTCCTTATACGGCTTTTCACTTTGCGGCCAAGTTTCGTGGAACATATCTAGGCCGTAAAACGAGGTACGGGAAATTGGTAAAAACGAAATCTATCTATTGTGATAATTTCTAATAAATAATTTCACTATAAATATTCATAAGGTAAATAAAATATATAAGAAGTACGACATAATAATTTAATTTACTTGTTTTTTTACGGTATTAATGAAAGTTTTCAATTAAAGACTTTAATTTAAAAGTCTGTTTTTTAGTTAAAATATAACTGAAACAAAGTCCATTCGATGACTATCCTCTTATTTATTTTAAAATGTAGCCTAGCCACCTGTACAGTCATAACGAGTTCAACAAATATATAAACTAGAAATTTACTGTTTATACTACACAATAATTAATTATAAAGACTCGTTGAAATTGTTATGCCGTGCGGTATAATTCATTTGTTTTACTCCTCTCTCTGGGATGCGTGCAACAATCTGAATGTATGGTGTATGTACAGAGTCGCAGTGATTTATTGATACAAGAAGCAAAAAGGAAGAGGAGACCTCTCCGAGATATCTACAATAAATAATTTACATAAGAAATTCAATTAAACGTGAATTATGAATGGGACCCGTTCATTACTTTATCAATTATTTATTGTCCCTGAGGGGACTTACGTAAGAGCAGCAGCAGCAGCAGGCGGCTGCGACTGGAAATTCGATTGCCCCTGTTAATAATTTCTGCAGGCAGCAATAGCGGTCTCTCGCAATGCAATGTGAGCTGCAAACTCGGCCATCGTAAAGTCAAATGACACGCCAAATCGCCTAAAAGAAAGAAATAAGTCCGAAGCCGCTCGTCGTACAATTCGTTTTCGGTTTTTATTTTCGAGCGGGGCCGGAAACGGAAGTAAAGACACCGGTATCGGGTCGTGACCGGCGTTAGAATTGAACACTTGTCCGAAAGGCTTTTCGGTTTACTCGGATGGAAATGTACATCGTCAAAAGGTAGAAAGAAATTGAATCGAGCTCAACGAAATATTATAATAGCATTGTTTTATTCACAGCTTGTGCTTGTACAATTTTGTTTTGGGACTAAGGAAGTGATGGAGTAATTACGGCACTTATTAATCATTAATCGTTATTATTAGTGTTTGCAGATAGAAAGTTGGAATATTAAATCTGATATTTGATTGTGACAAATAACTCATATTTCTTTTTCCGTCGATATTCTATCATTTAAAATTTAGTTATACATTTAAGATAATACAAGGTTATCATTTATTAGTGTGACTTATAAGTACAGTTATTTATCTGATAATATTTTTCATTTGTTCATTTTCCAAAAACAATAAGATTTTATAAATTTATTGCATTTACAATCTGCTTTTCAACAATCTTTCCATATATATACAACATTATTATTAAATGAAAATCAAATTATTTAATTTATTTAGCCGAATGCTCATCAAGTTTTCTTTAATTAAATGTACATAACATTTGTGATTAGTATGAATGAATGCACCATCACGGAAAACAATATATTATACGGATATTTACTAACGAAGTTCTTGAAACAACTCCATTAATGTATGAAAGAGTAAACATGACAATGAAAATTAGATTTTATAAAACATTTCTTTGTTTAAAAAAAACTATATGAAGGAACATATCTCCTTTCTGGCTCTACAATTTTTGTCTTAATACATGACGAAGTCATTCAGAACCTTTGATTTGGGCAATTAATAAATTACAATACGCTATAAATACATGCTATAAAGAGTAGCTTGCTTTAAAAGGTTGGTAGATATAAGTCCGTATTAATAATATATTATCATTATATCAAAATTGATGATTAAGTATGACTAACAGCAAGTCAAAATATTGCATCATTATTTAAAAAATAAATAGAAATGCATGTATGCCAGTTACTCTTAAAAACAAAGTCTTATCTACGTTACAAAGAAAAATATATGAGAAGATAGCTGGATAATAGAAATATTAGCTGGAAAGGTTTTATCGAAAATAAAATATTGTTAACAAATAAACATGAGGTTAAAGTAGTAACACAAAGTCTTGTAGAAAATAATATGCATTCCAAACATCAAATTTGAAAAACATTTGATTTATAAATTATTAATCATCATTTCATATTCATATATGTTTTATTTATTAGGATTTTAATTTCCTTTAACTTGCCTTCTTGATATCATATAAAAAAAATAATCTCTTTATCTGTTACCTAACTTTAAATAACTTTACTTGTTAATTCATTTTACAAGATATTTTTATCAATAAAAACCTTATTCTTTATTATATATTTTCACGTAATTACATTTTAAAGTATTATAATAAAATGTTTGTCATATTTGGATATTAGTTTATTCATTTACAATATATTAACAAATTTTCATGCTACATGAAGTATTAGGAAAACAATTTATTTGAAATTATTGTGAAATGCAGGTGGCCTGATTAATGTTATATAATTAAAGGAAAATTTCCAGCAGGCATTTTCTACGAGATTGACAATCTCACCGATTGATTGACTAAATTAACACCAACAACAGCTTGTAAATAATATAGGACGTTATAAAAAAGGTGGAGAAAACGCTTATTTATTTCGGAATATGGAAACGTGAACTTTGATTTGTTTTAAAAGGAAACGCGACATTTTCCTTATAGGAAGTTGAATCTTGAACTGTATTTAAGAAAACTCAATATTACGAATAGAAACCGGAGAAATTGCGATTTTTCCGCAAGGAAACTGATAGTATTTAAAGGAAAACGAAATAGAGTGCATGTGCGCGCGCTCGATTAACAAATAGGATGCGTTCTACAAAATTATATAGCAGTTGTAGTAGCATTTCACACTGTCAAAATTGCACTTTTTAAAACTAAATCAGGAAAACATTCACTAATAAAATAGACTGTTTTCAATGTCAAAAAATTGCGTAATATTTTTTATTCTTAACATTTTTCTCAGAAACTCTATGAAATTACTGACTTTGTAATATCGTGGCTTTTTTGTCTGAGGTTTATTTTTTCACTGATTTATTCTTTTTTTTTTTTTTTAATTTATTTA